>JBCNJP010000023.1:80501238-80532995 GCA_039602395.1 Deinandra increscens subsp. villosa | reverse complement strand
CAGGTTTTTGTGGGCAGTTGTCGCTTAGTAACATTGGTAATGGCTTGGTTAATCAGATTTGTAAATCGTGTAAAAGATCCCGGAGTGTTTGTAAATCGTGTAACTTGGAGTCCAGATGGTTCGTTGTTTGGTAAGTCTTGCTAAGTGAATTGTAGCATTTTTGTTTTGTTTTTGATATAATATAACATTGACTGATGGTGATGAAACTGAGTTTTGTTATGTTGATTTGCAGGTCAAACTTATGTTGCATCTCCCTTCATTGCCACAGTTATCGGCCCCCGCTATTGATATAGATACAGTTGTTGATGTAGAAGGTAGAGGACCGCTAAAGGTGAATTTTTCTTCTACATGTTTGCATAAATCAAAAGATGATATTTACAACCAGCTGCTATGTGTTAGTCTTTCCAACATGTTAAAATCTATTGTTATTGAATATACATGTCTGTTGAATCAGGAAGAACAAGCGAGTTTCCAAGGGAAAGAAGGGAGGAAAGAAGAAATAGTGAGTTTAATACTGCAAATTCGTGATTACCTTTGATTACAGAATTTTCTTTTGTTGAAAGTATTGGATTTAGAACATTCTACTTAGTGATTTAATTAAATACTATTTGTAACAGAGCTGATCTGTTTTTCAAGAAGGATTGGTATGATATCAAAGCCCCATCACTATTCAACATCATAAATTTTAGCAAAACATTTTCCCCCGAAACCATGGTACCAAGGTATGCTTGATTTTTAATTGGTTGTTGTTTTACATGTTACTTGAATTTTAGCTATTTGGGCATAGATATGGTGTATTTTCTATTGAAGAAACTCTAAAATGATTGTGATTCATTGTTAGCTTTAGGTTGCCTTATTTTTCATCTCTTTGTTGATCTCTTATTTGCAATATAACAAGGTTCATGATATACCTATTTACAAATTGATATTGATAAATAATTGTTCTTTGATTATTTATCAGGTCTTATTTCTGGTCACTACTTTGAAAAAATGTAAGAATTCATGCAGATGCATCTGAGGATCAGCACCCAGTTGGAGGCAACCAGCTGGTAAGTCAACCTGTACTTTACTTTAAGAATCTTGTGGATCAGCACCCAGTTGGAAGCAGGTGTTAGTGTTCTTTTATTAAAAACGGGCATTAGTTCAACATCTTTACTAATATAATTTGTATATTTATTTTAACCCTTGTAGCAAAAGATAGCGTGAAAGAACTTTAACGTAAGAGGCACTCATCAATCCTGATGTTTCATTTAAAGGAGGGTTAGGAAAGCTGCCAAATGGAACCCCGTAACTGATGATGACAATGTAGAAGAATCAGAATGTAAGTTGTGTAAATGTCTTTCCTTTTTTATTTGCTATATCTTATTCATTTTATGTAAATAAGGTATTCTAACTAATGACATCTCTAATTTGTTGCTCATCCATGTAGCTGACTCTGAAAATGAATATGTGAAATCTGATAATGAATTTCAGATAATGCAACATATGAAATTCAGAAGTGGTATATGTGCATCTCTTTGTTACTTGTCTGTTAATCTTTTCTTGATACTTATTTTTCGTCTGTTTCTTACATGTACATGTAGGAAAGAAAGAGCTATGGGGACCTGGTAATGTTCCAGAAATAACAGGGACATGATTTATGCTTGTTAGGCCCTCCGGTGGAAAAGAAGATGAGGTATGCTTTTTAGGCCCTTCAATGGGTAATCTGTATCCATCTACTAATAACAGCTACAGAAAAACATGTTTGAAGAAAGTGGTGTACAGACTGACCCGTGTTGTCATCTTTTCTAATAATTTCAAGTGTAGTTTTCAACAAATAGTTTTAATTAAACCATTTTAGCTTTATGATAAAACTGACCAGGTTTAGGAGAGTAATTATAAAGTTTTATAAATGTTGTATATAAGGTTTTAAGCTCTTATCACTTGACTGGTCTGTTTCGAGGTTATTGTGCTCAATTTTAACATCATATTTCATGTTTCTGACCTTTTTTTTTGCAGCGACTGTTGGTATAGTTAGCTTGCAGGGAGAGTTGTCTTCAGGTTTGTTTTCTATTGTTTGGCTATATTTTGTTGTTGTTTTGTACAATGTTTTAAAAACCGGTTTTTTAGTTGAACCGGAAAACTTTCCGGGGCCGGTTCGACCGGTCGGACCGGCCGGTTGAACCGGTTAGGGGATTTATATATATATTTTTATAAAAATGTTAATAAATTTGTACACCACAACGAAATAGTTAAAATACAATGATAATCCACTAAAAATAATACCAAATAGGTATTTTATAAGAATATATAAGTTTTAGACTTTAAAAAATAATAAAAAATAAAAATAAATTTAAAAAAAAAATATTTTTTTTTAAAACTGTCAGAAAACCGGTTGAACCGGAAAATACCGGAAAAAACCGGAAAACCGCCCGGTTCAAAACGGTCCGGTTATGTCCAAAAACCCGGGGATTAAAAAACCGGTATGATGACCGGTTGGTGGTTGAACCGGTTGAACCGGACCGGTTGAACCGGTTTTTAAAACATTGGTTTTGTATGATAAGCCACTTAATGATTGTTACTGAATCTGCAAATACAAAGCAAAGCAGCTAATTTATAATGGTGGCTTAAAATATTGGTATTCTCTGTTTGGGCTCTTAATTTCTATCTATTTCACTGTTAGTATATTTTTATGTTGGTTTTATTGGATTTTTTTTGTATGTCATGATCTTAAAAAGAGTTGTTATTGTGGCCACTTCAAAAAGATGTGTGTCACACCCCCCTCCTCCGCACCCTGCCAGGTGTGGGGGAGGGCGTTGGACCGGCTGTCCGTATCATTACCCGAGATTACCAACGCTTCTAACAACAAACACATACACATACAACGGACATCCAGCCCACACATAAGAAAATGTTAGACGACTCATGAACGAGGATGCACAGCCCTCTTATTCGATCTAACAGAATCGATAGCCACCGGATATGGCCTGGAACTGAATAAGGATACATATTCAAGGAAACATAGTCATAATCATGTCTTCATAGTTCATTCATAGTTCATGGTTCATATTTCATAGTTCATACATGCCCAAATTCATATTAACAACAACAACCCAGCAACGTTCCAAGATCAATATAGGTTCATTCCTACACTTGCTTACCTGCAACATAAGTCATTCATAATATGGTCAACAACAATGTTGTTGGTGAGTCTTTAACTACTATCATATCATTAACAGCTTTCAAACACATACTGGTTATGAAATTATCAAATCACACCAAAGGTCAAACTTTATGTACTCTACGGTACGTCGCAATCAGCCGTAAACCATCAACGAGTAAGAATTCATATTCAACATATAAGGACATACTCCCCCTAGTTTCTTAATCCTAGAGGATCCGGATGAACATGGATAAATCAACTATAATGGCCGTTATAATCCCTTATATGCCTAGTGGCTCAACCTTAATGACCAGAAAGTATATGATAACCCACACAGGGCATCTCCAAACTAACAGTGTTTGACAAGATAAGTTCATAACAGATATAACAAATACATCAAACAGAATTGTGATCTTAAACAGTTAATTTCATGAGAGAAGTCAGAAGACTCACACAAGGAAGTCTGACATGGTGGCTAGACAGAAGACCCGAGAAAGTATCCTCTCTTAAATCTCTAGCGACCTATCATTGTTATCATGTTCATATTCATCATATACAAGGCTAATCATGTCCCATATCATTCTCAGGTTGAAATTATCATAATTTACAGTCACTGAATCAGTCTTGTTAATTTTTGGTTCATCAAAAATTGACCAAACATTCTGTCATTTTTCTTCATAGGCGTACCGCCTGGAAGTTTACATTTATGGGCGGTACGCTTCAAATGGTCGACTGATTTCCAGATTTCAGGTCCGGGCGTACCGCGCCGATTCATAAGTTACTGGGCGGTACGCTGGAATCTGAGATTCCGGTTCATGTTTTTCATTTCCGGGCGTACCGCTCTGCATGCAGAGTTTATGGGCGGTACGCCCCCATCTGTGAACAGGGCCCGACTATTTTGTCTTTTAGTGCTATTTTTCCATTTTGATGTTCTAAGTCCAGAATTTATACCCGATCAGTTTCATAATATTCCGAGGGGTCAATTTGGGGTTCATTTATAGTCTAAAACTTTAACCAAACACAACCCCAATTCCCGAACTTTCTAAATAAGGTAACTTTCATTGTTTCGACCCCCGATTCATACAGATTTCATTTGGGACAGAACCCTTGTGTTCCTATGGCCCATTTTCTTATTAGGTTCACTGATTAAATCTGGTCCCATGCTACTTTAACTTATAAAGTTTCTATTTATAGAAAAATCATCATGCATGCATATAAGGATTGTACCTTGTGCAAGGATCCTTGTACAACCGAGCTTCTGAAACTCTTGCCCCCTTGGCACTCCAATCCAACTCTCTAACACAGATTTGAGGCTGCATGTATGATCCATCACCATCTTATGAGTATATGATCTTATGAAACTCAAAAATGGCATACTCATCCAAAAATCAAGTAGCTCTTACCTTAATAGCTCTTGAAATCAGATTCTTCACCCTTCAATTCATCTCCCAAGTGAGTCCACACCACTGAGTTTACAAGGATTCAAACAATGGTTGAGGATTTCATCAAGTAACATAGTCTTGATATGGAAATGGGTGATTATGAAGTTACCTTACATGAATAATCCTCCCACAAACTCTTTAGGCTGGAAAATGATGATAGCAGACCTCTGGAACAGCAGTGAAGGAGCTCTGGTCGGATATGTGTAGAAAGACTACATGTGTCTTTGGCTATAAAGGCCAAAAACTTAGTTTTCATCGACCTGAACCAGAGGCGTACCGCCCCAAAGTATATTAACTGGGGCGTACCGCCCGGATTTTGAGGTTCGCACATACCAGAATCCGACGGGTGCCGTAACCCGATCCGTTTATCAAATGGGTCGCGTACCGCCTAGGATTTCTTTATCCTAGGCGTACCGCCCCAATTTGTAATTCAAAAACTTATGAGAGTTTCTCATTTAAATATTCCACGTCGGATAATCGTTTCGTCCACAAAGGTTACAATCTTCCCCCCTTAAAGGAATTCCGTCCCGGAATTCGTTAGTCATTATCTGAATAATTGGGGGTATCTTCTTCTCATGTCCGCTTCAGATTCCCACGTATATTCGGGACCACGTCTAGCGTCCCATTTGACTTTTACCATTGGAATTCTTTTCTTGCGGAGTTTCTTCGTGATTCGTTCCATTATTTCGATGGGTTGTTCAGTGAAGTTCAACTTTTTATCAATCTTAATTTCTTTCAACGGAACCGCGAGAGCTTCATCGACCATGCATTTCCGTAGATTAGATACATGAAACACGTCGTGCACTCCGCTAAGTTCCTCAGGTAGTTCTAGCTGATAAGCTACCTCTCCGACTCTGGATATTATTTTGAAGGGTCCGATGTATCGTGGGCTCAATTTCCCCCTTTTGCCAAATCGGATTATACCCTTCCAGGGTGATATTTTCAACATCACCATATCTCCTTCCTTAAACTCGAGTGGTCTCCGACGCCGATCCACGTAGCTCTTTTGTCGGTCTTGGGCGGTTTTAAGTCTTTTGCGAATCTCCCTAACCTTCTCAGTAGTTTCCATTATCAGCTCAGGTCCTGTAAGTTGACCTTCTCCCACTTCAGACCAACATACTGGTGTTCGACACTTTCTGCCATACAATGCTTCAAACGGTGCCATTTGAATGCTGGTGTGGTAACTATTATTGTATGAAAATTCAGCTAGTGGAAGATGATCATCCCAGCTACCACCAAATTCTATGACACATGCTCTCAGCATGTCCTCTAACGTTTGAATGGTTCTCTCGCTCTGGCCATCTGTTTGGGGATGATAAGCTGTACTAAATTTCAGTTTAGTTCCCATTGCTTCTTGAAAGCTTTGCCAAAAATGAGAAGTGAATCTAGTATCTCGGTCGGAAATTATAGACTTTGGCACTCCATGCTTTGATATGATTTCATCTACAAATAGTTTTGCAAGCTGCTTCCCATTGTAAGTTTCTGCCATTGGTAGAAAGTGAGCAGATTTTGTCAAGCGGTCCACAACTACCCAAATGGCATCATGTCCGCTTCTAGTCCTTGGGAGCTTTGTCACAAAATCCATGGTAATTTCTTCCCATTTCCACTCAGGGAGTTCTATTTTCTGAAGACATCCAGCAGGTCTTTGATGTTCAGCCTTTACTTGTAGGCAGATTGAACATTTTTCAACATAGGCGGCAATTGCCTTTTTCATTCCTGGCCACCAATAATTCGCTCTCAAATTCTGGTACATTTTGTCGCCTCCTGGATGGAGCATGTACTTGGATTTGTGAGCCTCCCGGAGAATTACCTCACGTAGTCCTCCTTCTTTAGGCACCCATATACGTTTGCCTAGCCTTAGGATGCCATCCGTCTCTCTTGTTAGTTTTCTTACAACAGTCATCATCTCATCCCGGTCAACATTTGAGTCGGCCATTTGTTTCTTTTGTGCTTCGATGATTTCTCCAATTAGATCTACACTTACGTTCAATCTCAAGGCTCGAACTCGGAGTGGCTTGATTCTTTCCTTTCTGCTTAATGCATCTGCCACTACATTGGCCTTACCTGGGTGATACTTAATCTCGCAATCATAATCACTCAGTACTTCCATCCAGCGTCTTTGTCGCATATTCAACTCCTTTTGACTGAACAAGTGTTGTAAACTCTTGTGGTCGGAGTATACTACAAATTTGGCTCCGTACAGGTAGTGTCTCCAAATTTTAAGAGCAAAGACGATTGCTCCTAACTCTAAGTCATGTGTAGTGTAGTTCTTCTCGTGCTTTTTAAGTTGCCTGGACGCATAAGCAATTACTTTATCTTTCTGCATCAAAACGCATCCGAGTCCATTGGTAGAAGCATCACAATATACCACAAAGTTTTCAGTTCCTTCTGGTAATGAAAGTATAGGAGCAGAGCTTAGTTTCTGTTTAAGCAATTCGAAAGCATTCGTATGTTTAGGCTTCCAGTCAAACTTCACATTCTTCTGAGTAAGAGAAGTTAATGGTGTGGCAATCTTGGAGAAATCCTGAATAAATCTCCGGTAATAACCCGCTAGTCCTAAGAATCGCCGGATTTCGGTAGGACTCTTTGGTTGTTCCCATTTAGCAATTGCTTCTACCTTTGCTGGGTCTACCTGTATACCAGACTCACTGACAATGTGACCCAGAAATTGCACTTCCCTTAGCCAAAAATCACATTTTGAGAACTTTGCATAAAGCTTCTCAGATTGCAATAACTCCAATATCTTTCTCAAATGTTCGCCGTGCTCTTCTCGAGTGCGAGAGTAGATCAGAATGTCGTCGATAAATACGATCACAAACGTATCAAGATATGGTTTGCACACCCGATTCATTAGATCCATGAATATGGCTGGCGCATTAGTCAGTCCGAAAGGCATAACTGTAAATTCATAGTGACCATATCTGGTTCTGAAGGCTGTTCTTGGGACGTCCTCTTCACGGACTCTGACTTGATGATACCCTGATCTCAAATCAATTTTCGAGAAATAATTAGCCCCTTGCAATTGATCGAACAAGTCATCAATTCTAGGCAAAGGGTACTTGTTTTTGATGGTTACTCGATTGAGATCGCGGTAATCGATGCACATCCGCATTGAGCCATCCTTTTTCTTCACAAAGAGTACCGGTGCTCCCCAGGGTGATGAACTGGGTCTGATGAAACCCTTATCTAGAAGTTCTTGGAGTTGATTTCTTAATTCTTGCATCTCGGACGGTGCAAGTCGGTACGGAGCTTTTGCTATTGGAGACGTTCCAGGTGCAAGTTCGATTTGAAACTCCACTTGTCGTTCTGGGGGCAATCCGGGTAGCTCATCAGGAAACACGTCTGGATATTCTGAGACAATCGGTACATCTTCCAATTTCTTTTCTTGAGGTGTCTCAACTAGATTTGCTATGTAAGCTTGATCGCCTTTCCGGATACATTTTCCCGCTTTCAATCTGGAGATTATTCTCATTGGTTTCGTTTTTCTATCTCCAATGATCGTGTGAATCTTGTCGTCTGCAGACTTTAATTCCAACATCTTATCGGCACAACGAATCTTTGCCTGATGTCGTGTGAGCCAATCCATTCCAAGGACGATGTCGAATTCACTTAGTTCCATAGGGAGGAGTTCAAGTTCAAAAGTAGTATTCTCATGCTCTAAGCGACAATCTCTAACTACGTTGGAGATATTAATCTTATGGCCATTAGCGGTTTCTACAACATAAGGTATATCTAACTTATGTGTAGTACATTTAAGTCTAGGGACACAGGTAGAGGATATAAAACTCCTATTAGCACCAGAATCAAACAAAATGCTAACAATCATATTATTGACAGAAAACATACCAGAGATCACATCATCATTCATACGTGCCTCTTCGGCGGTCATGATATAGAGTCGGGGTGTACCTTTTGAAGTTCCCACGCCTTTGTTTTGTTCATCCTTTTTCTTCTTCCCTTGCGGACACTCCCAACTCCTATGCCCTTTCTCCTTGCAGTAGAAGCAAACTACTGGTGATTTACATTGTTGGTGCGTGTGTCCTGCTTTCCCACAGTTTCTACAAGTTTCAGCCTTTGTTTCTTTAAAATCCCTCCCATCATTCCTTCTGCCTTGGTCATTTCCTCCAAATCTACCCCTCTTAGAGTCATGACCTCTATCACTACCTCTTCTTTTATTCCCGGAGGTGTTTACTTTGATTCCCGCCGTCCGGATCCACTCATCTGCCAAGGTACCAGTCAGACTTATCGCAGATGCCAAGGTGTTAGGACGAGCGGATCTCACATTCGCTCTTATCTCGGGACTTAATCCCCAAACGAACCTCCTGACTTTAGAAGTCTCTGTGTCTGCCATGTGAGGTACTAAGTTCAACAGTTCATTATACCTATTGATATAGGCCATATATTCAGATCCATTCATTCTTAAGTTAATGAACTCATTTTCCAATCTCTCAGCCTCATTCTCTGGAATAAACTTTTCCATAACTCTTTCCCGAAACTCTCTCCAGCTCATACGATATGCCCTATCTTTCCCAAGCCGATTCATTTCCACTTTCCACCAATTTAATGCCGCCCCTTTGAAAGATTGGGACGCAAACTTCACCTTGTCCCTGGTAGCACAGTTGCTAATATCCAAGGCTGCCTCAATTTCTTCTAACCAATTCAGGGCATCAGTAGCCCCTTTGTCCCCCTTGAAAATACCTGGCTTGCAGGTCATGTAAGTCTTATAAGAACATCCTCTTCTCTCCTCCCTTTCAGGCTTGCGTTCCCTGCTCCTTGACCTTTTTCTAATACGTTTTGGGCGATCTTCATAATCAGGGCTAGGGCTCCGACGGTTTCGGATTCTGCTGTGTGCTGATGAGTCAGTTTGAGACTCAGCTACTGGGGATCGAGTTGTTGCAGAGTTCCTGAGTCTAGAAACATTAGTTTTGCTTCTTTGCGGTTCGCTAGTTCTTTCTGACCCAACGTGTGTCTTTCCTTGTCTCTTCTCTTTAGCGACCAATGAAGGTAACGCTTTGGAGATCCCTTGAGCTATAAGCTCCTGGAGTCTTTCCTCATGTTCTCTCTGTCTCACTTGCTCGGACGTGAGAGGTTCTTTCCTTTTGCTATGAACGGAGCGATCATCACGATCATCATCTCCGTCATGGTCATCCTGATGAGTTCCGCTTGATCTTGCTTTCGACATTTCGCTGAAAGCAATACCAGATTGACAGATCATCATACATTTGACTTAGTTGACAGGTATTCATAATTCATAATTCATGTTCCTTTGCATATAACAATGCCATAGGATAATGTTCATATCAGGGTTGTTGTGTTATTTTGGACTTTCCGGATCACCACTACGTGGTTACCGACATAATTACCATGAAATGACTATGTTTCAGAAAGAGTTCGCATACACATGAGTACTTAGGGGTGATCTAATGATCCAAGCCTCCTAGAAGCACTATGTATCAAAACTTATCATAACTATTATAGTACTCCAATCATTATTGCAAAATGATAAACGGTTCTTTATTCCGTAACGATAAGGGGGTTCACATAGCGGTTCAACCGTTTACAATCATAAAAACACACAAACATCAACATGTTCAAACAAAGCTTCACGAAAATGAAATACATAACATGATAAAACACAAACAACATCCCAGTCTTCATCTTTCATGCCAATCGTCATGTCTCTAATCCCTGCGCCATCCAAAAGATGTCAAGTGTTTGAGATGAGACGACACTTTCTTGGCTTCCTCTGCCAACCTCTTCTCCTTCTTTAACTGCTTTTCCAATCTTTTCGCCAGCGCCTTGTTTTCCTCTCGAAGAGCGTCGATGACTGGAGAGGTAGGTCCGGAGTGATCTGCATATGGGGTTGGGGCGAAAATTGGGCCAGGTCCTGAGTAGGATGACCTAGGTAGGTCTTGGTATGGCCCATAAGGTGCATATGGGTAAGCAGATGGCGGGTAAGGCATGTAAGACTGCTGCATAGGTGGGGAAGTGGAATACTGATATGATGGTGGCGGGTAAAATGACGACGGTGGGGGATAAAAAGGTATGCCTGTGGCATAGGGATCCTGAACAGGTGTCTGGTACATTACAGGCTGTTGGTAGGATGATGGCTGCTGATATCCAGGTGGTGGCTGATATGAGGAATTCTGCTGGTATGCAGATGGCTGCTGGTAGGAAGATGGGGGTTGACTGTTGGACCTCAGCAGTTGGGGAAAGCTATAACGATCGGATACAGGGTGGTTGCTTTGACCCTGCATCATAGCTGCTACGTAAGGGTCTCTGATGTCGTGAGCTAAGGCTGCGATAGGGTCCTGGATTGGAACATCCCTAAAATTTCCCATTGGAGGGAAAGCTGCCATCGGATCCTGCTGCATGGGAACCGATTCCTCGGGTCCTTCCTCCACGTCGGCCGCGTAGGCTGGAGAAGCATATACATGCTGAGAATGATGCTCAGAATGATAACTCACGGTGTGCCCCGCAGACACCGCAATTACCACCTGTTGCACCGGGGTGGTCTCATCTTCTTCTTCTTCAGGTTCCTCCTCAGGGTCTTCATGATCCGTTCCGGCATCGCGAGCGTTCC
Organism: Deinandra increscens subsp. villosa; assembly: GCA_039602395.1. Taxonomy (NCBI): domain Eukaryota; kingdom Viridiplantae; phylum Streptophyta; class Magnoliopsida; order Asterales; family Asteraceae; genus Deinandra; species Deinandra increscens. Next base: position 80,521,828 of record JBCNJP010000023.1, on the reverse strand, counting down.
AGTCGGATGGAGCAATGTGGATGGTGTGGCTCGGACGCACCGACATCCTAGGTTTTGTGCTCCTCTTCTTGGGTGGTTTTGGCATTTCCGTGGTTGACGTCGCGGGTGACGGAGTCTTCTTTTGCGTCGGCGCAGTGAAGTACCCCGAGAGATCAGGGCTCATAGGTGGTGCCGGTTGGCTGGGTCCGCCTTCTTCTTTCTTGCCCTTGCTCCCCTTACTGCCTCCACTGTTTTTGCTGCCGGACTTGGAAGATTTGGTAAAACTCCACATGTTTACAATGGTACCTGTGGGTATAAATTCAATATACAATAATAATGTATATATAATATCAAATTTCTCAACTTATATCATGCTAAGTTCCATCATTTGAGTTCACTAGAGTACACATACAATAACCATCAGTATCCACATATATATTAGACTTGTCATATCATGAGATACCTGTGGGTAGCAATGACAGAGTGCACTTTCTGCAATTATTACCGACCTTACATCATGCTATGAGGAATATAATATACCAATTTCAACTTAGGTTAACATTTTTCATAGGAAATCATTAGCACCAATGTGTCTGTTAGCAGTCACCGAGTCTTAGTGCACCTGTGGGTAGGAATGGCAGTTTGCAAGGCTGTAACTACTACCGACCTTACACTAAACCTCGATTACTCCTAACATACAAATTTCAGCCTAGATCATAATTTGGTTCATACAATATCTTAGGGGTCAAACTAGGTTCAAGCTTAGGGCTCTAAGAATGCCTAATTTGCTGGAACCTTTGGCTCTGATACCAACCTGTCACACCCCCCTCCTCCGCACCCTGCCAGGTGTGGGGGAGGGCGTTGGACCGGCTGTCCGTATCATTACCCGAGATTACCAACGCTTCTAACAACAAACACATACACATACAACGGACATCCAGCCCACACATAAGAAAATGTTAGACGACTCATGAACGAGGATGCACAGCCCTCTTATTCGATCTAACAGAATCGATAGCCACCGGATATGGCCTGGAACTGAATAAGGATACATATTCAAGGAAACATAGTCATAATCATGTCTTCATAGTTCATTCATAGTTCATGGTTCATATTTCATAGTTCATACATGCCCAAATTCATATTAACAACAACAACCCAGCAACGTTCCAAGATCAATATAGGTTCATTCCTACACTTGCTTACCTGCAACATAAGTCATTCATAATATGGTCAACAACAATGTTGTTGGTGAGTCTTTAACTACTATCATATCATTAACAGCTTTCAAACACATACTGGTTATGAAATTATCAAATCACACCAAAGGTCAAACTTTATGTACTCTACGGTACGTCGCAATCAGCCGTAAACCATCAACGAGTAAGAATTCATATTCAACATATAAGGACATACTCCCCCTAGTTTCTTAATCCTAGAGGATCCGGATGAACATGGATAAATCAACTATAATGGCCGTTATAATCCCTTATATGCCTAGTGGCTCAACCTTAATGACCAGAAAGTATATGATAACCCACACAGGGCATCTCCAAACTAACAGTGTTTGACAAGATAAGTTCATAACAGATATAACAAATACATCAAACAGAATTGTGATCTTAAACAGTTAATTTCATGAGAGAAGTCAGAAGACTCACACAAGGAAGCCTGACACGGTGGCTAGACAGAAGACCCGAGAAAGTATCCTCTCTTAGATCTCTAGCGACCTATCATTGTTATCATGTTCATATTCATCATATACAAGGCTAATCATGTCCCATATCATTCTCAGGTTGAAATTATCATAATTTACAGTCACTGAATCAGTCTTGTTAATTTTTGGTTCATCAAAAATTGACCAAACATTCTGTCATTTTTCTTCATAGGCGTACCGCCTGGAAGTTTACATTTATGGGCGGTACGCTTCAAATGGTCGACTGATTTCCAGATTTCAGGTCCGGGCGTACCGCGCCGATTCATAAGTTACTGGGCGGTACGCTGGAATCTGAGATTCCGGTTCATGTTTTTCATTTCCGGGCGTACCGCTCTGCATGCAGAGTTTATGGGCGGTACGCCCCCATCTGTGAACAGGGCCCGACTATTTTGTCTTTTAGTGCTATTTTTCCATTTTGATGTTCTAAGTCCAGAATTTATACCCGATCAGTTTCATAATATTCCGAGGGGTCAATTTGGGGTTCATTTATAGTCTAAAACTTTAACCAAACACAACCCCAATTCCCGAACTTTCTAAATAAGGTAACTTTCATTGTTTCGACCCCCGATTCATACAGATTTCATTTGGGACAGAACCCTTGTGTTCCTATGGCCCATTTTCTTATTAGGTTCACTGATTAAATCTGGTCCCATGCTACTTTAACTTATAAAGTTTCTATTTATAGAAAATCATCATGCATGCATATAAGGATTGTACCTTGTGCAAGGATCCTTGTACAACCGAGCTTCTGAAACTCTTGCCCCCTTGGCACTCCAATCCAACTCTCTAACACAGATTTGAGGCTGCATGTATGATCCATCACCATCTTATGAGTATATGATCTTATGAAACTCAAAAATGGCATACTCATCCAAAAATCAAGTAGCTCTTACCTTAATAGCTCTTGAAATCAGATTCTTCACCCTTCAATTCATCTCCCAAGTGAGTCCACACCACTGAGTTTACAAGGATTCAAACAATGGTTGAGGATTTCATCAAGTAACATAGTCTTGATATGGAAATGGGTGATTATGAAGTTACCTTACATGAATAATCCTCCCACAAACTCTTTAGGCTGGAAAATGATGATAGCAGACCTCTGGAACAGCAGTGAAGGAGCTCTGGTCGGATATGTGTAGAAAGACTACATGTGTCTTTGGCTATAAAGGCCAAAAACTTAGTTTTCATCGACCTGAACCAGAGGCGTACCGCCCCAAAGTATATTAACTGGGGCGTACCGCCCGGATTTTGAGGTTCGCACATACCAGAATCCGACGGGTGCCGTAACCCGATCCGTTTATCAAATGGGTCGCGTACCGCCTAGGATTTCTTTATCCTAGGCGTACCGCCCCAATTTGTAATTCAAAAACTTATGAGAGTTTCTCATTTAAATATTCCACGTCAGATAATCGTTTCGTCCACAAAGGTTACAATGTGGCTATATTAGAAGTATCTTTTGGTAACATAAATGCTTTATGTGTTTAGGAACCCTAACTTTGTAAATGATATTAATTTGATAACCAAATTTTGGTACATATTAAAAGAAATTCCAGTTAGAACATTTTTAGAATTGTAGTTTAGGTTTCTTTTAGTGTTTGGAATGACATTTTTTTATTTATTATCTATGTTCTAACTGTACTTTGGATCTGTGGGTTTATTAAGTCATTTATTGTAACACCCCAGAATTTCATGACTTAAGATATATATGTGCTATATTTGTTAAGTAGCTAAAATATATATATGAAGTAATATATACGTATAATAGAGAAACGTCACGATTCACGTACGAATATTCGGCACAACATTTGAGGAAACGTCAAGAGACGAAATTATAGAATATAGTAGATGACGACAAATAAAGATCGTGGGCTCAGACGGATCTCAAATCCAAGTTGTAACGAATCGGGAAAACGCAAAATAGTGATTTGGGCTCGGTATGTAATAAACTGTATTTAAGCACAAGAAGAACTCCATCTATAGGAAGGCTTATATATATACATCCAACATGTGGTGAACCCTTCTATATGCGCATGCTTCTAGGTCATCAGCGTGGCTGTACATCATTCCAATCTATTAGAACAGTCTCTGGTGTTGTCATGCCTACCTATCGAGCTGCATGCGATGCATTAGGTCTATTAGGTAATGATATTGAATGGGAGGCTGCGCTTTCTGAGGCGACACGTTCTGCAACGGCTCCTGAATTTCGATTGCTCTTTATACAGCTTCTATTATACTGTGACGTCACGCATCCTTTGTCATTATGGGAGAAATTCTCATCATCAATGAGCGAAGATGTTATATACAGATTTAGGCAATCTTCTGTTACTCATACGTGTGACGTGAATGCTTCGACTATTCAAGATCATGTCCTTTATGAGTTAGAACTTTTGCTAAAATCCAGCTCAGGTGATCATTCGCTGCACGAGTTTGGTCTTCCTATGCCTTCCGAGAATCTGATTTCGTGTTTAAGCAATCGACTGATAAATGAAGAGAGAAATTATGATTATGTTTCCCTTACATCTTTATATACAAAAATGGTCACAGATATGAATGCTGAGCAGCGTGCTATATTTGATCTTGTGACCACCTCTGTATTAAGTAAAAAACAGGTTCTTCTATTCGTATACGGTCATGGTGGTACTGGTAAAACCTTTCTTTGGACTGCTATCATTTCAGCCCTTCGTGCATCTAAACTAATAGTTCTTGCTGTTGCATCTTCGGGCATAGCGTCTTTATTGCTACCCTCAGGAAGAACTGCACATTCACGCTTTCGAATTCCAATAGATATCAAGGGCGAATCTTTGTGCAATATAACGAAGAACACTCAGCTGTCGCAGTTGTTAAAAGAAACGAGTCTTATTGTTTGGGATGAAGCTCCAATGACGGACAGGAGATGTTTCGAGAGTCTGGATCGAAGCCTTAAAGATATTCTTGAAAACCCTTCACAACTTTTTGGTGGTGTTTCTGTTGTACTTGGTGGTGATTTTAGACAGACCTTACCCATTAAGTCAAAATCAAGTAAACATGAGATTATTTCTTTATCACTTCCAAATTCAAAACTTTGGAAATCTTTCACGCTTATGCGATTACATGAGAATCTGCGTGTTTCTCGATCCTCCATGAATCCAGCAAACAAAAAAAACTGTCAAGATTTTTCTAACTGGCTTCTTGCTGTTGGTGATGGTATCATAGGTGAACAGGATGATTCATCAAGATCAGAATGTAAATCATTACCTATTCCATCCCCCTTTTTAATTCCGTATTCTAAAACAGCTTTAGGTGACCTCATTAGATTTATATATGATGATAGTTTTTTCCTTAATCCTCTGATTTCCTCTTTATCAGATAGAGCTATTGTTTGTCCCAAAAACCACACTGCTGATATGCTCAATAATATGATTCTTGACATGTATCCTGGTGAGACATTAAGTTGTTTAAGTGATGATTCGATGATTCCTCATTCACAAAATCAGACTGATTCAGATATAATGTATCCTTCCGAGTATCTTAATCTTTTGAACTTTCCAGGTATACCACCCCATTCGCTTTCTTTAAAAGAAAAATCACCCATTATGTTACTTCGTAACATAAATCAGTCGTCTGGTCTGTGTAATGGTACGAGACTTATTGTTTCAAGATTGATGCCGAAGCTTATCGAGGCACATGTACTAACAGGCACTTCAATCGGAAGTAAAGTTTACATACCACGAATTGATTTTGTTCATAACAGTAAAGAGTTACCGTTTGTTTTCAAACGGCGGCAGTTTCCTGTGCGTACCTGTTATGCTATGACTATTAATAAGAGCCAGGGACAATCACTTAATAAGATTGGTGTTTACCTGCCTGAACCTGTTTTTGGACACGGGCAGCTGTATGTTGCTCTATCAAGAGCAACCTCTCCTGAAGCTTTGAAAATGCTTATTGTACCTGATGATCAATCGAGCCCGCACACAACGACCAATGTTGTTTACTCGGAATTCTTAGCAGAACTTCAGGAATCTTAGGTCATAATAATTTTGTTATATTATTTAACTCTACCTGTATCTACACTTTTTTTTAAAAATTATTACTGTTTACACATTTTTTGTAGATAGTGACAGAGATTGTTAGATAGCAGACTCTAATATACACACTTTTTTACATCTATATTAACTGTATTACTGTTTTTTGAGGCAGCTTCAGTATTATCAATCAGCATCTCCTTGATAAGTTTAAAATTTTCTATATTTTAATAACATACACAATCGAACTTGTGATCTGTATACGTTTCCAGGATTTACTTTATTAATATGAGACTCAAGATAAAAATTTCCTAAATTATCTTCTTACTTTTGTAAAGAACATGAACCTTCAGTGTTCTCTTGACTTCTGTAAAGTTTGAATTAACATTTCTCCTAAGTTTCTGTTTGCCTAAATGTTTATAGATCCGTCGTATCTCCATATGCCTACAAAAGTTTTACATTAGCATTAGCATTAGCAAATTTATACACAGTTATGATTGTCAACAAAATGATGTTACAAAGGCTCATTGTTTTGACATACTTTAATACATAAATAGTTCCTGCTGGAACTGTTTGGCCCCGTTTAAAACCAGCACCCTCTTACAGCTTTTTACTATAAATAAACATGCGTAGGTTAGATTGATCAGTTTTCATCATTTGCTGCATATACTTTGATATTTTCAAATTCAGATTAAACATCACATGACTAAACAGCATGCTTATTTCTGTATATACATGCTGCCTTATATTCGTTTACTTAGAGATCTCAGCAAAACGGGTGTTGATGGAAAGATGTGTTGAAATGGGTTTGAAAGCTATACATGCCTTTTGTTAAAGGGATTTACCAGAATAAAGGATAAACCACCCACATGAAAATTGCGATTTTTTTAATATGATAATGTAACAAATACACAGTGAGAGTTAAGGTCCAGGAATTTTAAAAAAAATTATGTTACTATTCATATCTCTTTTATACTTAATTGTATTTGTTGCATCTGTCTTCTCTAAGAAAGTGATGTATTTTTATTTCCGAAGCTAAAGACTATTTTCCTTTAATATTTTATTATTTTCCAGCCTGATTAATATTATATGATAAATAGAGTATTTATTAAGAAGTTGACGTTTGATCTGCCTACGTTTTAGCTAGAGGCTTTATATATGACCTACCTGACCTGTTCCAGTTTAGCTAGACCTTTTTACTTGACATTTCTTCATTTTCAATGCTTTTTTAAATGTTACATCTTTCTTTTAGTTTAAATGTCGTCTTATGTTATTATTGTAAGACACCTTACACCTTCAATGCTCTATAGAATCTGTAATGATTTTTTCTAATTTTCTTACTATCTGCCTGCCCAGGCACATTACCTGTTGTGCACAAGAACTATGATAATCAAACTAGATTTGTTTCAATGTATTAGGAAACCTTTTAACTACTACAGTAAGCTGAATAATACATTTTAATATAATTTCAGGTACATAACAATGCAAATCGTTAACATCGAAGATCTTCATGAAACTAATCCCGAGAATGCCGTTGAGGTTCGTGTAATTAGACGCTGGGTAACACGTCTTGTACCAGATGAAACTTGCTACATCTTCGCAGACAAACATGTATGTTCTCAATATCTAAAATAGTTATTTATACTGATTTCAAACAACATCTTAGAAATCTTATTATTTAATAGGCGGACGGTATTCATGCTGTCGCTGCACCATCTTACAAGTCGGCCTATGATAGCGCACTAGCAGTACAAGGATGTTACAGAATACTATGTTTCAGCTGTGATGACCCTCCAACCTATCTGAAGACCGTGGATCGTCCTGTTTCATTAAGATTCGGCTCAACAGCAACCGTAACACCACTAGAAGATTCACTGATATATCCAAAGCTTTATTTTGATTTCACAGAATACGAGAACCTGGTTGAATCTACACCCACCGTGGATGTGTTCACAGGTATATTAACTTATATCAGATACTTAAATTAATAGTTGTCTGACAATTATCCACTTTGTTTCAGATTTTATAGGTCTCATAGATCATGTTGTAGATGCTAAAACACAGGATAATGCTCCCTATATCCGTTTGTTTCTAAAAGATGGGAGGTACATCTATACTATAAATAACAAATTTACAGCATATACGTTTTATCAGCCTCTACAAGAGTAGAAATTAAACGGGTTCAACAACCTTTATCTTTATGCCCGATTAAAAAAAGGTCTCCTTCATTTATGCTAGGGACCCGTCATTCATAGTCGTGCTAAACCTTTTACTCGGCCACATATAACAGGAACAATATCACAGCAACTCTGTGGAAAGAGATAATTGTATCAGCTGAGAGGTTCAACAGGACAGCCCTTGATACCACCCCAAGACCATGTACAATTGCTGTAACATCTGTTAAAGTTACAAAACATAAGGGTGTGTTTCTGAATAACAGTATTTCTCTTCTATCATCATAACTCTCAAGTTATTCATTTTGATTTTCGCATGATTGTAGGCTGGTTTCAATTAACATCAACTCCCGCAACATACACATATATAAACCCAGTTTGTGATCAGTCGCCAAGGCTCATAGAAGCGTATATACCTCATTTGCCACACGGATTTTCAGTCTTCATAACACTTTCTTATTTTACGAATACAAATTTTTTCTTATTTTCAATAGGAATCAGTTCGGTCCTCGAAGATTCATACTCAGTCATAATGCTCCCTCTTCATCAGCCTCAATTGAGAAGAAAAGCTTAGCATCTCTTCTGGATCTTGATCGTCAACAGTTGGCGGTACTTTTGATCACTGCCTTTACTACAATATATCTTCAGCTATTTCTAGATTTTAACTTTCATTTTACACAATCTATGATAGGGACAAATTTACATGTGCGACGCCAGAATTGTTGATTTTATTCCTGGTATTCCGTGGTTTAAAAGATATTGCAATATAGTTTCCTGCCAGGAAAAGGTGTCCGTTGCCAATGATAAATACTTTTGCGTGGGTCATGGACTTGCTGACAGCTGCCGATACATGTTAGTTCAAAATCCATATACCATTTGTTTTCTATTGATAAGCAAAAATAAAATTTTTGACTATTTCTATCATTTATTCTTACCTCCAATATTAAATCTATAAACTTTATCTTAATTTTTTCTCATCAATAAACCTTCCGGTTTCAAATTCTTCTATAAATGCTTTATTTACAGCAACTTGTATTTCATCATTCTTTTAATAAATATCACCGTATTAATTTTACATACGTATTAACGATTCTTAACATGCTATCTCAATACAAACTGAATTTATATTATTTATCACATTAGTATAATTATACATGATACAAATCCACCTTACTAGATAGTTATCATACTAACCCTTTTTTCTAATGCTCTTACATGTATCAGACTTTACTGTTATCAACTATATTATCTGCTTCTCTTATCTCCTGTTTGTTTATATGCATAACCGCAGTCATAAGCGTATTATTTTATATTGATTGTCATAAACTAGAGAAGTCATAGGTTAGAATACTAATGCTGAACTTCATTTTATATAAGTTTGAATGCAAAAAAAATTCTATTTTTTAACATTTCTCTTCCGCATACACCTACTTACAATACTTCTATATAATAAAGATAAACAAATATCATCAAACAAAGTTTTGAAATTTTTTTTATGTTGTCTAATCTGACTTTTTGCTATACAAAAAAACTTTTTAGGCTTAATGCAGATAAAAAATTTTGTGTTAATTTTCTTGACACAAAAAAAAAAAAACAGCAATTATTTGACTTTCAATTTAGCAAAGTTTACATTGGTTGGTAGCACCTATTAAGAAAGACAACAAAACAATGGTTACTCTGTTCTTATAATGTTTCATACTTAAAATTCCTTTTTATTTTAATCATAAACACCTTTAACCAGATTATACCTTTTGAAATTCATGATATGCAGTATATGCTTTAAAAACTGTAACAGATTTATAAACTTTCCTCGGTACTGAAAATTGACCAGTAATTGACGGTTCATCTGTCATAAGTATCTTTTAACGTCACTCCTATTAGAATCTGCAGATAAAAAGTCACTTCGTGTTGTTCACGATTACTTTACAAAAGGGTGCCGAGTTACCATCTCCTTTTGTTTTACCCTTTAACTGTTACAGAAACCTTAGATTAAGCAGCTCAGTTTCTTTTAGCATGCCAATTTTAATTATTTAATTATACATTATACACACCTGTGTACAGGTTTATGCCTACCACAATCATAGACGACAAAACCGCAAGTGCAACCGCGATGCTTTATGATGAGGCGGTGCAATCAGTTGTAGGCCAGTCATGTTTTGATTTAGTTTCAGCTTCTTCGTCCACCGATCCGATGATATTACCCGAGGCTCTACTCACAATCAGGGAGAAATATTTCACATTTTTCCTGAAGATGAAACCGAACACAAAGGCAGGTGTCACAACTTTCATCATCGAAAGAGCCGAACCCGTCGCCCCTGCCTCGACCTCAACAACACCTCAAACACCCCAGATAGTAACTGAGACAAACCGTGCTGTTACTGCTGTTGCCAAGGCTCTTTTCCAAGGTATTACGTCAATTTTTTTGCCTCTTCCGTAAACAGTTTCCCTTAGCTTCATGTTAATTATGAAATCTAGATCTATGAACTGCCTTGTGATGAAAATACAACCCTAAAAACAGTAGTATTATTAAGGCATAAGTCTTTGGTACACACTACATGCTTTATGCGCACCTGATTAGCTAAAAAATTCAAAAACCTCATATGCTAAAACACAAAAGAATGATTGCCCTTGATGTAGTTGTCTCCATAACATAACAAATAATAGAGAAGAAGTTGTTAACATCTATTTTATATGCACCATATGGATCATATGTAGATTTGAAGGAAAAAAAAGTTGATACGGTTAAAAGCTTGGCTAAAACGGTTAAAAACGATTAAAAGCTTGGTTAAAACTTTAAATGAGTTCCACTTATATTTAATAGTTTGGTTGACATGTTTTCATAGTAAATGAAATAAGTATTAAGCTATTAAAATACTTTATTTAGTTTTGCAGATAAGCTTATTTTAGATCACCATTGTTCAGTAGCTTACGATGTGATAAAGAATTCATATAAATTATTTTGATATTGTTTGTTTTGTATACTTATGCAAAAGGGTTTGCAGATTTACTCGTGAATAGCCTAAGTATTTTTGTTATTAATGTATCACCTGTGTGTATGTTTGGTTCAAAATATTTAGTGAGTAGTGACTACCAACCGGTTAGGCTTATTACAACAGCACTTCCTCCTACTTTGTTAAGAGATTTTGGTTCAGAAGGATTCCTCTAGGATGGTGCTTTCTAAATCCACAGTTATAACAGATAAAATTTATGCTATCCCAAAAGAAAGAAAGCTCTCAAATTTTTGGTTTTTGAATTTAGTTTGTTGTATAGTTTTGTGTTCTTGATTTACTAACACCAATCTCCTATTCACGTGTCACAGACTTACCTTCAGCGGAAAGAGCAAAGAAGCAACGCCATGAATGATCATGTTTGGTTCTGTATGTAAGATAACTGTTTGTAAGATATAACTATACTGTGCCCTTCTTTTTTTGGAAAAACCTTGCCTCTCGACTTCATGTAACTATATGTGTAATACAAGAAGGTCACCCTTTTCGACTAAACCTTTACAGATCCGCGGCAACGCTGCGGATTATCTCTAGTTATTAACAAAAACCAATTTGCCTCAATGGTATGGGCTTTGCCCTTGATTTCTACCCACGTGAGTTCGAACCCAAGGGGCCCCCGTATCTTTGTTTCAATTTTTTTTGTTTTTTTGGGTGGGAGTTTTATCCTAGATAGAGGTTTTTTTTTCCTTTTTTCTTCTTTTCCCTGTTATTAATTGTTGCATTTTAGATAAAGAATATCGTTCTATTATGTCTAACACCATCTCTTAATAGTTAATTACTTCTCATTCGTTTCTTTTTTGTTGCGTTTCTTTTTCTTAACAAACATTATGTTTCACATGTTTAAAAATAAAAAAGATTTCTTAAAGATACATTGTCCATACGGATCTAGATTTTATCATTTTAAAATTTTATTGTTCCGATCTAGCATAACGTATGCGATCTTTTTTTTAAGCCTTTTTTTCCTTTTCTTTTGGGTAGCATGTTTGATAAATGACAACCACTATGACCGTCGTAACGTACGGTTTCTTCCACGTTCACAGCTACCCCGCCGCAGCGCGCGTTACTTCAGCGCCGTAGCGCCTGGTACTCGAACATTGGCTCGAGGCATTTTCTCTACCCCTTCTTACCCTGAAAAAACAGGGTCACCTTAAGTCCTTGAACCGATAACCATCTTTCGGCTAACCTAGCCTCCTCCGTCCCTCGAGACCAACAAGGGGTAGTACAGGAATATTCACCTGTTGTCCATCGACTACACCTTTCGGCCTGATCTTAGGCCCTGACTCACCCTCCGTGGAAGAACCTTGCGGAGGAACCCTTAGGTTTTCGGGGCATTGGATTCTCACCAATGTTTGCGTTACTCAAGCCGACATTCTCTCTTCCGCTTCGGGTGCCTACAAGATATCATATAGCTTTTTTTTACAATAGTGTTACTATGAACTAAAAAAACTATTTTTTTCCAGCTTACGATTAGCTATTACAATATGCCCCCGCAACGCGGGGCCAAGATTTAACACTAGTTATTATTAAATGTTAACGGCTATTTTATTTAAAATTTAAAATTTTTTATATTTAATAAAAAAAATTTTAACATGGAAATCCTACATTACTTTTATTAAAACAAACCAAATTTAAACAACACAACAAATCCTAAAAGTTTAACTTATTGAAAACATGAAATTAAACATGGAAACCCTAAGCCTCATCATCTTCTTCTTCCTCCTCAGACTCATCTTCGATGTTCAGTTCCACCTTTAGCCGGGCACAAGTTTGGTTATGAGTTTCCTGTTTTTTTTTTACTCAAGTGAGAGATATCCATGTTAACCAGCTTGTAGTACTTGAGTTTCATCTTGTTTTTCTCAATAGCCAACAACTGATCCAGGTATTCCTGCCTGCTTTCGACCGCTGAAGTAAGGTTTGAATAAAAGCGGTTCCGACTTTCCTCAGTACTTGAGGAACCAGCAGTACCTTTATTTTTATTTTTCTTTGCAGCTGCTTTGGCCGCTTTTCTACCGGGTGGGCGTGTAGGAACAGTTGAATGAGGAGGCTCCTCCTCATTCCGAGGAGGCTGCTGCTCCTCTGGAATACCCCCAACATTATCATCATCAAGATGGAAATTGAACTCGTTCTCACCAAAGTTTGTAGACGAATGAGAACTAGTATATCCACCTGTGTTGGATTTGTTTCTTTTGGGGCCTTGGTTGGCCGCACAAGCTTCAGCACTGTTGTACTTCAACTTGTCTTTGACTTTATTCCAAATATGTTCATATTTGAAAACTGCACATTGATCAGCATTAAAGCGCTGCCTTGCTTCAAGCAACCACATGTCATCAGACCACCCACTTGAGTAAGAACTCTTCACACTCAAGTATAATTCATTGAATCTGGCCACCTTTGATTTGACCATGTGCCAATGAGCTTTCAGGTTGTTTTGATCCCTAGGCACTTTGGGGTTTGAATTAGAATAGTGTTGCTGCACTCTGAACCAAAAATCATGAGTATTTTGGTTGGTGGCAATAACACTGTCCTCCGAACACTCATATATGGCCTCTGCCATCAAGACTTCATCTGAATGTGGCCATTTAGTACGAGAAGCCTTAGTGGTAGTAGTTTTGCCTTTGCCTCTCCCCCTAACCCTTCCCTGTGAGGGGCCATCCTCGGACTGTTGTGGTTGTGATTGAGTTGCTTGTGGGGGTTGTTGAGTTTGGGATTGTTGTTGTTGCTGTTGATGTTGCATCCCCGCCATTTGTTGTTGTTGGAACATCCACATTTGTTGCATGTGAAAGTATGTTTGTGGATCCATTTGTTGTGGGTTCATGAGTGGAGGTGGTGGATACATTTGTGAAGGTGGTGGATACATTTGTGAAGGTGGTGAAGATTGGTTAAGAAATTGGCTCATGCTTGTACCATCAAATTCTGGAAACATAGACGTGAATGATGGTGGGTTTCGGTTTGAGTTTCTGTTTGGGGTTGAGTTTGAGTTTGAGTTGTTGTGATCCATTTGGAAGCTTGAGTTTGTAGAAATTTGAGAGAGAAATGAGAGGTTTGCAGAAATTTGAGAGAGAAATGAGAGGTTTGATGTGTGAATGAAATGAAGAAATGAAGTGGTATTTATAGACTTTTTTGAAAAAACTAGCCGTTATAATAAGACAAAAAAAAAACTAGCCGTTTTTTTAAAAAAAATTATTAAATTTAATGTTTTATTTAATTATGAATTTTAGAAATTTTTTCAAATTTTTTTTCAAATTTATTTATATTTTATTTGAATTATTAAATGTTAAAATAAAACAAAAATCTTTGAATTTTTTAAAAAAGAGCCGTTAAAAAAAAAAAAAGGAAAAGGAATAAAGTGGGGCCCGTACGTGGAGGTAAGTGGATACGTACGTACGCCTCGACGTACGTACTCCACAACAATAACGTACGTACGTACGTACGTATGTCCCACGTACGTACGCGTTTTTGGCTTTGATGTGGGCGGTCTTAGTATTATTTTTCCAAATATAATAATAATTTTATTATTATTGTTATTATCTTCCTACTCTAATAAAAAATTACAATTGTTGACACGTGTCAACACTATAATCATTCTCACACAAATTTTCCCTCCAAAATCTACTCCCTAATAATTTTTTTTTTTAGAAAATATATCATTTATAATCATGATATATTTTTATTTAATTATATTTATGGAATTATGACAATCATATAGTAATTTACATCTAACTTTTATTTAAAATTATCTTTTAAACTATTATTATTTTTATTTAATAAACATTTAATAATAATTTCTCTCCCTATTCTTCTTCTCCTTGTTTGCTATTGGGCTAGTTTCACAACACGTTATCAGCACGAGTTGCTTTTATAGTACGATCATCATTGTAGTTGTCTCAGATGCATATCCACTTGATTCATCCTCAATACATGCTAAAAATGCAGATTCATCTGGACAATCTTTAGCCCAGTCATAATCTTCATTTGTTTGAGAGATCATAGCTTTAACTTCTTTATTGTGATCCTGCTTATCCGAAGTACTTGGTTTAGAAGAAGATAGCTTGCATTCTCGAGCAAAATGTCCCAAACTAGAACATTTGTAACATTTTAGTTTAGACTTGTCTAAACCCAGTTTTGTGCCTCTAAATTCACCCATGATAGAATCCTTTCCATGTTTGCCTATAAACCATCTTCCTTTTTCAGCAATCATAGCCAACTGCCAAACCAAATCTAATTTGTTTAGCTGATCATCATCCATCTATTTTAGATCGTCCAGAACCAAACCAGAATTACCAATTTGACTAAATATGGAGCCAGATGAAGATGATACGAAAGCACTCAACAAAGCAGCTAGATCTTCAATTGCTTGATTAGAAGTAGACTTGCTTGATGATTTATCAGGAATAGTAAAACTGCAGCCTGAAGAATAACCAGTATTTTATGACTTTCCAGCAAGAAAAGCTGTTACCGGTGGATTACTGCTTGAGATAGAATGTGATTTAGTTTTAGCATGCACCGTAGCAGAATTCTCTCCAATATATATTTCAGGATTCTGAACTGTTGGAGTTGCTGACTTTTTCACAAGTAATTCCATTTCCCGAGCTTGTAATTTGCTTAACACTTGATTGAATGACCAACTGGAGTAATTTGGATCATTAGTAAGCATCATAACAAAGTTCTCCCACTTTTCGAGTAGAGATTCCAGAAATTTTTCTTTCAATTCCTCTTTTTCTTTCTTGACTCCAACAACCTCAAGTTCATTGATCAGATGTGAAAACCTAGAAATCAATTCGGCAATACTTTCTTTGTCACAATGTTGAAAGTTGTCCAATTCTTTTAACAAAACTTTCTTTCGACTTTTCTTATATTGCTCGTTTCCTGCACACCTATCTTTCAATGCATCCCACAAAGTTTTTGATGTTGTGCAATTTTTGAGTTGATGTAAGAGCTCCCTTGGTAGTGCCATTGTGAGATTTCCATAACATTTCTTTTCTCGGGCATAAACTTTTCTTTGATCTTCATCAAGATCACTTCGTGCAATCGGTTGTCCATTTATCTGAGTATATGTATAATCTTGTTCAATGGAAATCCATAAATCAATGTTAAGAGCATTAATGAACGATTCAAATCGTTGCTTCCAATTCTCATAATCCTCCAGCCTAAGCAACTTAGGAACTTTCTGAGTTGTCCCTATCTCGTTATCATAGTTCAATATGGCTTGCATTGAAGATTGAACAGCTGAAAATGCGTGAAAATCGCTCACTTTGAAATTACAATACCGAACGCAAAAACTTCAAACTGAAAAACTGGGCGTCTTCCAAGCGGATTTTGGGGGTCAAACTGGGAGGTACAGACCTTTCAAGTTAGTACACGTCTAGATCTCGGAAAGACGAACGTTTTGGCTAGTATTAGCTCCCGTAACTCTTTACGGTTCTCAAGTTACGTCAGGTTTAGTGAAGGTCACTTTTCTGCCAGCGGACCAAACCAAATTCAGCGGACCAAATTTGCACTCAACGGACCAGTTCCGGATCCATTTACCTAGCGGACCAGATTTGTACCTGCGGACCACTTCTGGATCAAATTCACCAGCGGACCAGATGCGGACCAGATATCCTCAGCGGATCAAATTTGGTACGGCGGACCAAATGTAGATTAAATGTGGTACGGCGGACCAATAAACCAGCGGACGAGATGTGGTACGCCAAAACCGCCACGGACCAGTTCGTTGAAGCTTGCCTGCCGGACCAGTCAGCGGACCAGTTGTTCTACCAGCGGACTAGACGCGTTTCACACGGATTTCGATGGATTTTTCGAATTTTTTACGTTTTGAGCTAGAAAATGGATCAGTAAGGTGCGAAATCACTACAGAAACACTCAGAAATCATTTTTTATCACAGAAACACTCGGAATTGCGGAAATTTGATGAAAAACAAAGAAAACCCAAACTTTCTCACTCTAGAATTCGAAAATTTACCAAAATCACAGCAGTAGAGCAACCTATTGCTCTGATACCACTTGTAAAACCACTGAACGATCCTACTACTGCATGATTTGGTAATCGTATAAGCAACAAGAAGTAAATAAAGCTTCGCTTTATTGATTCACAAAGAGAATTACACAAAGTCTAGAGAGAGAGTTACACACTCAGTTACACACACTTAAGAGATGTAGAATGACAGAACTAACTCTAAGCTTTCTCTAACATAACCTATTTATAGTGCACATATACTGAAGAGCGGACCATCCGACGGAGCATTTGGTCCGCCCGGACCAAATAACCAGAGGACCATTTGGTCCAGCCACCTCAGCATATAGTCACTAACTCACTCAGAAGCTCTAGATTAGATACAATACACGAGACACACGTTATCATAGGAATATGCTCTAACATGTCCGGTTTTCGCAGCTACATTAACTGAGCAGGTTGAGTCCACTCATAACTTCTATGGTCGCTCGTCAGACCAATCTAACCGTCAACCTTTTAACTAAGATAACAGGAATAAATCCAGTAACTCCTGGTTAAACTCAAATTCCACTTTTAATAACTCCAATGAACCTTATGGACAACCTCACTTCAACCAAGGTGAGTCATCTAAATTGGACAAATTGGAAAAGTTAGTCCAAAGTCTAGTGAATGTTAAGAGTAAACACGATACTGAAATCAAAAATCAGCAAGCTAGTATCCAAAATATGGATAGACACTTAGGGCAAATTGCAAATCTTTTGTATGATAGGAATAAGGGTGAGTTGCCTAGCAACACTAAAGTGAACCCTATCGGCGGTGTCAATATGATCTCCATCGTGGATTTAGAAAAAGACTCACTTGAGAAGAAGCATGCCCAACTGAGAGACCACACTCGTGCACTTAAGAAGAAGCAGTTGGAGGAATATTATGAAGATCACAAGGAGGATATAGACGAAGGGCGGAAATATCAACAATTCCTCGATATCATCCTTGAACGCGACGCTAATGGAGAATACATCTCACCTTCCCGTGAAGGTTATATTCTAATAAACTCCTTTCTCAAGTTTCTTTCTTCCAATCGCAAGAAATCATCTTTAGCCATTTCGACCAAGACTACCTTAGAACTACCGGAAAAGAAAAAGGATCTGGGAAATTTCATTATCCCCTACGGGTTTGGATCTTCATTCACCGTAGATGCATTGGTAGACTTAGGCTCTATCATAAGCATCATGCATTATTCCACACATAAAGAGCTTGAGCTAGGTCTATTGCAGCCAATAAGTCTTAGTATTTAACTGGATGACCAATCTTATATCAATCCCAAGGGAATTATCAAAGATGTGTTGATTAATATTGAGAATCTAAAGTTTCCTGCAGATTTTATCGTGCTTGACATTCCGGTTAATAAATTTCATCCTATCATTCTTGGACGTCCGTTTTTTTGCTACTGCAAAAGAAGCGATTGATCTGGAAGCTGATCGTATCACCCTGAGAAGTGGTAAAATAGAAGTCTCATTTGCGCCAACACAGACCAATCTCAAGGCGCTAATTTTCAAAGATAAAGAGAAGACTGTGTGCTTTATGCAGTCCACTGACCCGAAAGAGTCAATTCCTCCTCTAATTCTATCTGAAATCCCTCAAGGGGTGCCATTTGAACCAACAATGCTAGTTCCTAGCTTGTTGAGTCTTGAACATGTCAACCCACTCCTTGATTTCAAAAACCCAAAGATTAAGCCACCTGACGAGAAGGTGCGTTCACAGCTCCACACTCTAAAAAGTTGAGTGAAGGTGGGTCTGGCTGAAAACCCTATAAAAACTTAGCGCTTCTTGGGAGGCAACCCAATTTTGATTATTTCATGTTTGTTTTCATTTTCGTTTTTTGTGTGTCGAAATTTGTTGAGTTTTTATTCGAATTCTATCAGTTCAATTGACTTGTTCAATTGCATCCATTATTTCTTTATATTTCAATCCTCTATTAATCAATCTTGCTAAAAAAATGGCCGAAAGGAAGTTTTGAAAATTTCTATTTTCGGTTACGTCACGGCTCATTACCCTGTAATGGACCATTACAAAATAAAGACCTAACGGCCCGGCCCGTGTTCCAAATACAGCTCGTTACCCGACTTAAATTCAAAACTTATATATAGAATTTTCCAGATGGCTTTTCAAAAGCCTAAATCGCATTGGACGGTCCCTGGGGCATCTTTGACCAATCTAAGGTACAAAATTCAATGTTCTTCATTGTTTATCTTCTTTACCAAAAAAGATTCAACCGAATAATCTATACGTTCAAATTTCTTTTGCTACTAAGAACATAATGGTTTCCTTACCCCTGTTATGTTCTTCATTCCATTAATTTTAACGATCATCACACTTAATTCTTAAATCTTGAATTGCGATCATTGTAAAGGATTAAGTGTGGGGATGGCAACAAGTTTCCATCCCCAATTCGCACTTAATGGCTAATTTTTTAGCATGCATGGTTCTGGTCAGAATAAAAACTTTTCGAAAATTAGCCTGATACGACCCGTTACCATGCCGTGACGATGTCCTTTACAGAATACTTGGTCGAACAGTTTGTTAGCCTGTAACGAGCCATGACGCCATGTAAATTTTTAATCTTTTTTATTTTATTGTCTCGCTGTTTTATTGTAGATGAAAGACAAGCGTCCTATGATTGAAGTCACCAATGTGAGGTGTTATGATCATGAGGTTGGTCCTTCAAAAAGAAGGAGAGGAAGACCAAGAAAGGTGCAACCTCTAGAGAAAAAAGATAAAATTTTCCAAGTATCTCCAGAATTCATCAATTTGTGCCATCATCTTGACAAGATGGAGACGGACATGACCAATAACTACAGGAAATTGACCAACAGTATGCTAGATGTCCAGGACAGGCTGGATTTGGTTGGTTTTCACTTGTGAAGTCTAACCATCGAGCCGATGACTTGATGGTCTCCACGCCAAATGTTATTGTCACTCCACCTCCTTTTGTCTATCACAATGTGCCAGTCAATGAAGCGATGGAGAATCTTCGTTACCCAAACAACACTGAATCTAAAAGTGAACCAGAAGAAGACTCGCCATCATCGTGATAGCTCAAGTCTATATTTTTTATATGATTATTTATCTTATTATTACTATCTAGACTTCGTATGTGACTTGGATTTATGTTTCATGTGCTTTGGTTTGTTTTGACTATGGCATGACAATAAGATTATGCTTGATTGAATAAATGGAATGTTTTGTTTTTAATTTTATTTTGGGAAATGCTTTATTTTCCGTTTGCGTGTAATGTTTTTTTTTTTGAGTCTTGTAAGTAGCAAAGGAATCAAAGACTGAAGTTCTCGTAGGCAAATGAACGGAAAAGCAATCAATAGGGTTTATGAAGAAGCCATACTCCACAATCTTCTAGTAGTCAGGCTCGTCTTTTCCCTTTTCTTTTATCTTATGTTTTGCAGTGTTCTCAAGTACATTGAGGACAATGTACGATTTTAAGTGGGGGGATGGGAGACTCGCCTGTAGTTTGCATGTTTTATTGTGAAATCATTTAAAAATAGTCAACATTTTTTAATTTTTTGCATGCTTATCTTTTTACACTGCTAAAACTTAAGCTATCAACTGATTTTTTGAATCCTAAAGTAGACTTATTAACTCTGTATGCTAGACCAAAGCAAAGATTTTTCCACTTTCCATTCATTGTTATTTAACTCTAAGGATGTATTTTAGACCCTTATGCATAGCTAAGTCCTAAGTTGCTTTTT
>JBCNJP010000023.1:80440609-80500738 GCA_039602395.1 Deinandra increscens subsp. villosa | reverse complement strand
ATCAATCTTTCTTATATTTTTAAAACTCAGACAGGTAGATGTAAATGTTTAAAAGTGAAGTTGGGATATTAGAAGAGTATACAAAACAAACAATATCAAAATAATTTATACGAATTCTTTATCACATCGTAACCTACTGAACAATGGTGAGATTGAGGTAAAAATCAGGTAAGAGGTGAGCAGCCAATGATTTCATTCAAAACTTAAACAAAAATACATAAATTTCTGAGTTACTCAAGTGCGCCTAAAGCATGTAGTGTGCACCAAAGACCTATTCCTTAATAATACTACTACTGTTTTTAGGTTTCTATTTTCATCACAAGGCAGTTGATAGATCTAGAATCCGTAATTAACAGACCTAAAAAAGCACCTATTCTTTTTACTAATAGGCCAAGAGCACATTAACTCAGTGAAGATAAGGGAAACCGTTTACGGAAGGGGCAAAAAAATCAACGTAATACCTTGGAAAAGAGCCTTGGCAACACCAGTAACAGGACGGTTTGCCTCAGTTACTACTTGGGGTGTCTGAGGTGTTGTTGAGGTTGAGGCAGGGACGACGGGTTCGACTCTTTCGATGATGAAAGTTGTGACACCTGCCTTTGTGTTCGGTTTCATCTTCAGGAAAAATGTGAAATATTTCTCCCTGATTGTGAGTAGAGCCTTGGGTAATATCATTGGATCGGTGGATGAAGAAGCTGAAACTAAATCAAAACATGACTGGCCTACAACTGATTGTACCGCCTCATCATAAAGCATCGCGGTTGCACTTGCGGTCTTGTTGTCTATGATTGTGGTAGGCATAAACCTGTACACAGGTGTGTATAAATAAACAATTAAAACATGCATGCTAAAAGAAACCGAGCTGCCTAATCTAAGGTTTCTGTAACAGTCAAAGGGTAAAACAAAAACAGACAGTAACTCGGCAGCCTTTTGTAAAGTAAGCGTGAACAACATGAAGTGACTTTTTATCTGCAGATCTTAATAGGAGTGACGTAAAAAGATACTTATAACAGATGAACCGTCAATCACTGGTCAATTTTCAGCACCGAGGAAAGTTTATAAATCTGTTACAGTTTTTAAACCATATACTGCATATCATGAACATCGAAACTGACTATATGAAGACGTGTAGATTGGGCTGCGAAAGATTGATTTTAGGAAGTTATGGTATATATTAGTATCATCAATTTTCGGTATAACCTGGCTAAAAGTGTTTATGATTTAAAATAAAAAGGAATTTTAAGTATGAAACATTATAAGAACAGATTAACCATTGTTTTGTTGCCTTTCTCAATAGGTGCTACAGACCAATGTTAATTGTCATAACTATTAATAAATTTTAATTGGTAAAAAATTGCTAAATTCAAAATCAAATAACTGCTGAATTTTTTTTTTGTGTCAAGAAAATTAACACAAAACTTTTCATCTGCATCAAGCTTAAAAAGAATTTTTGTATAGCAAAAAGTCAGATCAGATAACATAAAAAAATTTAAGAAACTTTGTTTGATGATATTTGTTTATCTTTATTATATTGAGGTATTGTAGGTAGGTGTATGCAGGAGAGAGTCAGGGGACTGACTGCTGTAAGTGATAGCCAAAAATAGATGTTCAAAGATAGAAATTTTTTAAATTCAATTTTATAGAAAACAGGGCTCAACATTAGTATTCTAACCTATGACTTCTCTAGTTTATGACTGTCAATATGAAATAATACGCCTATGACTGCGCTTATGCATATAAACAAAGAGGAGATAAGAGACGCAGATAATATAGTTATGAACAGCAGGTAACAGTAAAGTTTGATACATGTAAGAGCATTAGAAAAGAGGGTTAGTATGATAACTATCTAATAAGGTGGATTTGTATCATGTATAATCATACTAATGTGATAAATAATATAAATTTTGTTTGCATTGAGGTACCATCGAATAAGATAAAAACTATAATTTTGACATGTGCTAAGAATCGCTAATACGTATGTAAAATTCACACAGTGATATTTATTAAAAGAATGATAAAATACAATTTATTGTAAATAAAACATTTATAGAAGAATTTGAAACTAGAAGGTATATTGATGAGAAAAAATTAAGATAAAATTTGTAGATTTAATATAGGAGGTAAGAATAAATGATAGAAAGAGTCAAAAATCTTATTCTTTCTCATCAATAGAAAACAAATGGTATATGGATTTTGAACTTACATGTATCGGCAGCTGTCAGCAAGTCCATGACCCACGCAAAAGTATTTATCATTGGCAAGGGACACCTTTTCCTGGCAGGAAACTATATTGCAATATCTTTTAAACCATGGAATACCAGGAATAAAATCAACAATTTTGGCGTCGCACATGTAAATTTGCCCCTATCATAGATTGTGTAAAATGAAAGTTTAAACCTATAAACAGCTGAAGATATATTGTAGTAAAGGCAGTGATCAAAAGTACCGCCAACTGTTGACGATCAAGTTCCAGAAGAGACGATAAGCTTTTCTTCTCAATCGAGGCTGATGAAGAGAGAGCATTATGACTGAGCATGAATCTTCGAGGACCGAACTGATTCCTATTGAAAATAAGAAAAAAATTTTATTCATAAAATAAGAAAGTGTTATCAAGATTGGAAATCTGTGTTGCAAATGAGGTATATACGCTTCTATGAGCCTTGTCGACTGATCACAGACTGGATTTATATATGTGTATGTTGCGGGAGTTGATGTTAATTGAAACCAGCCTACAATCATGCGAAAATCAAAATGAATAAGTCGAGAGTTATGATGATAGAAGAGAAACACTGTTACTTAGAATCACACCTTTATGTTTTGTAACTTTAACAGATGTTACAGCAATTGTACATGGTCTTGGGGTAGTATCAAGTGCTGTTCTGTTGAACCTCTCAGCTGATACAATTATCTCTTTCCACAGAGTTGCTGTGATATTGTTCCTGTTACATGTGGCCGAGAGAAAGTTTTAGCACGATTATGAATGACGGGTCCCTAGCATAAATGAAGGAGACCTTTTTTTTATCGGGCATAAAGATAAAGGTTGTTGAAGCCGTTTAATTTCTACTCTTATAGAGGCTGACAAAACGTATATGATGTAAATTTGTTTCTTATAGTATAGATGTACCTCCCATCTTTCAGAAACAAACGGATATAGGGAGCATTATCCTGTGTTTTAGCATCTACAACATGATCTATGAGACCTATAAAATCTGAAACAAAGTGGATAATTGTCAGATGACTATTAATTTAAATATTTGATATAAGTTAATATACCTGTGAACACATCAACGGTGGGTGTAGATTCAACCAGGTTCTCGTATTCTGTGAAATCAAAATAAAGCTTTGGATATATCTGTGAATCTTCTAGTGGTGTTATGGTTGCCGTTGAGCCGAATCTTAATGAAACAGGACGATCTAAGGTCTTCAGATAGGTTGGAGGATCATCACAGCTGAAACATAGTATTCTGTAACATCCTTGTACTGCCAGTGCGCTATCATAGGCTGACTTGTAAGACGGTGCAGCGACAACATGAATACCGTCCACCTATTAAATAATAAGTTTCAGAAAATGTTATTTGGAAGCAGTATAAATAACTATTTTAGATATTGAGAACATACATGTTTGTCTGCGAAGATGTAGCAAGTTTCATCTGGTACAAGACGTGTTACCCAACGCCTAATTACGCGAACCTCAATCGCAATCTCGGGATTAGTTTCATGAAGATCTTCAATGTTAACGATTTGCATTGTCATGTACCTGAAATTATATTAAAATGTATTATCCAGCTTACTGTAGTAGTTAAAAGGTTTCCTAATACATTGAAACAAATTTAATTTGGTTATCATAGTTCTTGTGCACAACAGGTAATGTGTTTGGGCAGGCAGGCAGTAAGAAAACCCGAAAAAATCATTACAGATTCTATAGAGCATTAAAGGTGTAAGCTGTCTTACAATAATAACATAAGACCACATTTAAACTAAAACCAAGAGGTAACATTTTAAGAAGCATTCAAAATGTGAGATTAAAAAAGGGAATAAGATTCCTTCGGACATAAATATTTATACACAATGTAGAAACAATTAAATGACTTTACACACATCAACTTCTTAATAAATACTCTACCCATCATATAATATTAATCAGGCTGGAAAATAACAAAATATTAAAGGAAAATAAGCTTTACCTTCGGAAATAAAATACATGACTCTCTTAGAGAGGACAGATGCAACAAATACAATTAAGTATAAAAGAGATATGAATAGTAACACTATTTTTTTAAAATTCTTGGACCTTAACTCTCACTTTGTATTTTATTACATTATCATATTAAAAAAACAACAACTTTCATGTGGGTGGTTTATCCTTTATTCAAGTAAATCCCTTTAACAAAGGCATGTATAGTTTTCAAACCCATTTCAACGCATCTTTCCATCAATATCCGTTTTTCTGAGATCTCCAAATAAACGAAGATAAGACTACAGGTATATACAGAGATAAAAAAAGGGGCCATAATTGTGATAACAACGGATAACAGCATGTTGTTTAGCTACGTGATGTTTAAATTGAATTTGGAAATAACAAAGTATATGTAGTAAACGATGAAAACTGACCAATCTAACTTACGTAGGTTTATTTATAGTAAAAAGCTTTAAGAGGGTGCTGGTTTTAAACAGGGCCAAACAGTTCCAGCAGGGAATATTCACGTACTAAAACATGTCATAAACAATGAGCCTTTGTAACATCATTTTGTTGACAATCACAATTGTGTATAAATTTGCTAATGCTAAGGGTAATGTAAAACTTTTGTAGGCATATGGAGATATGACAGATCTATAAACATTTAGGCAAACAGATACTTAGGAAAAAGCTTTACTCAAACTTTACAGAAGTCAAGAGAACACTGAAGGTTCATGTTCTTTACAAAGGTAAGAAGATAATTTCGAAAAATTTTATGTTGAGTCTCATATTAATAAAGTGAACACTGGAAACATATACAGGTTACAAGTTCGATTGTGTATGTTATTAAAATATAGAAAATTATAAACCCATCGAAGAGATCATGACCGATAATACTGAAGCTGCCTCAAAAAACAGTAATACAGTTAATATAGATGTAAAAAGGTGTGTATATTAGAGTCTGCTATCTAACAATCTCTGTCACTATCTACAAAAATGTGTAAACAGTAAAAAAATTTTTTAAAAAATTGTAGATACAGGCAGGATTAAATAATATAACAAAATTATTATAACCTCAGATTCCTGAAGTTCTGCTAAATATTCCGAGTAAACAACATTAGTCGTTGTATGCGGGCTCGATCGATCATCAGGTACAATAAGCATTTTCAAAGCGTCAGGAGAGGTCGCTCTTGATAGGGCAACATACAGCTGCCCGTGTCCAAAAACAGGTTCAGGCAGGTAAACACCAATCTTATTAAGTGATTGTCCCTGGCTCTTATTAATAGTCATAGCATAACAGGTACGCACAGGAAACTGCCATCGTTTGAAAACAAACGGTAACTCTTTACTGTTATGAACAAAATCAATCCGCGGTATATAAACTTTACTTCCGATTGAAGTGCCTGTTAGTACATGTGCCTCGATAAGCTTCGGCATCAATCTTGAAACAATAAGTCTCGTACCATTACACAGACCAGACGACTGATTTATGTTACGAAGTAACATAATGGGTGATTTTTCTTTTAAAGAAAGTGAATGGGGTGGTATACCTGGAAAGTTCAAAAGATTAAGATACTCGGAAGGATACATTATATCTGAATCTGTTTGATTTTGTGAATGAGGAACCATTGAATCATCACTTAAACAACCTAATGTCTCACCAGGATACATGTCAAGAATCATATTATTGAGCATATGAGCAGTATGATTTTTGGGACAAACAATAGCTCTATCTGATAAAGAGGAAATCAGAGGATTAAGGAAAAAACTATCATCATATATAAATTTAATCAGGTCACCTAAAGCTGTTTTAGAATACGGAATTAAAAAGGGGGATGTAATAAGTAATGATTTACATTCTGATCTTGATGAATCATCCTGTTTACCTATGATACCATCACCAACAGCAAGAAGCCAGTTAGAAAAATCTTGACAGTTTCTTTTGTTTGCTGGATTCATGGAGGATCAAGAAACACGCAGATTCTCATGTAATCGCATAAGCCTGAAAGCTTTCCAAAGTTTTGAGTTTGGAAGTGATAAAGAAATAATCTCATGTTTACTTGATTTTGACTTAATGGGTAAGGTCTGTCTGAAATCACCACCAAGTACAACAGAAACACCACCAAAAAGTTGTGAAGGGTTTTCAAGGATATCTTTAAGGGTTCGATCCAGACTCTCGAAACATCATCTGTCCGTCATTGGAGCCTCATCCCAAACAATAAGACTTGTTTCTTTTAACAACTGCGACAACTGAGTGTTCTTCGTTATATTGCACAAAGATTCGCCCTTGATATCTATTGGAATACGAAAGCGTGAATGTGCAGTTCTTCCTGAGGGTAGCAATAAAGACGCTATGCCCGAAGATGCAACAGCAAGAACTATTAATTTAGACGCACGAAGTGCTGAAATGATAGCAGTCCAAAGAAAGGTTTTACCAGTACCACCATGACCGTATATGAATAGAAGAATCTGTTTTTTACTTAATACAGAGGTGGTCACAAGATCAAATATAGCACGCCGCTCAGCATTCATATCTGTGCACATTTTTGTATATAAAGATGTAAGGGAAACAGAATCATAATTTCTCTCTTCATTTATTAGTCGATTGCTTAAACACGAAATCAGATTCTCGGAAGGCATAGGAAGACCAAACTCATGCAGCGAATGATCACCTGAGCTGGATTTTAGCAAAAGTTCTAATTCATAAAGGACATGATCTTGAATAGTCGAAGCATTCACGTCACACGTATGAGTAACAGAAGATTGCTGAAATCTGTATATAACATCTTCGCTCATTGATGATGAGAATTTCTCCCATAACGACAAAGGATTCGTGACGTCACAGTATAATAGAAGCTGTATAAAGAGCGAGCGAAATTCAGGAGCCGTTGCAGAGCGTGTCGCCTCAGAAAGCGCAGCTTCCCATTCAATATCATTACCTAATAGACCTAATGCATCACATGCAGCTCGATAGGTAGGCATGACAAGGCCAGAAACTGTTCTAATAGATTGGAATGATGTACAACCACGCTGATGACCTAGAAGCATGTGCATATAGAAGGGTTCACCACACGTTGGATGTATATATATAAGCCTTCCTATAGATGGAGTTCTTCTTGTGCTTCTACGAAGCCAGGCGTGACCTGTTTGTTCCCATCGATACTCGGACAAATAATCCACGTATCGAAGATGCCTTCCAGATTCATCATGTTGGTTGTTAGATAACCATTCAGTTAGGGTTGTTTTTTTAGCAACCGGATTACTAATAACTCCCTGTAAACGATCAGAATCTTTGAAGGATAAGTATTGCATTCCTTCAAGATGCACGGATAACACTTGAACTGATGGGTTTCTATGATGAATAGGGAATTTTAGAATACGCCAAGCAGCCTCGTGTGGACAAATAAAGCGACCAACAACAAAATTTTGAATTTCATCAGTAGATGGTGATGTCTTTGACTGAGAATCACAACCTTGGGACCTATTCCTATTAATAGTAAACTTCACACGATCGGTGCCCTTTGAAATGTACTTAAAAAGATATTTTATCAACATGTTCCATCCACAGTATTCGACGTTAATATGAGCGTTGAACCTAAGACAAAGAGATCGATTATAGGGAACGACAAAACGATTATCTAATGGCATATTAGGTCTAAGATCAGGAAAGTCTTTGGGAGATCTTTTATAGTAGACATAACCATTATCGTCAAATCTTGTAACATGTTCAAAACTCTTAGAAATTTTTTTTGAACATTTACCATCTTTCATACAAACAACATTAGGCCAAAGGTGACCGCAGGGACCATGCATCATAGATTCCGTAATAAGGGTATATAAAACTGGATCAGCGTCAGGATCAGGAATCTTGGCTGATATGAACCTATCAATATCTGTTGGATGAACAATACGATCTTTTTTAGAAACCCATACAAGAATATGACAATGAGGAAGACCACGCTTCTGAAACTCGATGGTGTATAAATCTGTATTAGTAGATTAAGAAAAAAAATTATGATGTAGTAATAAGCAGAAAAGGTATAAGAGAAAACAAACAATAACAAAAAGAGCCACCTGCTGTGACCGCACCAAAAGGACGATTATTTCATATATAATCCAACATGCTCGCAACCTTCAAACAGAAGATGCGAGCAATCGTATCAAGTCTCTTTTTACTAACAGTCCGAACACCTGATGGAGATATAAGATAATTACTGATCTCAGGCTAGTTAACATTACACGTGAATGTAACGAAATACTGTGGATTGCCATGAACACGACATATTGCTAAAGCATCCTGATAATGTTTATACATATAACGGGGACCACCGGTAAACGAAGACGGAAGCAAAATTCGTTTACCAACAGACTTACCAGAAGTATCACCACGAGAAATTGCATCATACATACCATGTAAAAACTCCGTACGTAGATCAGCCTGATTTTCATGTATATATTGTAATATGTTCTGTTCAATAGAAACATACGCGTCAACCAAGTATTGCTGAAAGAGACGCTCACCCCGTAATGGTAAACTGTACACATCCTTTATGTCATGAATGTGGAAACTGTAGAACATGTTAAGCGTCAGCTGAGTTTTACGATTAGAAGGAGGTTTGGAAATGGGCCTATCTAGATCAAGAAGTGGTATGGTAACACGACGATTACATGCAGGAGGAGGAAGAGTCAAACGCATCTCTAGCGACCACCCTTGTTCAGCAAACGGAAATAAAAGCGGATACTGCAACGCCATATATGAAGGATGAAGTATATTAATTCTCTGAGGCCTACCAGATTTATTATGAACAACAATATCAAAGTCTCCTAAATCATTATCATCTCCGCAAATAATGGCACCTAGAGTACCAGCTGATGGGCTATTGTAAGACCGTTGTTTTTTCCCATCGTATATATGAATAGCAAAATCTGGAACAAAAGATGTTGAACATATATCCCTTGCGGTTCTCAGTAGTTTTATTGAAGGGTTGATGTCATCAAGTATAGAAATGATAAACCTAACAACCTTTGAAAACATACCGCCATCATCATTTATGTCAAAAATATTTAATCTATTACGAACCTCATGTTCAGTATCATAGACGTACATTTGCATGAATCGTGGACCCTTTTTGACATCAGGCCATAGAGGACCTGTCCAGTGCAAGATTTGACCTTGAATTTTGAAGACATACGGGCCTTTACCAACATTAATTGTATCATCTATGACTGCACCAAACGATGTCATGGAGAACATTGAGTTGTCTTTACGTATATTTTCAAGGAAATGAGAGTTTCCATAAAGCGCCTTTATACAATTAGGTGGATCAGATGAGGTTGGGAGATGAACCTTACCACCACGACAACATATACTATACCTAGGTAACTGACCACGGGAGCTCGATTTAACACGTTCCGCATACCAAAAAAGAGCCCCACAGTGTTCACAAGATCGATCACACAATCCAAGATAGTCATGCTCAATTACGTGATTATCAACAAAGGTCGAAGACGACTGAGGTGTTGACGTACGAAGATATGTTTTTCTCCTTCTACGCGGTGCAAAGGATTGTACTGCAGTAGAGGTCGATGCAATATTTGAACTTAAAGAGGTTAATAAACACGGATTAGGATTTTTTTCACAAGCTGCAGATACAGATTGATTAATTTCCAAAGCATCTGTATGCTGAACATATCTACGTGCAGGTTGTATTTTTTGAATCTTTTTTTTTGACTTTACAGCAATGTGTTGAGAAACCATTGGTAAAAAAACGGATCCTACAGAGGCATAAATAGCAAACGGATCGCATGTAGCACAGCAACACGTACACAGATATAGATAACACAATTTTTTTTATACTGAGTAAGACGTGATAAAGAGATACAGAAAAAAAAGAACGACCAACACATACACGATGACCTCGCAAACGACTAAGCAATCATCGAAGAATAGATTCAGTAGTGTAAATTAGGCCTAACAATATGAACAGTAAGGATAAAAGCATTTATCATTTTAAAGCTGACCTATATAAAACCTAGCCTAATTTAAGAATAAAACTGTGTAATAATATTTAGTACAACAGTAGAGATCTACATAACACTTTAAAAAAATCTATCCTGATGTTCAGTTTGTGCTATTTTACAATAATTTACATATCTTGATTATACTTTCTTTACCTTGAAAACTATTTTTTAACTCATGTAACAATATATATTATGTTTAAATCTGTTTTGATTTGTTCAAGTATTTTGATCTAATCCTAAAATAGGTTTATATCCAACCTTAAAAAAAAGGGAAAATTTTTTTCTTACCAACTCATGTCTATGTTCCTCGCATTTAAAAAGTTATTTTTTCCTTTAATGTTCTCATCAAATATTTGACTCTATTTGAGGAATGTACAAGTTTCTGTAAAGTTACATGAGGTCTATATCTTCTTTAACTGCTGCAAGTTTACTCAGCAGGATTATATTGCAGTCTTAAATCAGATACTCAAAAGTGTGTACTAAGATTCTCTGAAAGTTCTACATTAAGAGAATGGATTTAGATTAGAAACACATTTCATCCGTGTTGTATGGCCTCACGATGTTCGACCACGTCTTTAACTTGAAAACTGATTATTTAGTTTCAATAAGTATGTACTTGTTTTACATTCTACTATTTCCACACCAACTATATAGAAATCTGGTGTTTCCATGAGAAATCTGTTTGATAAGAATCAAGGGTAAATGAATGTGTTATCTTTAGCATGTTACATATTGATTATGCAATGATAATTTTTTAATCAGAATATAGCCATACTGTTGGTAAACTCTTCCTCACGAAACACAGAATTAAACATTCCTTATCTTAACTTTTACTAATGGCTGTTTATCCAATCTAATAAAACCGAATCATAAATTAATCAGCAAATTTCATGAAAAAGTCTTATCTTCAAAATGTTTCTATGAAAATGTAAATCTACTAACAAAATCAGGGATTAACATCTTACCGAAATATTAAAACACATAAAGAAATGAGGGCATGTACCTGAAAGCAAAACCCTGCTAATTGCAAACGGTGACACTGAAGAAAAAGAGAGAAATTACCAAACGGAATAATGATCGAACGATTAAAGGACGCAAATATCTGAAGCTCCAACTCACCTACAATTTGTCAAACTAAAAACAGAGAAAATGACATTAAAGTGACATACGGTAATTACTTACATAAAGAAAGCAATCTAACCAATAAACTACAACAGAAAATAAATAAAAAATTTCGTATGTACAACTTCAAATCTAGACGACAGAGAAAAGCATACAGGCTGCGTTATAAAAGATTTATGAGAAAAATGTTACGTCGAATAATACACTTTAAATTGGAAAATCAACATGTGGTGACTGTTAGTAGTGTGATCAATAACCTTTTATAGTGATATTAATAATATATACTAATCAAAACGATACAGATTTAAACAGCACAATATGAACGTCAGACAGATTTTAGGAGTAGTTTACAAAATGACACAGATTCAAGTAGCACAATATGAAGAAGAGGTGGATTATAAAATAAAGTCAACAAAGAATTACATGTAAAAATCCTCTTACATATGTACCTGAGTAGTTATTACATACAGTAACATAAAGTGTTGTTTGTTAAAATGGACAACAACTATGTATTCAAGACACAATACATGGATCTAAGACCTAACTTCCATTTTCATATTACAACCTCTTATGTTTTTGACTACTCAGCGATATATGAAAACTTTCATGATAATACCTATCGTAAACAATCCTTAGTGAACCTAAACTAATCTCAAATGGGTGTATTTGTAATTTTCTTAGTGATAAACCCTGATCATAATACGTGTATCTCAAAAGAATAGAAAAGATGTTGATCTTAACCTGTTGAAAGCAATCGATACCACAAAAAAAAATCTCCTGTTCTCAAAGCAATTTTCAAGTTCACACAACATCAATTAACAAATACTAAAATAAAAAACAAATATCTGACAAACATCTTAGCAAGCGCAGAAATCCTAAACAGAGGCACCATCAATATACTTCATCAACAAAATTTAGATAAATCAATCCAAAAAAACCCAGAAACAGTTTTATAAAAATGACCACCGGAGGTCTCGAGAACTGAGGCAATAAAAGTGCAAACCTATACAACATAAATTATTTAATGTAAGTTGGGTTCAATTTTAGTAACAGGTGATGAAAACTAAACCAACTGAAATCATCTAAAGGTGGTTTCCAAAATTTCTGCCGCTTTTTAGGATTTGAGAATCCCCAACGGATTAAGACTAACCATTGCCTTGATGACCACTTTCTTTTCCCTTAATGAACATCAGTTCTACTGTTAATGTTGGCCTTTGAACACATAATCATACTGTCTTTATAGTATAATACATGTAAAAAATATGATGATAAACCTCTCTTATGAATGAATGAATGTATATCCACTATATTAATCGATCCTACTGCTAATGTTAAAACTGCTGTTAATAAAACTAAAATCTACAGCAGCTATGAAGACACCTTACTTTCTAATCCCAAATAGAGAGCATCATTACTCTCAATATAGTACACACCAAATTAAGAGATATCCTTAATAACATTATTGAAGAAGCACCTCAATCCAAAAGAAACCCAACCATATTTAGATTTCTATTCTCATAATCAGTAACCTCAAAGATCTAGAATCCGTAATTAACTCCGCTATATCCAAAAACCTATGAACCACACACCTTAAAAAACTCCTATCCCTTTTAATAATAAGGTAAAAGTAGATAATGAACAGTATAGTAGAAAACTAAAAAACCCATAAGAAAAAATTTAAGCTCTACAATCCTACTACTGATGTGAACTCAATATGAAGCAACTGATGTTAATGCAGCTATTCATCCCTGTGCTACTATCATGCACAATTGAATACATCTTATCATAAAGAGAGGTTAAATACTAAACTATGTTACCTCATAACCTATGATGAAGCAAGTGAAACCTATCTACAATCACTAATCTACAATCACTACACCTGGGGTAGATAATGAACAGCACAGTAGAAAACTAAAAAACACATAACAATACATCTTATTATAAAGAGAGCTTAAATACTAAACAATGTTACCTCATAACCTATGATGAAGCAAGTGAAATCTATCTACAATCACTAATCTACAATCACTACACCTGGGGTAGATAATGAACAGTATAGTAGAAAACTAAAAAACACATAAGAGAAAATTTAAGTCCTACTATCCTACTACCGATGTTAACTCAAATTGAAGCAACTGATGTTAATGCAACTATTCATCCCTGTGCTACTATCATGCACAATTCACTACATCTTATTATAAAGAGTTACCTCATAACCTATGATGAAGGAGGTGAAATCTATCTACAATCACTAATCTACAATCACTACACCTGGGTGTCGTTGACACAAATTATATCCTAAACATAAAAAAACAAAACTGAAAAGTAACAATGGAACCCTGTGTAATAACAATGACGGACAGTGAGAATGAATTGGGAGATCTGAAGCAATCCATTGGCTGATTCAGCAAATGATGCACAAACGTAAATACACCAAATTAGGGCAAAAGTATTTAAGGGCAACCAAATAATTTTAAGATTTCAAAGTTAAATCTGAATTCAAAGTTAAATTTCATGAATACAGCAAACAATAAGGAGGAAAACAAAAGGGAAAAATCTTGAATTAGTAGTCGTTAACAAATTTAGGTGAGTAAATCTCTTAAAAACCGAAAAAAACTTCAGCGAGGAAAAATGGAAGTCAGGAAGGAACTGAAAATCTTATGATGAAGAAAGGAGACGATACGCATAACCATGTATAATTAAGTTCGATCGAGGAAAAAAAATTCCGAAGGCATACCTGCAAGACGGAAGAAGAAAAGGGAGAGCGGATGTGAGAAAACCAACGATGGAGATGAGAAACTGAGTTAAAAGAGGCAAAGAGGCAACACGTGTATCATCCTAGCCACGTGCCTCGTAAAGAAAAGCTTAAGAAGCCACGAAGGCCGCAAAAAATTCGACCGGCCATCCGGAGGAACCAAGAATCGAACTCAGCTGCTGGGAAAAAAACACACATCCGAACCAGCTGAGCTAAATGAAAGAGATGTTATTATTTTGAACACATAGTATATAACACAAACATCTGTAATATGGCACAAAAACATAGGAGATGTTTGTGATTGTATATATATACAATGGATATAAGTTAAAAACATGATCATGTATTAGCCTGAGAGATGAAAACGATAAAGGAAAAAGTCTTATCACAATCCCACATTTGTTGAGTGAAGAACACAAAGATGAAGGGACTTGCTACATAAACAACAGCCAAAGAAGAGTTAAAGCATATCTTTCTCGGCCTTTTGGCTAAGATCAAGTGTAGTGTCTATTCTTATCAGTTTAATATCTGATACGTGAGCCATCGGCTCACTGGATAATATTTTTATTTTTTATGGGGAAAGACTTATCACAATAGCTTGCTATTGGGGTCTTTTAGCATCAGGTCTTTGAGCATCGCCTTGGTGTTGCACTACTACCAAGGCTAGCCGCACCCCTCTAATTTGCAGTCAAACAAATCATGTTACTATGAATTTGAAAACAAATAAATTGATTGTTCTTTCTGAGACTGGTGAGTGAGCAGCTGTTGTTGACTTAAACTGGTGAGCTGTTATTCTCATTTTGTTGTAAAACGATATAAATTCAGTTAATCTGCGCTGTAGTATCTCAAATGTTAAAAGTGAAGATGTCTCTTCATGCTATAATTTTCTATTAATGTTTACAAATAGGATACTTTTTGAAGAAAAGCTTAAAGGATAGGTTTTTAGAGAAACTTCAGGACTATGAAATTTGTTGTAAGTTGGTTTATGTTATTTGGGATGGTTTTCTCGATCCTTACAAAATTCGCGCTCTGTTTCCCGTTCTAATATTGATGGCGATGTTAAATGGTTCCATTATATTTTAGGAGACATCAAATAATCCTAGATATGGAATCTGTTCACTCGTGTTAATTTTTTGAAAGATTTTATAAACAGATGCTAAGGACCCATGAAATAAGTGTACAATATAAAAAATGTTGCAGGTTGCTTTGTAACTTCTATTAAGAATTTATCTTTTTGACATGGAAAGAACTATCAGAAAGGAGTTGGGTTCACATATTACTGAGTTGTCAATTGTCAATGCATCTCCTTTTGGGAGTCAATTTTGCAGCAAAACATGATCAGGTACATTACTAATTTGTTTGTTCCTTGTTCTGTATGGTGGAACTATTTGTTGATAATAGTTCTCAAAGGACTGTGTTTTTTTTATAGAACTAGGCTTGCAATATATATCATAAAATCCTACGTACTGAAAAAAGACATTGTCACTTTCTTGTAACTTCTTGAATGAATTTATGAACAAATGCTTGGAACTAGAGGAAGCTTTCTTTTCAGCACATAAACTTTGTCCTAAGGCCCCCACTTCTGTGGGTTGATTGTGCATGTTCATATATAGCAATCTCATGTTTCCTTTTTCTTTTTGCTCTATCCTTTACAAGATGTGAAGAGAGCTATTGCAAGGGACTTGTGTCACACGTCCTTGAGAGGTTAGAAATATTCTTAATTTGTTTATTTTTTCCCTTATTCATTAACATATTTATGCTTCTCTAACATCCCCAGACTCTACCATTGAGTGGGATTTTACTAGGTATGTTGTTGTTTGCTTCTCTAACATGGTAATATATTATGTTCTTGACTATAATTTCTCATGGCCGTGTTGCCTTTCATCATTGGCATTGGTTGCTTGTCAAGAAAATCATTTAAGGTTAAGGCCCATGTTGACTGCCTGGAACTGTGCTCAATTTCGTTACAGGTCATAATTATATATGCATGTGTGTTCAACTCTTGAAGCTCCACTTCCAACAATGAAATAATTAAGTGAATTAATATGCATTTATGTATGGAGTAACATGTACCATATTCTGTGACCAGACATATTTGATAGGAAATAACAGTTGACACATCTATTCCCAATGATACAATTTTTTTTAATTATTTTTTTTTTAAACATGGTCTATGGATTATGGACTGTTATCTTTGTTTATTGTTTCTTGGTTATTGATGAGGATAGGTCAAGAGCGGACATGCAAGTGCCTCAAAGATGACACTTCCAGAAGATAAGCACCACATGTGGAGGCAAGGTGAAAAGTGGTGCAGTTGCGGATGGTCAAGACGCAAGTGCATCTTTCTAGCTTACGAATATGCGATTTCGAAGAATAGTATAAATAGTTCATTTGATAACTTGTAACTCTCAACTTTCAGATCTCAAATTACACCTTAAACTGTGTGTATCTCTATATGTACTTCAATTAGTGTCAAATCAATACAAATCTATGGATTCCAATACTTTTCCATTAATTAGCTTGATTCCTAGTTGAATCATCGAGTCAAACCTACTAGCGGTGTGATTTTGTGGTTCATCAATTGGCGTGAACAATGGAGAAGCATTTGGACGATTCAATGAAGAAGAAGTCGGTTTTCGAATCGATGAGTTCGGCGAAGAATGTTTTCAGTTCTGCAGGTTCAACTGGAAAGTTCAGTAAGAAGGATTCAACATTTCCATTGCAGGATCAAATGGATGATGATACGCATTCAGATCGAGATGAATTGGATCGGAATGTTGTTTGAAATGATGCACCTGATGTATTGAAAGATCTTAGTCGAGATTTTCTGTTGAGAAATGTTGAATTGTTGAGACAATTACAGGATAAAGAAAAGCGAGATTTATGGTTGCAGGATGTTCGTGCGACACTCAAGTTCACTCCAGAAGGAGATTCTGGAAAAACTGCAGTAAGGAAGAATCTAAAGGAGATTCTAGATGATGAGCATACATCTGATAAGCGTGCAAAAGCATCTGGTATTTGAAGATCTTTTGAATATTCACTGGTTTTTTTGAATTTGATTGGATACAAAACAGAAACTGGAGATCTTTTGAATGTTCACTGGACGAATATTTGAAGATTCAATAAATTTTCTATGAGTTTTGCGGTTCAAATGCTGGAAACTTCCAGTGTCAATGGAGCGGGAAAAATATTTTTCAAATTTCTCCATGGTAGATCTGTATCAATGATTTGCTCAATATGTTGAGTGTTTGTTTCAAAAAAAAAAAAGAGGTAGAGTATGAGTATGAATATACTCATGCATCTGATCATTTGAGGTAAAGTATGTGTGTTGACATATGCACATGCATTTACCTCGTATATCAGGAAAGTGTGAGCACCTACCTGTGCACATACATATGCTTGAAAGAATAAAACGAGTACGTATACAAACGTGTATACATGCATCGGGTGGAGGAGAGTCCACAGGCATTTGCTAAAACTTCTAAAGAGATCTTCATGATAAAATTGCTTCCGAGTAAGTTGAACTTGCATCGGAAGTGTCATTATAAAGTTTATAGAATAGACTCAATGCATTCATTTCCGAGTAAGCTATGCTTGTATCGGCCGTACAGCGACAATAAGATTTCCTTTCAGGGAGGAAGACATTAAGAGTCATTTTGATTTATGGTCCTTGTGTTTTCAGGAACACCGGACGTGCTTGTACCATATTTTCCTATTTCCATGCAAGAACATTCGAAATTTGAAGATTGGACCCCAAATGCCAAATTCCCATCAAAATTGTAGATGCCAACCTCTGTTAAGAAGTATGGTGGATTATCAGATCCTAATGATCACAGTTTTTACTTCATCACCGCTGGAAGATTGGAGCGTTGGTCAGAAGAAACTTGGTGCCATATGCTAGTGCAAACCTTTACGGGATATGCTAAAATCTGGTTTGATACACTTCCAAACGCACAAATTAGTAGCTTTGAAGACTTGAGAATCAAATTCTTAAGACAGTTCAGCCAAAAACGGAAATGTACCAAGGAAGTGACGGAAGTACATAATATCCGAAGAAGAGGTGATGAAAGTCTTGAAAATTTTGTAATGAGATTCAATAATGAAACTATGAAGATAGTTGGGGCACAATATCAGTTGCGAATATCTGGATTCTGTCATGGTGTTCGACATACACACCTTGTTGAAAAATTGCATGAAGATTTACCAAAAACAATGGAAGTGCTCATGGATCGTCTGAGAACATATGTCAAAGGGAAAAGCGCATCGGGTAATATACAAGGTGTTAACATCCAGAAACCTTCTCAAAGAGGGGCCAATCCTAAAAATGCAAACGCAAGTGTGTATTCCGCTCCGACACAGAATCAACCCTGGAAAAGAAATCGATTTCAGCCTTATGACCGAAGAAGGGAAGGAAACTTTAGAGGCTATAAAAAGACTTGGGAACCCAGAAATGAGGATTATACATCACTCACTAAAACCCCAAGTGAGATATTGATCACTGAAAACGTGCAATTCGCAAAGCCACAAAGATCTCAAAATACTTTAGGGATGGATGTGAGCAAATATTGTGACTTTCACAAAGATAGAGGCCATGACACGGATAACTGTCGACACCTGCGAAGTGAAATTGAAAAAGCCATTAAGTCCGACAAGTTATCTCATTTGGTAAAGCACATCAAAGAAGGACAACCTCCAAAGAAGGTTATTGGTATAATCCGAAGAAGTTCAAATGTTTGGCATCGAAACGTCAAAACTAAACTTGAAGAAGAACAATGGAAGAGTCGAGAAATTACATTTCCGCCTTTATCTGGAAAAGAATCAAAAGAAGATCCCGTGGTGGTTACAATTGGTATTTCCGGCTTCTTGGTAAAGCGAACTTACCTTGATACCGGAAGTGCATCTGAAATTATGTACGAATCTTGCTTTAGAAAGATGGGTTCAGAAGTGCAATAACTGCTAAAACTTTACACTTCTACACTTATAGGTTTTTCAGGGGAGATAGTACATCTGATTGGCGAAATTACTCTCCCGGTGATCTTTGGTGATGACAAACTCTTTCGCGAAGAAATGATGAAATTCATTGTAGTTGCAACTCCGTCTCCTCATAACGTAATCATCGGAAGGCCTGGACTTAGGGTTTTGGGAGCCATTGTTTCAACCGCGCATGGTATGGTTATATTTCCAACCCCGAGGGGGATCGCAACTGTGAAAACTGATGTAGATCCACAAATTGCATTGGTTGATATACCAAAGACGTCAAAAGAAGACCCAGACAAACTCAAGGATACCCTTAATAAAAACAAATGGGTGATCAATGAAAGGTTCCCGGATCAAGCCATTGAAATAGGCTCGCAACTGCAAGGGGAGCCAAGAAAGAAACTGTTCCAGTTGTTAAAAAATAGTATTGATGTATTCGCCTGGGAACCGGTAGATATGATGGGAGTTCCAAAGCACTTTGCCGAACACAAGCTCAATGTTTATCCAAGAGTAAAGCCTATTCAACAAAAGCGGAGAATCTATGATAAAGTTAGAAATGAGGTGGTTAAAGAAGAAGTCGATAAACTTGTGGATGCAGGAATCCTTCGGGAGGTTTTATATCAAACATGGGTCACGAATCCTGTTTTGGTTAAAAAGCCCGACAACACATGGCGCATGTGCATAGATATTAAATACCTCAACAAAGCTTGCCCTAAAGACTGTTATCCACTTCCAGAAATTGATTTCAAAGTGGATTCCTTGGCTGGTTATCGGTGGAAGTGTTTCCTTGATGCTTATAAGGGTTACCATCAAATTGTTATGGCCAAGGAAGATGAAGACAAAACAGCTTTCATTACCAATGAAGGACTATTTTGCTATAAAAAGATGCCATTTGGACTCAAAAACGCTGGTGCAACATATCAAAGACTTATGGATAAAACTTTCCAAGTACAAGTAGGAAGAAATCTTGAAGCATACGTAGATGATGTTGTAATAAAAAGTTGCCATGAAGAAGATATGTTAAGAGATATTGAAGAAACTTTCGGGAACTTGCGAGGAATCAACATGAAGCTGAATCCCAAAAAATGTTCGTTTGCGATGGAAGAAGGTAAGTTTTTGGGAGTGTTAGTCAGCAAGGATGGGATTCAAGCACATCCAAGGAAAGTCAAAGCAGTTATGGAAATGCAGCACCCTACGACCATTAAAGAGATTCAAACAATAAATGGAAGATTAGTGGCCTTGCATCGATTTTTATCCAAAGCTGCTGAAAGAGCAACACCGTTCATGAAGGTATTAAAAGAAAGTTTGAAGGGAAAATTTGAGTGGACACCTGAAGCTAATCAAGCCTTTGAAGAACTAAAAACAGATTTGGCTATACTTCCAACCCTGACAGCACCAAAGATTGGAGAATCATTAATAATGTACTTGGCTGTTACCGATCATGCTGTGAGTGCTGTGCTTCTGGTTGAAAGAGAGGATAAGCAACTTCCGATTTATTACATCAGTAAAATGCTAAAGGATTATGAAACAAGATATCCAATGATTGAAAAAGTTGTTCTAGCACTTGTGCAAGCTACTAGAAGGTTGAGACGTTACTTTCAAGCTCATACCGTAAATGTACTCACTCTTTATCCAATACAAGGAATCTTAAGGAAATCAGAAATGTCAGGAAGGTTAATCAAATGGGCATTTGAGATTGGACCATTTGACATTGAGTTTAAGCCAAGAGTTTCCATGAAAGGATAAGTTGTTTCAGATTTCTTAGCGGAAGTGCCAATTGTTCCAAGTGTCAATGTCATAACCATTCCTGAAACCAAAGACCAAGTATGGGCTCTTCACACAGATGGTTCTTATAATTCTGATGGTTCAGGAGCAGGTCCGACAAGAT
Organism: Deinandra increscens subsp. villosa; assembly: GCA_039602395.1. Lineage (NCBI taxonomy): Eukaryota > Viridiplantae > Streptophyta > Magnoliopsida > Asterales > Asteraceae > Deinandra > Deinandra increscens. The sequence continues at coordinate 80,479,798 of JBCNJP010000023.1, read as the reverse complement.
GACTTTTTACCTCCCTTTTTCTCCTAAAGGATGTTTATTCTACTAAAAGTTGGAATTAACATTTGTCAAATGCAGGCTTGATTCTAAAGAGTCCGGAAGGTGATGAGCTAACATATGCGATTCGCTTTAATTTCTCAACCTCAAATAATGAAGCTGAATACGAAGCATTGTTAGCAGGTCTGAACATTTAAAACTTCATAAGTCTTGATGCCTTTTTATTCTTCTTTTCTTAAAAAAAAAGAGTATGAGTATGAATATACTCATGCATCTGAACATTTGAAGTAAAGTATGTGCATTGACATATGCACATGCATTTACAACATCGGCATATGCGCGTGCACTAGGAAGAGTCCAGTAAGTCAAAGCACGTGCACAAGCGGAATCCACATGTATTTGCTTTGCAGGTGTTAACCATAAAATTTCAAACACTGAAATGCATTTGTTTCAGGTTTAAGATTAGCCAAAAATATGGGTGCAACACATCTGACAGCCTACGTGGATTCATTGCTTGTTGCAAGCCAAATCGCTGGGACATATGAAGCAAAAGGTAAATACATGATGTTATATCTGGAGCAAGTGCAAGAGTTAATAAAAACGCTTTGGCAAGTGTGAAGTCTTGCACATATCAAGAGCTCAAAATAGAAAAGCAGATGCGCTAAGTAAATTAGCATCGGTGGCATTTGAACATCTAGAAAAAGAAATCAGAGTGGAATTATTGGAGTCTCCGACTGTGAATTTAAAAATAACAGCGGAAGTGCAAGTTCAAGAGGAAAGCTGGATGAGTCACATTATTAAATATCTAACCGCTGGTGAATTACCAAATGATAAGGAACAAGCACAACAAGTGCGAGTGAACTCTCTTCAGTATCAGATGCAAGGTAATGTTCTGTATAGGCGAAGTTTTTTAGGCCCTTTAATAAGATGCTTGACCCCAAATGAGGCTGACAAGATCGTCAAAGAAGTGCATGAAGGCATCTGTGGCATCCATGCAGGAGCGAAAATGGTAGTAGTAAAGATTATGAGCCTTGGTTATTATTGGCCAGGGATGTATCGTAGTACTTGCGAGGAACTTCGGAAATGTCAAGCTTGTCAAGCACATTGATGAACCACAAAATCCCACCGTATGTAAATGAGAGATTATAATTCAACTAGGAACAAGCTAATCTAAGAAGAATAATCGATGAATCAATAGATTTATTAATATCTCAATATTTGGGTACAAACAAGGAAAACACACAGTAAATGTGTATTTTCTCGAATCAGAAGTTACATTGCAAATGAATGAAAGAACTATTTATAGAGCCTCTGAAGTCGCATCTTCATGAGTTGGTCGGATGCACTTGCATCTTGTTCATCTGCAACTGCATCGCTTCCAGCTCGTTCTCTGTGTGACACTTGCTCTCGGGATCTTTACCATCGAAAGTGTAGATGCCAGGTCACTTGCATGTCCGGTCTTGACCTATCCTCATCAAGTCCCCCTAGTCCATTGATTATTCGAGCAATAATTATTGGACTAGAAGTTAAAAGTGTCATGCTCCTGTAAGTATGAGGGCAAAGAATGAGTTAATTCCTGCTACATCAGCTTGGCCATTCCAAAAAGGGGAATGGACATAGTTGGTCCATTTCCACTTGCAAGTGGCGACGTAAAATTCCATCTGGTAACAATTGATTATTTCACAAAATGGGTAGAAGCAAAACCTCTCGCTTGTATTTCCGGTAAACAAGTCAAGAAATTTGTATGGGAGCACATTGTTTGCCGTTTCGGGTTACCGCTCTACATAATAACTAAAAACGGAAAAATTTTTTGCCGGAAATCCCTTTGCTGAATGGTGTGAAGAACTTCATATAAACCAAATTTTTACTTCCGTGGCACATCCACAGGCTAATGGGCAAGTGGAGAGAGCCAATCGAAGCCTCGTGGAGGGTATAAAGATGAGACTTGAAAAATTTGGTGGAAGTTGGGTGGATGAGCTACCACACGTTTTGTGGGCTCATCGAACAATGCCGAAGACAAGTAATGGTGAAACCCCTTTCAGTTTAGTGTATGGAACTGAAGTCGTTATCCCAGCTGAGATTGGAATACCTAGTCATCGAATGCAAGTGCAAGTGTCTAACAATGAGGAAGATTTAAGGACTACTCTTGATTTAATTGAGGAACGAAGGGAGATTACTGCCATACGAGAAAGTCGATATAAAAAGGAAATGGCCAAGTACTACAATGCAAAAGTAAAAGTTCAGCAATAAAAGGTGGGCGAATATGTTCTGAGAAGTAACGAAGTAAGCAGGGCTCTTCCCCTTGGAAAAATGTCTCCCAAGTGGGAAGGTCCTTATATAATTAAAAAGGCAATTGAAAATGGTTCATATATACTCCAGCAACTTGATGGAACTGAATTGGTTCGAGCTTGGAATGGAGTGCATCTCTGTAAATGCTACATGTGATGTCGCAAATGAAGATTACGAAGAAAGAAAGTTTACTTTGAGTATTTATCTTTATGCTTATCTTCTACAATAAGTTGGATGAAGAATAAAGTGATTGTTTCCTTTGACTACCAAGTTTAATGCAAATTTTTGTTCCCTTTGCCTACAAAGATCATTACAAATGTTTGTTTGAATGGTTATGTACACATATATACATGTGCACATGCTATAACAAATATTGAGTCTTCTTTTTTAAGAAGAGTATTTATGTTGAATAATCGAAAGCCTCTTTTCTCAAAGGAGCACACATGTGATAGAATTCATTTTTCTCCAATATGGTTCATGAGTCACTTGCGAGTTCATCAAAAAAGGTCACATGCTGATTCTCTGATGCAGCATCACTGTTATTTCCTTATTTATAAGGAATAACCTAAGATAAATAGGTAAATTTATCTTATCCCTAACTGTCTCGCTAATAAGAAAAGAGTGCATGTTAGGATGAGGTGGTCAGGCCGGACACCTTATTAACACAACAGTTGTTAATAGAAGCCCAAAATGGAGGTGGCCAACTTAATTGGAAGAAGCATGTTTTAAATAAGTCCAATTAAGCTATCCAAGGGTCGCAAGTGTTGCTAAATAACTTATGTTATGTTGGTAGACTTGTGGGTTATTCATTCAAGTAATGGTTCAACCAAACCTTACCGAAGACTGTAAGGACTTTTTTATTCACAAGGAATTTATTTGCATTAAAATAAAATAATCTCAACTTTTAAAAGTGGTATTGGCATAATGCTGTTATAACCCTTTGAAGATGGATGCATCTGATAGGGGGAAATGCATGTGTCAGCTTTCTTTAAAGTTTTGATCATTTTATTAAGATCTTATCAAAAAAGTACTTGTGAAGGAGAATTCAAGAAGTTTCTCAGGAATTATAAAAGAATTTACCGATTTCAAACCAGAAATCATTATGAGAATCATATCTTAAGGAATCCCTATACGACAGGGATAGTGCATATCCATTTGGCAACTGCAAGTGTAAAAATAATACACTTCAACTACAAATGGTTTACCCTAAACATGTCAGTGTGACTTATTTTACATGAACCATAGAGATATAATAATGAGGCATGGAAAAGGAAAAGAAAGTTAAACAAACATCCATAGTACTAACAAAAGTATCCACACATCCGAAACTACAACATATGCAGTTTCGGCCGGAATCCAAAGGTTAGTGTTTAAACATCATCACAGACAAAAAACAAAAGTAAATTGTTTAAATGCCACATCATAAGTGGACTTTGAGGAGGAAATTGTTCACAACAGTGCTGAGTGGCTTCAAGGAAAACTACTTACTAACCTGGTCAGGAGCATTTGTCCCAGAAGCAGAAGGAGCGTTTGTCTTATGACATGGAGCTGCTCCCTTCGGAAGAGGAGTCGGTTTTAGCATTTCTTTCATTTGCTCCGTACCAGACAAGCTCAACTTCGAGACTTGCTCAATTATATTAAAATTCATGGTCTTTAGTGAGGTAAGGTTGGCTATAAGCTTTTCTCCGGCTTTACTGTCAAACTCCTTAAAAGTAAGGAAATTGGCCTCTCCCTTCACCGCATGTGGCAGACCGCATTTGATACCCTCATTAAAGCCGACGGCATTGGCAGCTGAGTTTACCTTCAAAACCACAGGGATTATCTCTGAATAAACCTTCTTTGCAACCATATCCAGAGGCACTCTGCAATCAACCACTTGTTTTTTCATGTAAAGAAGCATTCTCGGCTTGCACCTGTTCGCGCTCCTCAACCATTGCTCTCATAGTTTCTTCAAGCTTCTTCACTTCCAACTTTGCAATTTCGGATTCTGAAAAGTTGCAAATGTGAGTCTAAAAGCAGGATGGAAATACAGGTGAAAGGACAAAATAAAGAATACAAGACATACCTCTTTTTGCAGTTTCAATTTGGGCTTCATAACGAGAGGTTGCTTCCAACAATTTGGCTATTTGACCCTCAAGCTTCTTCTTCTGTTCCAAGTGCTCGGTTTTTACCGCCAATTCATTTTCTTGAGCCTGCTTGAGGTCTCTCTTGGCTTCTTGCTCAAACGCCACCAGCTTCCGGTTCCTTGTTGTCAAAAGCTCAATCTTGTTGTTTAAATCATTGATTCTTGTCTGATCATCAATAGAACTGGAACTTGCTTTCAGTGCTAATAGTTTCTTGTTCAATTCTTCAATTTTTGCTTCTGCAATGATCCATCTCCCGTACACATCCGCCACCAAACTTTGTTGTTTTGCTTGGGCCAACATCAATTCGTCAGAAAGGTCTTCATTAGAAATTTGTTACATGCTTGAGATGTCAATTGGTGTGCTTCCCAGCAGCGTAAGTGATAACAGTTTGTCGTCACCGTTACAAATCCCCAACTTAATTTAGATTTGTAGTAGTAGTAAGTTAGGGTATCGAACCAAAGGAATCTATGGTTATTTGCTAACTGACTGGATTACTAATTGAATTAAACCTAAATTACTTAAACCTAATTTGCTGAAATTGAAAAAGATGCCACTTAGCTGTTTTGATTGAATTTGACTTACTATAACAAACTACTGAATAACAAGACCAAAATTACTAAACTTATCACTAGTTGAATTATCTAATGATGACAAAGGTAACCACTTCAGGATTCAGGTTGTTAGGTAACTAGTTTATCACTTCAGGTTTCTATTCTGGAAATTACATAGACATAACCGTATTCAGTTTGAATAACCTAATTACTAGTTACCACGTACTTGCTTAGGATAGTCCTAGAGCTATGCTTAGAAAGGTAGTCCGGGAGCGGGGGGCGCATACGAAAATAAAAAGCAATCGATTAAAACAGACAAACACTAAGATTCAATGAGTTTCACAATCTCAAAATCTCATCCATAACCCCTAGTTTCAAAACTACCCTAACTAACCCTTCATCCAAAGTAGTCACGAAGGAATTAGCCGGACATCGTAATCAAAGCAATAACAAGTTCAATAATGAAAAACATGAAAACAAACCAAGATCAATGACAACCGGATGCTTTGGTTCTTGAATCTTCAGAGAAAAATCGCCCAAAATCGTCTAGAGAGAAACCCAAATTCGAAGTATATATAAAAACCAACAACCCTAAGTCTTTAAAATCCAAAATTTCAAAATTTCCGGATCTGCGCACCCCTCACGGGTCGCGACGGGACTGGCCTGATGTCTCACGACCCTCGAGCCCACTAACTTCTCGATCTTCTTGTATTGACACGCGTCGGGTCGTGAGGGCAACTGATGAGAGTGTCACGACCCTCGAGGACCTCCTGTAGCCAAATTTCTCCTTATTTTCTCCAAAACGCTCATTCTTCACCATTCCTTGATCGTTCCGGAAAAACACAAAACTAACGGAAGTGACGGGATTCTAGAATGATTAAAGCAATAAAAATCAGTAATTAAATATATAAAATTTCATAAAATACAATCCCATCACAGCTTTCTTGCAGTATGAGTTTCCATACATGAATCATCGTTCTTCACGTCCCATTGGGGAACAAAGATAGCACTAGCACTTGTGACATCCAAATTCCTTCCTATATTGCTCCTTAAAGTTACCAAATCAATTTCCTTCTTCAACCAAGAAGAAGTGGGAATAGCAAAGCTTGAGGTACCCCTCTGAGAAGCAGAAGACGTGTGAGCAAGAGTGGCTAAAGTAGTCAATGGGGTAATATCCTTATGCAAAACATTCACATCAGAAGCAGCTTGACCCTGAGGTATTTCAGGTGAATTTAGCAAATAATCGGTAATTTCAAAATCTTCGTTGAAAGAAGGAGTTACCACAGTTTCCTTGGTTTTTTGCACCTTCTCTCCTTGGTGAGTTTCCACTTCGACAATATCAGAAGCATCGGAAGTGTTTACCCTAGACTGACCGGGTGAGGATTGGAGGTTCCAGCGTGGAGATTTTCTCTTGGAGACAGTAATGTCCTTAGACATGATCACTTTAGTAGAACACTTCGATTTTCCACCACCCTTCGGAGGAAGTGGTGCCTTTGACACAGTAGTCACCTGATCGCTTGTGATTTCTTTCTCTTTTCCCTTCAGGTTGCCACTACCACTAGTTGATTCACTTTGTGCCACAACAGCATTACCGACAATACCATCGGTTCCCATTTTCGCTTCTGTTCCTTCAATGGTTCCTCCAACAGCAGTATCTTCTTCATGAATTCTTTCCTGTGTATTACCTTGATTTTCAGGGGTCTCTTCAGGACGGTAATAAAAAAAGGAAGAAGCCGTTTGCCGGAGGAATGGCATGGCCCCTTCTTCTATCATTTCCGCATCAAGATCAACATCTACATAGCTCTTCAACTGCATTGCTTCAAACAATTCCATTTATGCGAATCAAACAAAAGAAATCGGTCAAAATACAGAACTCTAAACTGATAGACAAAAATGCTGAAAGGGGGAATTCTTACCCTTCCCCTTATTTCTCAAAATAGGCCATAAGTCGGGTGTAAACCAAGCCCTACTCATCCTACAAAAGAGTAAGACTGCTTCCGGCAATTCACGTATAGGACTAGCACATTCAACCAATATATCAAAAAATTCCTTTTTACAATCACCCGTTTCTGGGATTGAATCATGAACAACATCTTCCACAACTCTCCATTCCATCTCTAAGGGAACACACCTATCATCTACATAAAAGAACCAAGATTTCCAGGATCGAGGATTTTGGGGAAGAAGAGTGCTAACCCTAGACACTCCCCTTCTTCGTTCGAAAGTATACCAATCCCCTGCCATTGTGATCCTATAGAAGGCTTTAAACAATGTGACACTAGGAGAAATGCCTACGGCTCTGCTAGTAGCCTCAAAATGGCTCAATCTCGAAAGGCCTTTAGGATGCATTTATGAGATATGCACCTCGAAGAACATCAAAGCTTTAATGAGGAATTTGGTGAATGGTAGATGATAGTTCCCAAATCAAAACATCTCTACATAAATCCCAATTTTGCCTTTAACAAATGGAAAAATCGGTGTATTGGGGGTGGAAGCGAAGGTCTTAAGGAAAGTGGAATGTTTTGGTCAAAAACTGCCTAGGCAATTAGTTGATCAAACTTTGTAAGTGAGGTAGCGTGTTTGATGTAAATAAAGATAGAAATGTAAATTTGAAGATTGACACGAGGATGTAACGAGGGAAAATCCAGGAATCCTTGAGTATCCTCAAGGAGCCTAGCAAAAAACCTCGGGGGCCGGTTCAAAGTACCTGCCTCCTAAAACTTTTATATAATGAAAGTGTTTAGTATAAATGAAATGAGCTCGTATTCTAAGTGTTGCAGAGAGTCGTGATTGCCGAAAAAGTGTGTGTGTGTAAGCCTAGAGCTCTGTTTAAATATAGATTACATTGCAACAATATCTCCTAAAAACTAGCAACTAACTCCACGTCTCTCACATGACCGTTAGTAGTCCACTCAGTCCACGTTTCTGTTAGTTGACCGGGTCTTTAGGACACGTGATCCATGCTTGAGTTAACCTGCGAATAATAAACAAAAGGGGAAAAACAATAGTTAGTCAAGAAATATAATTCAGGATCCTTACAGCGAAGTGCTTGCGAGCTGATGCGACCTGCTCAGTATCTCCTGAATTCTAGTACCAACAATTGCCCCCAAATTTTTGGCGGTTGGCGCATGCAAGCCAGCTGTCGAAAATTTGAACTTGAGCCTTATCGCTAAGTAACTGTGATTTGAGAGGAATTAGCTAGACCCAACTTCCTAGGCGAAGTCCCCGTTAGGTTTTTCTTTATAACCTTCTCTTTGCTTTCATTATTCCTCACAGCTTTTATTTGGCGAAAACCCTAGAGCTTCTCCCATCTTCTCCAGGTTAGTATTCTCTCTCTCCCTTCTCGTCTTTTCCGATAATGGGGAAGAAAATGTTGCGATCATCGGCCACAGTCTCCGACCAAGTGGCCGACGACTTCACCGACCAGGGACTCCTCCCGGCGACGGCGGAGGAGACCTGCAACTTTGACGATCGAAAGATCGCAATGTTGCAGCGATCTTCGAGTTTCCCTGCCGGAGCTGAATTCCGTCCATTTGATCCTTCTTTGAAAGCTGACCACATCTCCGACGACTGGGTTTGTTTCCTTCACTACCCTTTTCTGCTTGGAATGACATTTCCTTTCCCGGATTTGGTCACCGATTTCTTCTCAATCACCCACCTTGCCTATTCCCAAGTAATGCCCATGGTGTGGCGAATCCTTCTTTCTCTCCACCACTTGAACCAAACCCGCAATTTGAATATTGGGGTTGCTGAGATCTGCAAAGTGTACCGATTGGCCACACATGGCAACAGCAGGTTTGTCTTGAAAATCAGAACCGGAGAAGCCCAGATGATCCCTAGGGTTTCTCACAATGACCATGATTGGAAGCGTCAATTCTTCTTTGTCAAAAGGAGTAGCCTTGTCGGTTGTGGGAACCTTCCTACCCAATGGGTTGTCAAGGGTAGGAAGAGTTTTTGTAATATTCCAATTCCATATACTCTTTCAATTTTATCTATCTGATATGCTTGCCCTCTTATCTTAACAGCGCCCAAGTTTGAAGCTCTGATCAAGCCAACCCGTGAATCCTCCAAGAAGCTCAAGGATCTCTACAGCATCCCAGTGGCAGAAAGAAGCTGTCAACCCGAAGACGTTTCAAGTGCTAGAAGTATCTCCCAGCAACCTCTCAGCCCCTCGAGAACCATGTCTACAGGTACTTGTACGAACCTGTTCTCCTTTTGCTTCAAGTTATATCTTATTATTTCTGGAAACTGATCCCTTACTGTCTATGATGAAGCTCCAGGTTCAGCTTCCAACTTCTCCTTCAAGGATCTCAAACTGCTCATTGCAAAGAAAGAGAAGACTGAAGAAACCAGCAGCAAGGCTCCCACAGACCTTTCAGCCCCTAAGTTCCGGGCCCCCAACACTCGATCCAAGACCTCTTCTGCCAAGAAGCGTAAGGCTCCAGACTCCACTATCAACGTGGACAGCTTCGATGATCTCCCTCCTGTTGCGGCTGCTAACAAGCTGCTCTCACTGCAAGCTGTGGTGAACATTGTAAGTTATAGCTTAATAATAGAGAAGTATGTTAAAATTGTAGTTATAATACTTCCCTTGTTGATTCTGATGTGTTTTGCTTTGGTACAGGGTATTGACAAGCTGAGCCACGAGGTAATTGATCTCGAAGGCAAACTGGAGACAATGGAGCAGAAGCTTGAAGCAGCTGAGCAGAAGCTTGAGGCCTCCGAGCTTAAACTTGACCAGGCCACGCTCCGTCTTGAGAAGGTGAGTAAGGCAGCAGCCAGCAACACACGCCATTATGAGAAGCAGCTCAAAGAAAAAGACGCTGCAGCTGCTGAAGCCTTAAAGCTGGCCGAACAGAATGCTCAATCTTCAGCCGCCATCAGCGTGCTGGAGTGTATGATTGAGATGGCGACTGCTGCACAGGCTGAAGGCTTCACTCCAGAGAGCTGGCCGGTTAAGGATTGGGAGGTGAGCCTCAAGAAGCTGTTGGCCGAGAGGGGGGAAGCTTCTGAAAAAGCTGATAAGGAGGTTGAGCCGGAGGTCGAGAAGGAAGCTGAGAAGGAGAAGGGCAAGGGCAAGGAGGTGGAGCAGGCGGAGGCTGCTGGTGATAAGTTGGGCGATGAAGGCATTCTTGACTAGGTCGGAGCCCACTTTTTTAGGTTGTTTGGTTTGTGGTTCTTTTTAAAACAATGGTTGTGGTGAAACAAAAACAATGGTACTTTAACTTTTGGGGGCTTGGATGGAGGGACCTTGAGTTTCAAGGCGAAGTCCAAGCTCCTTAGACAATATGGTTGGCCTCAGGTGGAGGGATCTTGGGTTCCAAGACGAAGCCTGGGGTCAACTTTTCTAATTTCCTGCATATATATGACTTAGTAGTATTTTGATCATCATGGTGTGTTGTGTATATTTTTGGTTATTCTGAAAAATATTTGAATGAGGATCCTACAGGATGCTTAATAACATAGTTTAGTTTAAAAACTCAAAAGTCTATAAAACTTTGCCAATGTTAACAAACCATGATGCTAGCCAATACTTAGTTAGTAATAAAAATTCGTAACATAAGCAGTACCAATGTCACCTGTTCAAGTAGATTCCATTCGCTTAGATAGTCAAGATCCTTGGGGATCCTCAAGGATCCTTAAGGTAGGTTTGGTAAAATCCCGATGAAACCGAGAATAAATCTTGAGCACTTGAGAATGAATTAAACAGGGGTCAAGCCCAACTTTATCTTTTGAGGCACGAAATGCCTTATAAGTCTTGGGTCTAAGCCAACTGGGGTCAAGCCCAAAAACTTGAGAGACACGAATGTGCCTAAACCTTAGTTAATGCGAGAACATTAAAAACCTTCGTTAATCTGAGGACAAGCTCAAAAATACTTGGGACTAAGCCAACTGGGGTCAAGCCCAAAAACTTGAGAGACACGAATGTGCCTAAACCTTAGTTGACATGAAAATGCCAAAAACCTTAGAACCTTTTCGAGATGACACGTCTGCCACCCATTTTGAAGTGCACTCTATGGCCAACAGTGATGAAATTATCAGCCACCCTTAGATGGACTGGTCGCACCACCTTGAACCACAGGCCACCACCGTGCGCTCCTGGCGAGGGTCTTGCGCTCCTGGCGATTCCCATTAGTGAACGAGAAGGTGAAAACCTCCTAAACCTTTTGATCGCATTCAGAATGCTTTATACTTAGAAGAGGTGATCAGCCTCTAGCTTACGACAAGATGCTTAGAACATCTGCAAAATACTTCAAGGCTTGGTGAGGGGTGGGTGTTAGCTTGGCTAACACCCCTCCGATGCCTAAGTCAGTAACCATTCCATAAAGATAATGATAGGAAATTGAAATTAGAATAAAAATCATACCTGATGTTTTTGGAGCTTACACAAGGATTCTGGGATATGCTCAGAGGATCCGGAGAGCACTTACATAAAATATAACTTCAAGTGAATTGCATTCCAAGCTCTTGGGAGCAGCTCACCTTCCATAGTAGCCAGCCTATATGCCCCCTTTCCAGCTTCTGAGTCTATTAGGTAAGGACCTTCCCATTTAGGTGCAAGTTTTCCATGTGCTGGATTGGTTGTATTTTGAAAAGCTTTCCTGAGTACCAGATCTCCTACTTGAAATCTTCTGATCCTGAGATTTCTGTTGTAAGACTTGGCTATCCTTTGCTGGTATGCTGCCATCCTAAACTTTGCGAGGTCTCTGATTTCATCGATCGTTTCAAGATCTTCAAGGAGCTCTTGCTTATTTGCTTCAAAATCCCGGCAGCTTGTTCTGGCAGTTGGCATCACCATTTCAGTGGGTATTACAGCTTCTGAGCCAAACACTAAGGAAAATGGTGTTCGACCAGTAGCATTCTTGGAGGTCGTTCTGTCGGCCCACAATACGAAAGGTAGCTCTTCAGCCCATTTCCCTTTTTTGTCTCCTAGCTTCTTCTTAAGATTATTGATGATAATCTTATTGCTCGATTCCGCTTGGCCATTAGCTTGTGGATGTATGGGAGTTGAAGTTACCATCTTGATGCCCCATGCCTCACAAAAACTAGTCGTCCTTTTTCCAATAAACTGAGACCCGTTGTCACAAACTATTTCCGATGGGATTCCAAATCTTGTCAAAATATTCCTTTTAATGAAGGAAATCACTTCTTTTTCTCTAACTTGAACAAAAGCTTCGGCTTCAATCCATTTAGAAAAATAGTCCGTCATGGCCAGCATGAAGACTTTTCCTCCAGGTGCTACAGGCAGCTTACCAACTATGTCCATGCCCCATTTCATGAATGGCCACGGAGATGATATTGAATGGAGCGGCTCGGCAGGCTGATGGAGGATATTGCCGTGCCGCTGGCATGCATCGCATTTCTGAACAAAGGTCATTGCATCCTTCTTCATAGTAGGCCAGTAGTATCCTGTCCTCAATACTTTGGAAAATAGTGATCTGCCCCCAGTGTGATTGCCACAATCACCTTCATGAATATCCTGGAGTACTGCAAGTGCTTCAGGCTGCTCGAGGCATCTCAAGTATGGACCTGCAAGAGATTTCTTGTATAAGATACCGTTTATTATTGAATACGGGATTACCTTTGTTCGGAAAAGCCTGGGATTCTCGCTTTTGGGGATTTCTCCTTCTTGGATAAATCTCTTGATGGGATAAGTCCAGGATTCCTGAGGATCCTGAGAGTTTATCATTTCCTGATCTTTATCTGCTGTGACGTCATTGACCTCCTGTTCTTCTATTGCTGGGGTCAGGATGTGAGTTATGGGAATCTTGACACCTTCTGGGATCCTTAAAGATGATGCTAAATTTGCCAAAGCATCAGCTTCTGCGTTCTCTTCTCTAGGTACCTGTGATATGCTGCAATTTTCAAAAGATAATGCTAATTGTTTTACAAGGTCTAGGTATTTGGTTAGCCTTTCGCCTTTCACTGCATAGGATCCATTAAATTGGTTAGTTAATAACAAGGAGTCAATAAAAACTTGAATGTGTTGGATACCCATATCTTTAGCAAGTTGTAATCCTGCAATTAAAGCTTCATATTCGGCTTCATTATTGGTAGCCTTGAATTCACAATGGATAGATAGAGGGATAATGTCCCCCTGTGGCGATTTCAGTAGCGCACCCAATCCTGTTCCTCTAACGTTAGATGCTCCGTCTGTGTACAAGGTCCAACTGCCTGAAGCTTCTTCGAGCTGCTTGACCTCTAGTTCAACTTCTGGCAGTATGTCGCTGCTGAAATCAGCCACAAAGTCTGCAAGGGCTTGTGACTTGATTGTTGTTCTTGGCTCATATATGATGTCATAGGCACTTAATTTAACTGCCCATTTCGCCATTCTTCCCGACATTTCTGGTTTTCTCAAGACACACTTAACAGGATAGTTAGTTTTCACATAAATAACATGAGTTTCAAAGTAATGTCTTAACTTTTGAGAAGCCATTACGAGAGCTAAAATCAATTTTTCTAAATAAGAATACCTGGTTTCAGCATCTAATAATGTTTTGCTTACGTAGTATACTGGATGTTGTTGTCCCTCATGATCTTTCACAAGCACAACACTTACTGAGCTGCCTGAAACTGCTAGGTAGAGAGATAGTGGTTCGCCCTTGACTGGTTGCATTAGAAGTGGAGCAGATGATAAATATTCTTTCAAGGAGCTCAGAGCTGCTTCATGTTTCTCACCCCATTCGAACTTTTTGTTCTTTTTCAATATGTCATAGAACTCTTTGCTCTTCTCGGATGATCTTGATATGAACCTGTTGAGTGCTGCCACTCTCCCAGTTAATCTTTGAACTTCCTTGACATTTGTTGGAGATTTCAAATTTATAATTGCTTGGATCTGTTCAGGGCTGGCCTCTATTCCTCTTTCAGTAACCATGAAGCCTAAGAACTTGCCGGCTCTTACTCCAAAATGGCACTTGGAAGGATTCAATTTCATGTTGAACTGGTCCAAGATATCAAAAGCAGCTTCAAGATCTTTAGGATGGTCCTTTGCTTTTTTCGACTTTACCACCATATCATCTATGTATACCTCCATGGTGTCCCCCAGTTTGTCTTTAAACATCATGTTGACTAGCCTCTGGTATGTGGCACCTGCATTTCGTAAACCAAAAGGCATTGCAATATAACAATAAATACATGTGGGTGTCATGAAGGCTGTATCTTCCTGATCTGATGGTTCCATTTGAATTTGTTGAAAGCCCGAAGATGCGTCCATAAAAGTTAGCATCTCATGTCCGGCAGTTGCGTCCACCATAGAATCGATGTGTGGCAGAGGGAATGGATCTTTCGGGCAAGCCTTGTTTAGGTCTGTGTAATCTACACATACCCTCCACTTACCGTTTTTCTTCTGGACCACCACCACGTTAGCCAGCCATCGAGGATATTTAACTTCTCTAATCATTTTTTATTTGAGCAGCCTGTCAACTTCTTCTTGGATTATGACGTTTCTCTCAGGAGCGAACTTCCTTCTTTTCTGATGTATTGGCCTGAAAGATTCATCTATACCAAGTTTATGAGTAATAATATCTTTAGATATACCTGTCATGTCTTCATGTTTCCATGCAAATGTTGTGATTCTGGATTTTAAGAGGTTCACGAGCTGCTCCTCAGTATCCTCAGGGATATTCGTTCCTACCAGCACTTTGATTTCAGGATCTTCAGGATTAAGTTGAACTTCTTTGATTTCCAGTTCCTTTGTCATCTGAATTCTCCGTGCCGGTTTCTTTAATTGCTATGCTGGCTTGGACTTGATGGTGTTCTTCATAGCAGAAGTGTAGCAGTCCTTGGCTTCTTGTTGATCACTTAGTATTCTTACAACTCCCCAAGGTGTGGGAAGCTTCACACATTGATGATAGGTAGATGGAACCGCTTTCATGTCATGGATCCATGGCCTTCCCAAGATTACATTGCAACAAGGAAGGGAGTCAATAACGCAGAATTTCTGCATGGAGTTGACTCCTTCAATGTAAACAGGAAGTCTGATGTCTCCAACCGTATGCTTGGTTTCTCCGCTGAATCCTACTAACACCGAGGATCTTGGGATTATCTCTTCTTCTGGAATGCTCATCTTTTTAAGCACGTCCAATTGGATGATGTTGACTGAACTGCCGTTGTCTATCAGGATCCTGCGAACATAATGGTTAGCAATACATAATGTAATTACCAGACTGTCGTGGTGGGGATCCTGGATATCCAGCTTATCAGTTTCGTCAAAAGAAATGACTTTATCTTCAGTCAATATCGCGTTCTTCTTTGGCCGACTGCCTTGATCCATCTTAGCCTCCTTGGCATGTCTCTTTGCTGATGAGAAAGAGGCTCCGCATATGTCAGATCCTCCTGAGATGAAGTTGATTACTTTAGCATCTGCTGGCGGCGACTGTGCTCTTTTGGGCAGCTCAGCAGCTTCTTGAGTTTTACTTTTCTTCCTGCCAAACAATTCTTTGAGATGCCCCTTGCTGAGCAGGTAACTGATTTCTTTTCGAAGGGCTATGCAGTCATCTGTTAGGTGCCCAAAGTCTTCGTGGTATGCACACCATTTAGACTTATATTTCCACGATCCTTGTTTCTCTGATTTTCTTGGCCACCTGGCTTTATCACCTAGATCCTGCAAGGCACATAACAAACCACTTATGTCAACTGAAAAGCAGTAATCAGATACCTTTGGGAAGTTTTCTTCGTCGTCTTCTTCTTCAACTTCATTGACCCTGGGATTATCATTCCTGTAATAGGGTTTGGTTCGTTGTTGCTTTCCGGGAGAATCCGTTCTTCTGCCCAGCGACTCATCACCTCTTTTCTGGATCTTCTTATCATCTTCCAACCTGATGAACCTTAATGCCCTCGTTCTAACTTCATCAAGGTTCCTGCAAGGGGTCATGACCAAGTCATCATAAAAGTGGGAATCCCCTCTAATTCCCATTTTGAAAGCTTCTACAGCAGCTGCCATATCGAGGTTGGGGATATCCAAAGCTTCTCGACCAAATCTGGCCACGTAATCCCTGAGGGATTCGTTGGGCTTCTGAACTATTCTGTATAAGTCACCTGTGAGCTTCTCAAAGCTCCTGTTGCAAGAAAACTGGTTATTAAACAAGTTAACTAAATGGGGAAAAGAAGTAATGGTATTAGGAGGGATACTGAGCAGCCATTTCAAGGCTGGTCCTATCAATGTTGAGCCGAATCCCTTGCATAGGCAAGCTTCTTTGATGTTTACAGGAATGGGGTTGATTTCCATCCGTTCCCTGTATTGTGCCACGTGCTCCTCAGGATCTGTGGTCCCATCGTAGAGTTTCATGTTGGGGGTTTGAAATCTTTTTGGTATCTCCACGTCACAAATGGGTCATGCAAATCTAGAAACTCTGTGGCTGCCTGCTGGCACTTCAGGAATTGGACGGATAACACCAGGGACACTCGAGATCATGTCTTTTAATCTTTGAAGTTCCCTAGCAATAGTCGGGTTGATACCTGTATCCTGCACAGTTCCTTGGTTAGGGTTTACATAAAAATTATCACAAGTTGTTACCGGCCCTGGAAGTTTGGAGATGGATCTGGGGTCCATATTCAGCATCTCTTAGGATGGTCGGCTCAGTTGTGGTTCCCACTTGCATGGGGATGAAGTCTCCCTCATGCATCTCCTGAGATGAACCTGGGAATGTGCCTGCAGAGACAGTAGGATTAGAAAATAAGGATCCATGAGGATCCTGAGCAGCTCGGAAGCGGCTCCGATATTGTTGGAATGGCCGAGATGAAGATCCCTGTAGCATCTGAGTAGTAGGTGCTGCTGACTGCTGACTCCAAGGCTCATGAAGGTTTGTCGTCGCAAACCGTTGTGGTTGAGATATAGGTTGTTGTATCGAGACCGTCGGCACCCGATGGCTTGAAAACTCGGCTGGTTGCTGGCTCGAGCATCTCGGCGGCTGCTGACTTCCATATCCACCGTAATAAGATTCTGGGGGCTGCTCGGAATAGAATCCAGAGTATTCCAGATCTATTACCCTGGAAGTCTTCTGATGCTGAGAGCCTGAGAATCCTGCCGTAGTAGCTGTTGCAATACCTGACTTTGGAGCAGTGGAGGGGTTTATTTTCTGTTTCGGCTGCTCCGATATTTCCGGAGAGTCAAAACCGAATGATTTTGGCATCAAAGGACTGATTTCCTCTACTGGTTTCTTTGATTTCTTCAACTCCATGATCTCCTTCATCATTTTCTCATTGGTTTTGGCTTGCTCATCCACATGAGACTTCATCTGCCTGATCAGAACATACAGATCGTTATTAGAAATAGCAGAGTCAATGGACGTACCTTGAGATCCAGTAAAAGTGGGGTATTCCACTCTTTTAGCATCAGTATTAGCCACTTTCTTCGTCATTGGGGGGAGACCGGTGCTGACAGTGGGCTTAGAGGATGAAATAGGTTTTGAGGTAAACTTTGGTTGAGTCGACATTTTCAAGAATCGGCTATAGGAAGAAGATCAAGGCTCTTAATCGAATTCAAACACCGTTTGCCCCACGGTGGGTGCCAAATTGTTTTGGTCAAAAACTGCCTAGGCAATTAGTTGATCAAACTTTGTAAGTGAGGTAGCGTGTTTGATGTAAATAAAGATAGAAATGTAAATTTGAAGATTGACACGAGGATGTAACGAGGGAAAATCCAGGAATCCTTGAGTATCCTCAAGGAGCCTAGCAAAAAACCTCGGGGGCCGGTTCAAAGTACCTGCCTCCTAAAACTTTTATATAATGAAAGTGTTTAGTACAAATGAAATGAGCTCGTATTCTAAGTGTTGCAGAGAGTCGTGATTACCGAAAAAGTGTGTGTGTGCGTAAGCCTAGAGCTCTGTTTAAATATAGATTACATCGCAACAATATCTCCTAAAAACTAGCAACTAACTCCACGTCTCTCACATGACCGTTAGTAGTCCACTCAGTCCACGTTTCTGTTAGTTGACCGGGTCTTTAGGACACGTGATCCATGCTTGAGTTAACCTGCGAATAATAAACAAAAGGGGAAAAACAATAGTTAGTCAAGAAATATAATTCAGGATCCTTAAAGCGAAGTGCTTGCGAGCTGATGCGAGCTGCTCAGTATCTCCTGAATTCTAGTACCAACATGGAATATGATACCTTTCGATCAAATCATCTAAATCTTCAGGCGAAAAGGTCGAAAACGAGACGTGCATGTTATGCTTATTTGATTCATCATCTATCTTAACAGATGGAGATATCATTGTAAAAATCAAAATAAAAAAGTAGAGGAGGGCAAATGACTAACTCGTGTTGGAAAATCTCGCGAAAAAAACTATTAGGGTTTGAAGAAAGGATGAGTGACGGCAGAAGAAAACGAGGGAGCAAGATGAAGAAGAAAGGAAAAATTGTGGAGACGAATGGGTTTTAAAAAGGTTCTTTAAGCAGTTTAAATTTGAATTTAAAAAGTTCAAAAAAACTAAAAAATCGTCCTGTCAAAAAACCCTGAGCCGACACGTGTCTCCTACTAGTACTCAAGTACTGTCACGCCGAACTTCCGTCTGACAAGGTAGTTATTCACTACACTTGCAGATGCGGTTCATCACAAGAAATCGAAACTTGTTGCATAAGCATCAAAACTCTTCGATGCATATGTTCTCATAACACTTGCATATGCGATCCAACATAAAGATGATAAAATTAAAATTCTTCCAAAATGCATGGTCTAGTCCTTAGCCATTTTTCTCCAAAATAACATAAGGACTAGGGGGACTTGATGACCAGTCTATCAAAAGCCATTGGAAGCCGCTAACTTGCTTATTAGATGAATTTTGAAGAATTTTTTCTCCAAATTGAAGCATGATGCGTGTTGCACTCTTTTTCCCTTGATCTTGGTTTTTTCCCACAGGGTTTTTTCGGATAAGGTTTTTAATGAGGCAACAAAAACAAAAACGCATATGAATATAAAAGATTGCTAGACAAGCCGGAAGTGCAGCATGTCTTTAACTTTTAGTCCATCATTATTGCTTGAATAATTAATGGACTAGGGGGACTTGATGAGGATAGGTCAAGAGCGGACATGCAAGTGCCTTAAAGATGACACTTCCAGAAGATAAGCACCACATGTGGAGGCAAGGTGAAAAGTGGTGCAGTTGCGGATGGTCAAGACGCAAGTGCATCTTTCTAGCTTACGAAGATGCGATTTCGAAGAATAGTATAAATAGTTCATTTGATAAATTGTAACTCTCAACTTTCAGATCTCAAATTACACCTTAAACTGTATGTATTTCTGAATGTACTTCAATTAGTGTCAAATCAATACAAATCTATGGATTCCAATACTTTTCCATTAATTAGCTTAATTCCTAGTTGAATCATCGAGTCAAACCTACTAGCGGTGTGATTTTGTGGTTCATCAGTTATCAATATTGATTTTTTTAATTAGCCAATCAAATTGTCGTATTAGAGTACAGGTGGCATTGATAGTTTTTCTTGCCCACATTGGAAGTTTTATTCTAGCAGATGCTGGGAAAGTGGTTTTAACTGATAGGCTGGGTTATTTTCATCATTTTTCTTTTGCATTCAGTTAAAATAATCTTGCAAGGGGGTTGACTGAAGTCCTGCGGGTTCGAAAACTCCTTACCAAGGTTGGCTTTCCTCCAGTAAATGCCAACCAAATTATGTGACAATGAAGCAGCAATTCTGATCTCAGAGAATCCTATCGAGTACGACGAAACAAAGCACGTAGAGGTCGACAGGCATTTCATCAAGGAAAAGTTGGAAACCAGTCTCTTCTCTATGCTTGGTTGGTGGAATAGATTATCAAATTACCATTTGTACGATCAAAAGACCAACTAGCTGATATTCTAACGATGGCAGTCAATGGAAGAATCTTTAACGACTGTTTGGCCATGTTAATTTTGGAAACCCCGTAATCTAACTTGAGGGGGAGTGTTAAAAAGGGAGAGGAAAGTTTTTGGAGAAATATTTTAGAAGATCATCTCCCAAAATTATGGTAGACTTACAGCTCCTATCCAGCCTTTTTTCCAGCTCATGTTTTAGTTATCTTTCCTTGTTTAACCATTTACATGTCCTATAAATTGTAGTTGGATGCTTTGTTCACAATACAAGAAATACAACACAATTTAAATCATTTATCTGATTTCCAAATCTTAACAATCTCTTCGTCAGTGCCAACTATGCAATAGAAGTGGGGGTGTGGAGGGGGGGTTGTGTCCGGCACCAATAAATTTAAAGATTAAATATCAGCCAAATAGTTTGGGCTCTGGCCACACGGAGGTTCCGCTCATTGGGCCTGGGCCTTTAAAGGTCTTTTGTAGCTATTATTTTCGGGTGAAGGCGGATCTACTGGCCCACAGTAGAAACATACCCTTCTTTTGAATTTTGCTCTTTTCCTGAGTGAGTTTTTTTACTGTGTAGTTGGGAAAATTATTTATCAAATAGGTTTATTTATAAACTTATTTTATAAAATGCGCAGTTTATTTTATATCTTTATTTTTAACAAAATTATTATTATTTTCTTTATTCAATTCCCCACTTATAATCTGCATCTTCATCTAATCACCCTATCTCCTCCGTTAACATCACAACCTTAGTAGAAACCACCGCCGTCATCACAACCTGCAATTCCACCAACCACCCCCTTCTTTCAAAAATTTGATATCATGCCTTCCACGTCGTAAAAAAAGTGGATGGTGCAGAACAAGTACTAAAGTAAGCCTTGGGTATTATTTGCTCTTAAAATCCCCTCTCTACAAAACTGCAACATATTACTTGGATCTAAGCAAAATATGTAAAAATAAATAAAAATCAAAACCTCGAAAAGCCTCTGCAGTTTCTAAAATGTGACATTTGGAACGATGATGACGAGAACAGTACTAGACATGTTTATACGTGGATTTCTTGGTTCAGTTATATTCTTATTTATTTATTTTTTTGTGTGTTTTAATAATAGGGGTACAAGTGTCATTTTATCTAAAACTACACTAGTTTGGTAATATTTTTTAAGCAACACCAAACTAGTAAATTAGCATGTCTTCTGGTGTTTCACGTACCATTGTTTCGTAGGCATAGTTCCCATTACGCCAATCTACCCCCTCGTAATGAATGATTTCCCCAAACTTAGCTCCTATTTTTTCAAAGGTAGACGAATCCCACATATGTAATGGTACCTCATGAATTCTAATCCAAGCCACTCTATCGTATTCTTTATATTCTTCCATCCATACCTTCATTAATTTTGACCGGGGGACTAGGTGTTTTTGTCAGCACATCTCTTTTGCATCATCTTCTATTGAATAAGTGATCATGATTCTCGGACCGCCTACATATTTAACCATGGCGCCACATCCAAACTTCATTAGGGGGAGAAAAACTAGTGTAAAATATGTTTTTCACTAAATGTGAAAATGAGTTTTTCATCAACTTTGGACTAAAATAAAATACAGACAACATAGGTTGTTGCCTCTGTATGTTATGGGTTTGTGTAGTACGTTGTGAGGGCTTTCCAACGCATCAAACCACGTCCAAATCCGAGCTCGTTGAGATATCGAAGCTCAAAGTTGAGGTCTCGCAACATGTGAAGCTGTGAAAATTAGAGAGACAAACGGTAAGTATAGCATGTTAACTCATCCCACATTGGTTGGGGAATGAAACCAAAAGTGGTTTATAACGTGGGAAACTTACCAACTATTGTTTCCTTTAGTAGGACACATCTCTTGAACCCTGAGGGGTGCAACTCCCAACTCGCACTCACACGCGCGTGTGGCGTGGGCCTATGAGGCGCAATTTGACGCTTTGATGGCGCACTTCGCACGCTCGCATCGCCGAGAGACGTTACGCGCGCGCGCGTGGCGTGAGCGTATGAGGCGCCATGTGACGCTTTGATGGCGCACTTTACACTTCGCACGCTTGCATCGCCGAGAGCCGAAGTTCAAGCGGAAGTTGAATTGGAAGATCAGTTCTTCCGGAAAACAACTGTTACGCGGAGATTCCTCCGAAATGACAGCTGTAAACGCGTTTTGAGCTAATTAAGGTAATTTCGTGTTTATTAGAAACCAATTCAAAGTTTGACTACGAATTAACTTGGTGTGCTCTCCAAGGCTCCCATCCATTAGAAATACAGCCTCATTAGTTGAGGCTAAACACAACTAGAATTCACAGAATTCTTAACTTCTTTTCTTCCTCTTCTCTTACTCTCTCAAATCTTCATCTTGTTCGTCAAGACTTCAAGAACTCGAAGATAAACTTCAAGCTTAGAGTTATCCCGGCCGTACAATACGGTTTAGGCGATTGTACCCTGGAAAACAAAACGGATCTTCGGTAGACCCGGAATTTGTTTTAAGGGATCCAAGTTTTGACCCGAAGCCTTCGCCAAGGTTCCTTGGAACCTTTCTCGTTTTCTTAAACTAATATCAAAAAAAATTCTCAAATCATTTTTTTTTGACTTTCAATTAGTATTTTATCATTCAAAACATTTTCTTGAACCCTCTCTTTATTTTTCTTTCATTCAAATCAATATTTTTCATTTCATTTGTATGTAATTTCATTTCAGTGTAATTTTTATTCATTTTATTGTACATTGCAATTCTTTTCTTTTCTTGTAACGTAATTCATTTCCCTGAAATTGTAATAGAAGTAGATCTAACTTCTTTCACTTGTATTGTAATAGAATAGGTTTATTTCTTTGTTGTAATCGTATTTAAATAAAAATATTTATTTTAATTAAATTTACGAACGATTATCCTACATCTGATACTTACACCTAAAAGTTTAGGGGCTTGGCGTGCCCTCTCTTTGAAGACCATGAACCTCATTATGGAGTTTTTTTTTCTTTCAAAAATATGTAGTTAAAAATTTATTTATCAAAAGGATTGTTTTTTTTTTAATATTTCTTTTTCTCACTCATATTGTTATTAGACAAAAAGAGTTTTCTATTTAAAATTTATTCTTAAAAAATCTAAGAAAAAGTTCTGTAGTAAAATTAAAAAGAGTATCTTTTTTCTTAACAATTTAGAGCGCTAGTTTGTAACATGTTTAATAAATACGATTGAAGTCGGGTATTATATCCGAAATAACCAAAATAACCAAAAAATTAAATAAATAAATGATAAACCGAACTCAAGTAATCTATCCAAAATAACAAACGATGGTTTGGGTTATTTTTAAACCAAATATTACGATTCAGTTTTGATTTTACCTTGTTTTAAAAACTAAACGAACTGCTCTTCACTGAAACCCAAAACAAAAGTAATAATTTTTCCAATAACAAAAGGTATAAAATGGGTTTATCATAATGGGTATTAAAAATCTAAAAGCCATAAACTTATATAAAAAACGAAACACTTATTTTAACAAATATTTTTTAGCTATACCTATTTAAGACTGAACGTAATTGGCGTCATAAGCCCTCGTTAACGCCCATAGCGTGTTCCAAACTCCTCCAAGGAGTCATCACTATCACACCTCCCTTCCATACCATTCTAAACTCTGATTGGACAAGCTATTTTCAAGTTTATAAAAAAATTAATAATGAGAGGGGGTTATGACCACACACTTCAAAAGGGGTTATGGTTAGACAGTCACGTGATACATAATGTGTGACGCCAACTACCAGACTTGGCACTAAAAAGGGTCACGCGTCGAATTTACTCATAAACACATGGTACAACAGAGATAACTAAAGCAGCAGAAATTTGAAACTTTTATTTATATATAGCCAAGTTAACAAGTAAGATAGAAATTATACGAAGGTTATATAAAACTAGAAATGACTATAACTATAGTTATGCTCGGTCTATAATAGTACTATGCCATCTTACCCCATAGCTCTTCTCAATAGCTTGTCCATCTAATCTTCTCAAGCATGAACCTCTCCCTTGATATTTGGATCCTTAACATCACCTAATATACATACTTTAAAAAGTCAGCTTATGCCGGTGATTTTTACATTTCTAAAAACGTTACCTTTATCTGAAAGTTTATTTCAAACATTTGGGCCCGACAACTCCCTTTTTTAACAATTATTTACGTAATATTTAAACCATTATCATTTAATCAACATTTAACTAAACATTTTCTAGTGGAACCACGTTAGTTTCTTGGACAACCGTCGCCACCCGAATGCCTCTTGAGTAACCGTCATTACCCCAGATGATCGTCATCCTCCGCTTAAAGTTGTACAACCACCTTTTCCTTTTTTAGTCAGACAATATTGCTTAGGTTATCCTCAAAAATCCATTTTAATTATCATTTTCTTTATTTATACTTTATTAGTAACTAAATAATATTTTCAACCCAAGTCCCTCACCCGTATACAATGTTGTAAAAATCGCTAGGCGCTAGTCGGGCCGTCAAATACTAGGGATTACTCAGGATGCAATAATGATTAACGGGGTAAAATCGGGAGAATCGCTAGGCGACATACTACAGATTAGCGCCTAGACGCCGATTAATCGCTGACTAATTTGGATTTTTATAACACTGCCCGTATATAGAATAAGCATTTTATATTTATAATGTTATTGGTCTTGTTAAACCACAGTGATACATGCATGGGACTGATTTATATATCATTTCCTATTGTATTGCGGGTGTTCATATATAGGAAGTACTGCAGCGTATCCACCACACTCTCAATACAAACGGATATGAGATAGTACCTTACCAATGCAGATTAACATCTTATAATCACAACAAGGCCAATAAGATTATATATACCCGACACTTATTCAAGTACACCAGCTTGGACCAAACCTTTACTTTTTCCATTACTCAAAACTGTTTAAAAGATTAATCTTTATATTACCCGTTTATTATAACCTTCCCAAAAATAGTTTATAACAGGTAAACATTCAAACATGATAGATGCCAAACTTGTCCACACTCCGCTGGCCTCTAATGTCAATCTAAAATCTGAGGGGGAACCGTTCAATGATCCTACTCACTATCGTTCCATTGTTGGTGCTTTTTAATATTTGACGATCACTCGGCCAGACCTATCTTTTGCTGTAAATCAAGTCAGTCAGTTCTTGCATAAACCAACTATTGATCACTATTAAGAAGTAAAACACATTCTTCGATATCTCAAAGGAACTCTAACCTTTGGCTTACACTGTTCCAAACCCAAGCAAAACTGACATCGTTGGTTTCTCTGATGCGGACTGGGCTCGTTGCCTCGAAAGTCGTCGCTCCACATATGGTACCCAATTTTTCTCGGTGGAAATCTGGTCTCGTGGAGTGCTAAGAAACAACCCACGGTCTCCAGATCTAGTTGTGAATATGAATACAGAGCTATGGCCAATACTGTTGCTGAGATTGTTTGGATAACTCACCTCCTTCAGGAATTTCATGCTCTGCCTCCTAATCAGCCTACTCTTTTATATGACAATCGTAGTGCTCTGTTTCTAACTCAAAACCCGGTCTCTCACAAGCGTGCTAAACACATTGACTTGGATTATCACTTTGTGCGTATCACTTTGTGCGTAAACTTGTAACCTCGGCAAACTCATTACCAAGTTCATTCCGACCAAGCTTTAATTGGCTGATATTTTCACCAAGAGTTTACCTCGACCCCTATTTGAGAACTTTTGAAACCGTCTTTGTCTCGGCCCGCCACCATCATGCTTAAGGAGGGATATTAACCGGTCTTAATTGCTGCATTTATGTATTTGGGTTATTTGTGTATTTTCCTTATACTTTAGGATTGTTGTGTATCTTGTATGTTACTATATGTTTGTACCTTTTGTATTTAATCGATACAGTGAGTATTATTTATTATTTAACACAATAACGGTGTGACGGTAATCAACTATGTAGAGTCTAGAATTTTATAAGGCTTTTGCATTAGAAATACTTCTGGGCTAGTTAAATGTAGTTGGGCTATGATCATGTAAATGGGTTGTGTGGGTTGTAGGTTGGTCGAATTATGGGCCCTATAGGCCGATTTCTATAGCTTGTTGATCAAGCATAGGATTCCCTATATATAGATAGCTAGTTTATGTAATTAGGGTTGGTTGCCCTATTGGTGTTTTTTGCGATTTTAGTGTTCACGAAATTCTCTCAAGAGAATTTCGATCAGTGTGTAGCAACCAAGGTGATTAGTAAAGTGTGTTTCTTCTTCTGGTTTGTGTTCTTGTTCTTGTTCTTATTGCGTATTCATATTATTTACAATTAATCTTGAATCACCTATAATCACCGGATTCCGCACGGTGGTTATAGACTTTGATATCGCGTGAGGGTTTGATTTGATCCTTACAATTGGTATGAGAGCCAAGAAACGCAAGTTTCGAGGCTCTCGCGATATCGGATTCAAGATTTTGGTGACTAACGATTTGTGTTTGTTGGTGATTAAATCGCATTTAGCACGATTCAGAAGTTTTTTTTAAATCGGTTTAAATTCAAAACAGAACCTTTCGAGACCATTTGTTCGTGAATCAGTGAATTTTCGGGCCAAGTGAAGACTTTTCGATAAGCCTTTCTTATCGAAAACCCTTACTGTCGCGTTCCTGTGATCAAGAAAGACCCTCTGTGTCTTTTCGATCAGTTGATCTCAATCGAAAAGTCCCCTTTTGTGACTTTTCGATCAGTCGCCCCGTAATCAAGAAGTCCCCTTTGTGACTTCTCGATTAGTCATCTCGATCGGAAAGTCCCTCTGTGACTTTTCGATCAGCTTCTCGATTCAATCGAAAAGTCCCCTCTGAGACTTTTCGATCTAACTCTGCTTTTCGATCGAGAAGTGTACTTTTCGACCAAGAAATTGTCCGATCGAAAAGTACTTTTCGATCAGCCTCTCCTCGGACAAAAAACCTCTTTTCGACCCAACCAATTCCTGACCGTAAACCTCTTTTTTCGATTTAACCCTTGTGTCGATCAAAAACCCACTTTTCGATCGAAAACCCACTTTTCGGTCCAAATCCTTTTTTGCGGCAAAAACACTATTTCACACTGTTTCACTAAAACGGACGTAACTTGGGCCTCGTTTGGAATTAGAAGCTCAAATTTTAACACGACGACCGTGAGAACGAGCCCCAGAATTACCCCTGACTAACGTCCAGGGGAGCTCGTTTGGACCTCCAAATTCCACTCCGAAGGCCTCCGTTTTCAGTTTTAAGTTTTTGACACTATTCTTTGAATAGTGATTTTGTCGTTTTACCATATTTGCTCTAAAGTTCCATCCATAGAAATTCATGGCACCCAATTGTAAGGATCAAATCAATTGTAAGGATCGGTTTTCACTATTGAACTTGATATCGTGAGCCCCAATTGATAAACTTTCAAGGGGAAGATTGTAAGGGAATAATTTGTGGCTTGTGTATTAAATAGCTCATTGGCGGACTACTTTGAAGGCCTATGTGTTAGAATAGGTGAAATTAGCTAGGTTATTGTTATATTGAGTTAGTGGGCCATTTTAGACATGTTTAAGCTCAATTAGAAAAGAGTTTAGATGAAGTTTAGTGGGCCTGTTTAGTCAAATCCGAAAATTAGGTTTAGGATTTGTTTATCTATATAAACAAATCCTAATACTCATATTAGGGGCTAGCCAGTTGAGAGAGACACAAGGGGGCTTTTCGGTTTCTATTGAATCTGTGTACCAGACGATTATTAATCGTGTGCACTTCGTTCCAGGTTTTATTGTTTAATTATTGTGTTCATCGATTTCTATTTCTCGCATCTTGAATCACTCGATTGACTGGATTCCGCACACTCAATCGAGTAGTGATATCGTGTTAAGAACCATTTTCGGGACTTACAATTGGTATCAGAGTCAAGAAACAATTATTTCGAGGCTCTCACGATATCAAGTTCAAGCGTTTAGGTGGATTTTGGATCGGTTTTGATTGTCTTTTTTATGACAGCTTTGAAAATCATTTTTTTAGGGTTCACAAATATTTGTGCTTCTGAGGTGTTGATCTGCTACATCGATCTAGTATTTTTTTATTATTTGTGGTTTGTCTATTTTTCCGAATTAAAGGATTGTTAATCATTTAAAATGAAATTTTGTCATTTTCAAAATCTTCAATTCCAAAAAGTCTGTTTTGTTGGTGTTATTTGGAAATTTGCTTAAGTAAAAGGTGACGTGATTTTTTTTTAAAATCTAATCATTAATTGTCTTGATGTTCAAATCTTTGAATTTTCTTAACTAATTTGTTTTTTTTTTATTGCTAGTCAACGGTTTTTTTTTAAAAAAGGGAATTAATTTTGGGTGAATTCCAAATTTGCGAGATTCCCCTTCGTCAGCAGGAGTTTTCGGTTTGCAACTTTAGTTCTTGGTCGTAAAGTGATTCTCGGCTAGGTTGAGTTTTTTACGTACGTAATTTAAATTTCAAATTAATTACAAAAATGCAATTGCAATTATTTAAAATATGCGGTCAAGATCATCCGGTTTTTGAAGCTGTAAACGGCCGCTCAATTGAAGTTGGTGCAAATTAATTTTGACGAGGAATTGGTCGTTCAATTTTTATGCATCTTGTGGAGTAATTCGTTTTTTTTAATTTTCATATTTTTTGCTCCAAGTGTTTCAAGGTGTTACTATCGCTTTTGTTTGTGAATGTCTTGTGATTGTTTTTGAGGGTTTCGCACGGATTGCATAAGCCCCTCGATCGAAATCTGTGGCTTTGACCCTTATTTCGATCGAAATCTTTGGCTTTTTGACCCTTTTGGATACTTTTCGATCGAATCCAGGCGCTTTTCGATTAGGCTGAGAAGCTTTTCGATCGGCCTCGGTGCTTCTCGATCAAAGAGTACTTCCCGGTTCACCACTTTTCGATCGGAAAGTCCCTTCGTGAGGTTTCGATCAGGTCCGTTTCGATCGGAAAGTCCCTTCGTGACTTTTCGATCAGCTCCGTTTCGATCGAAAAGTCCCTTCACGACTTTTCGATCAGCTTACACTTTTCGGTCGAGCCGAAACTCTGCCCGATCGAAAAGCTGTCATTCCGATCCAATTGAGACTTTTCAATCCGATCATGGCACTCATTTAACCAGGTAGTACTGCATCTACCAACAACAATGAGATATGTTGTAATCCTAAGTTTCAGGCTATTTTGAATGAATGTAAAGATTAGGAACGTAAGTTTACCAATGAGACCCTAAATTGCGAATTAATTACTAGAGACCTGAGGGAGTCCAAAGTAAGACCAGAATATTTAGAGAGAAACTTGAGGCCATTCAGGTAGATGTTAAGAGTCTTCAACGTCAGGTGAGTGATTAAAGCACCTATCTTAGGCTTTCTAACGCTAAGGTAGAAGAGCTAACTAAGGAGGTGGAGGAACTAAGAACCAAACTTGACACTTCCCAATCTGCCCTTGAGAAACATCAAGTTATTCAAAAGAAAATGATGGACTCTCATCATGCTTTATTCAAATCAGAGGAGCGACTCAAGCATGTAAAAGAAACATCTGGCCTCGGGGATGGAAATTTTCCTCCCCCATTACAACATGAATACATCAAAGTGCCCCAAACTGCCGATAAATTGTTGAAAGAGTCCCTGAATGAAGCAACTATGGTATATGGGCCTCAACCAGCACATAAAGATGAAAAGACAGCCACTGAAGCAACTCAGTCTAATAAAACTACTGAGTGTGCAAGCTCAAGCTCCAGTGAGGTGAAGAGAGCTGATGAAGAAAAGTTGGTTCCTTATCCAAAGATCAAGACTCCTTATTCCAAAGTTGTGGATGAGGTAAAGCGGGAACGAGTGGTGATGACTACAAGGCCCAATGGTAAGATATTCATGACAACAGGGTCTATGTTCATTCTGATTGAAGGAGAAGAGCGACCCTCATTCACCACTAAGTTCAAAGGCTTGGGTCATGATGGTGGTTTATCATCAGACATTAAGACTATAAGGCCCAAGATCACCATCAAGCCTCCAACTTCTGTTCCTATCAAGATTGAAAGGTCCAAGATGACAAACAAGTCTCCAGTTTCATCAGTAGGTTCATGCAGTTGCAATTGTAGAAATGTTGCCTCGACATCAAAGAATACATGGAGCACAAGAACTGCAAAGATAGATTCAACTCAAGCTTCGAGAAACCAGTCCACAGTCAACCCAAGATCTGAAAACAGGTCAAAGATGCAGACACAAGCAAATGGTGCTCCACCTCAGCAGATAAAGACAAATGGTTACACATCTGACTTCTATCTTTAATTGTGGCAATCCTGGTCACATTGCCCGAAATTGTCTCTATCGCCCCTATGAGCCATATTATCCGCAAAGTCGGAGTGTTTCGTCTCAGGAATCAGTTAAGTCTAAGCCAATGAAGGTGCAACCGCCTAAGGCAATGAAGACTGTTTCTCCTAAGATAAAACCCTCTGATTAACATTGGGGCGCTGCCAAAGAGCAAAGAACATTTTCAAATCAAAAATATGTTTTTCCAAATTATGAAAATTTTCATTAAAAAGTGAAGAAACCAATTTCAAAACAACACAAAGATGACAAACATAAAGTTACCCCTCCAAAGATAACTAAAACTGTTTTGAAAAGGAAACCTGAAATGAAGAAGGTTGAAATACCTAAAGTCACTACTTCAAAGGTGACTAAAACAACTTTCAAATCACCTGGAATTTGGAAACCAAAATCAAAGGCAACTGCAGCTCAAATTCCTGATTTCTCGAAGGGAGTATTTTTAAAAGAAGTTTCATTTATTGATGCTTCAGGAATACCCAGAACCACAATGGCCTGGGTACCTATGGCTAACTGATCTCTCACCTTGTGTAGGAACAGTCAAGGAGGACTTTCATTAACCTTGTTTGTTTGTGATAGTGATTGTTCCAGGCACAGGAGGCATCTCTCTACTACATGACATGAAGATTTCAATGGAGGGTATGTTTCCTTGTGAGAGGTAAAACAGAATCAGCAGAAAAAGGTAACACTGTCTTGTTTCTTGGCTAATTTGATGTGAAGTGCGGTTGTGCATGAAACAAAACCAATGTCTGGAAAAATTCTCAAATGATAAATTTTGAAGGTTAGCTTGGCCAAATTTGTCTCATAGTGTGTTAGTGTGTAAAAAAAAATTCAAAAAAAATAATAATAATAATAATAATAATAATAAATTCAAAAAAAAAAGAAATAAAAAAAATAAAAAAAAATAAAAAAAAATATATAAAAAAAATATGTTGCTATTAAAAAATCAAAAAGCAAGGGGAAGAATAGAAAAGATAAAATAGTTGACCCCTCAAAAATTTTGCTTTTTAATTTTTTATTCTTTTGTTTGCTTGAGAATGAGGGAAGTGAAATGAATTTCCGTTTTGGAGATGGCTGACACGCATAAGGCAGATGTGAAATACATGATCCCTGGTGATATGCTGGTAGGCTCGGCTCTTTAAATCTGAAAAGGTATGCGTTACACACTTAAAGATAATGTATGGCAGTTAGTTGGGTAACAGCACTTAGGTTAATTGCATTTCTATTTGACTGCATGTTCAAGTTCTCAATACACACGCTTGTCTCCAAGAGTGTGAAATTGAGCTCAAAAAGTCGGTGTCCCCTCTGCTTTGCGTGAGCAATGACCTGGGGATGCTTCGTGTGCATGTAAGGCTCTCCTCTGCTTTGCGTGAGCAATGACCTGGAGTTGTTCATACATACGTGCTTCTAGATCACCTAAAATAAAAAATAAAAAATAAAAAAATAATATACACCCAAAAGAGCACATCAAAAAAGACCCTCAAGAGTCCGAAACCCTCAGCCTTTGTCACTGATGAGAGCATTATTAAAAATGTTTCAAAAATTCAGTTGACTTTGTATATTATACCCAAAAATCTATGTGATCTATTCTTCTCTTCTCAACCAAGTCTCGGGCTCAGTTTCAAACTTCTGGTTCAGGTTGTGAAAATATGTGGTAGAGAATTTATATGCTTGAAAGTGTGCATTAACATGTACCTAGGATTTGTTGAAACCCACTTGCTGTTCATAATTAATGCACCTTAAAAGATAATAAAGTAACAAACAGTCTGACTAAGAAAATGGTTTGAGTTTAAAGTGGATCGGTATATTGGCAATCACCTGGACGTGGTCGAGTAACAGAAGCTGAAAAGGGTTCCTCGGTCAGATTCATACGGTTTGATCCCAAATAAAACCTTCTCGTTTAGTAATTTGGTATGTTTGTTTTTATTTTTCCTTTGTGTTATCTTAAGTTTTTATTGTTTATTTTTCAACCATGGCCAGGTTAATTTAAAAGTTTAAATAAGTTTTTATGGCTTTTATGCAAGAAGGTATCACCCCTCCAGAATCTCAGGGGGAGATAATGTGAAGAGTCCTCGGGTTCAGGGGAAGTGTTTATAGGAAACCAGTAACCTAAGTTAGGGTTTTTTTTGTTAAATAATGCTAACCCGATAACCAGTCATCATTGTCTGGTTAGTGTCTGTTTCATGTTGTGTTTGACAGGTTAAGTGAGAAAGACAACTCATGGAGAAGATGGTCAAGGACTCAGTTGACCAAAGCAAGAACTCTGGTGCTGATCAAGTTGAAGAACCAGCCGGAAAAAGGACTTACCCTATGCTCAAGGGAAGTTTGCTGGTTGTTCAAGTAAAGCTTCCAAAGATTCAAAAGACACTGTTCGTATGTTGAGGGGAAGCTAAATGCAGAGCCGTCACAACGAGAAATTCAAGAATGCCAAGTCAGGGGTTTCCAAAAATTTTACCCTCTGAAGACACAAGTCAAGACAAGACAGTTACTACTAACTCAGCAAGGACTCAACATTTTTCAAGAATGAGCAAGTATTTGAGAATCCTCCTCTCACTATTTGTTTATCATTTGAAGACCAAGCTGATGCTGATTGAGAGAACACTTCTGAAGTCTTTCGTTGTTACCCAATGAAGATTGTTAAAGAAAAGAATCTTCACTAACCCATGCTCAAGCCAAGGAGAAGACTGCAAGTCTGAAGATTGAAAGTAGAAGACATTTAATATCACAAGCCAAGGGGAAGATTGTAAGGGAATATTTTGTGGCTTGTGTATTAAATTATCCTTTGGCGGATTATGTTGAAGGCCTATGTGTTAGAATAGGTGAAAATTAGATGGGTTATGGGTATATTGAGTCATTGGGCCAATTTTGACATGTTTGGGCCCAATTAGAAAGAGTTTAGATGAAGTTTAGTGGGCCTGTTTAGTCAAATCCGAAAATTAGGTTTCGGATTTGTTTATCTATATAAACAAATCCTAATACTCATATTAGGGCTAGCTAGTTGAGAGAGACACAAGGAGGCTTTTCGGTTTCTATTGACTCTGTGTACCAGATGATTATTAATCGTGTGCACTTCGTTCCAGGTTTTATTGTTTAATTATTGTGTTCATCGATTTCTATTTCTCGCATCTTGAATCACTCGATTGACTGGATTTCGCACACTCAATCGAGTAGTGATATCGTGTTAAGAACCGTTTTCGAGACGTACAATTCGAAATCTCTCCTCACGCGATATCAAGTCTATAAATCATCGTGCGGAATCCGGTGTTTATAGATGATTCAAGTATGATTGAGTAAAATAGTAAAGAAACGATTAACACATGATGAGAACTCAAACCGGTTGTAGAAAGCTTGAATGCAATCGATTCCCACACACCTTGAAGAATTCGAAATTCTCTAAGAGAGAATTTCGATTACACCTTGACAAAATACAAAACCAACAACCCTAAAACAAAGATATTAGGGCCCTATTTATAGGAGATCACATGCTTGGTCAACAAGCCACTCCTAAAACCCTAATTAACACCTAATTTCCGGATTTGACTTTAAAGGCCCACTAAACATCCCCTAAACACTTTCTAAATGAGCCCAAACATGCTTAAACTGGCCCAGTGACCCAATATAACCATAACCCAACTAATTTTCACCTATTCTATCACATAGGTCTTTAAAATAGTCCGCCAAAGGATAATTTAATACACAAGCCACAAATTATTCCCTTACAATCTTCCCCTTGGCTTGTGATATTAAATGTCTTCTACTTTCAATCTTCAGACTTGCAGTCTTCTTCTTTGGCTTGAGCATGGGTTGATGAAGATTCTTTTCTTTATCAATCTTCAGTGGGCAGCATATGGGATGTTAGATGGCTCTCTCTCTCTCTCTTTATCAGCATCAGCTTGAACTTCAAATGGTAAACCGTAATGAGAGGAGGATTCTCAATTACTAGCTCCTTCTTGAAAACTGTTGAATCCTTTCTGAATCATCATTAAACAAATCTTAAACCTCTGTCTTGGCATTCTTGAATTTCTTGTTGTGACTGCTCTGCATCTTTTCTTCATTCAGCTTCCCCTAAACTTGCGAATGGTATTTTTTGAGTCTTCAGAAGCTTAACTTGAAAAAACCAACAAACTTCCCCTGAGCATAGGGTAAGTCCTTTTTCGGCTGGTTCTTCAGCATTAGTGCATTGGTGAACCGAGTCCTTGACTTTCTTGTCCATGAGTTGTCTTTTTCACTTAACTTGTCAAGCACAACATGGAACAGACACTAACCAGACGATGACTGGTTATCGGGTTAGCATTATTTAACAAAAAGCACTTCCCCTGAACCCGAGGACTCTTCACATTATCTCCCCCTGATATTATGAGGGGAGTCAACATTCTTGCATAGAACCCATAAAAAACTTATTAACACATCTAAATTAACCTGGCCATGGTTGAAAAATAAACAATAAAAACTTAATATAACAAAAAAATTAATAAAACAACCAAATTACTAAACGAGAAAGTTTCTATGGGATCAAACCGTATGAATCTGATTGAGGAACCCTTTTCAGCTTCTGTTACTCGAACACGTCTAGGTGATTGCCAATATACTGATTCACTTTAAACTCTAATCCTTTTCTTTATCAGGTTGTTTGTCACTTTATTATCTTTTAAGGTGCATTAATTATGAACAGCAAGTGGGTTTCAACAAATCCTAGATACATGTTATTACACACTATCAAGCACATAAATTCCCTATCACATATTTTCACAACCTGATCCAGAAGTTTGAAACTGAGCTCGAGACTTAGTTGAGAAGAAAAAGAATATATCACATAGATTTTTTTGGGTATAATATACAAGTCAACTGAATTTTTGAAACATTTTTGATAATGCTCTCATCAGTGACAAAGGGTGAGGGTTTTGGACTCTTGAGGGTCTCTTTTGATGTGCTCTTTGGCATCTTTTGGGTGTATACATGCATTTTTTTTTGGTATATATTATTTAAGGTGATCTGGAAGCACGTATGTATGGACAACTCCAGTTCATTGCTCACGCAAAGTAGAGGAGAGCCTTACATACACGCGAAGCATCCCCAGGTCATTTCTCACGCAAAGCAGAGGGGACATCGATTTTTTTGAGCTCAATTTCACACTCTTAGAGATAAGCGTGTGTATCGGGAACTTCAACATGCAGTCAAATAGAAATGCAATTAACCTAAGTGTTGTTACCCAACAAACTGTCATACGTTATCTTTAAGTGTGTAACGCATACCTTTTCAGATTTAAGAGTTGGGCTTACAAGCATATCACCATGGATCATGTCTTTCACATCTGCCTTACGCGTGTCAGCCATCTCCAAAACGGAAATTCATTTCACTTCCCTCCTTCTCAAGCAAACAAAAGATTAAAAATTAAAAAGCACAATTTTTTAGGGGTACACTATTTTATCTTTTCTATTCTTCCCCTTGCTTTTTGATTTTTTAATAGCAACATATTTTTTATATATATATATTTTTTTATTTTTATTTTTTTGATTTTTTTATTTCCTTTTTTTTGAAATTTTTTTTATTATAATTTTTTTTATTATTATTATTATTATTTTATTTTTTTTTACACGCTATGAGACATAATTTGCCCAAGCTAACCTTCAAAATTTATCATTTGAGAATTTTTCCAGAAATGGGTTTTGTTTCATACACAACCGTACTTCATATCAAATTAGCCAAGAAACAAACAATTAAGATAGTGTTACCTTTTTCTGCTGATTCTGTTTTACCTCTCATAAGGAAACATACCCTCCATTGAAATCTTCATGTCATGTAGTAGAGAGATGCCTCTTGTGCATGGAACAATCACTATCACAAAAAAACAAGGTTAATGAAAGTCCTCCTTGACTGTTCCTTCACAAGGTGAGAGATTAGTTAGCCATAGGTACCCAGGCCATTGTGGTTCTGGGTATTCCTGAAGCATCAATAAATGAAACTTCTTTTAAAAACACTCCTTTTGAGAAATCAGGAATTTGAGCTGCAGCTGCCTTTGATTTTGGTTTCCAAATTCCAGGTGATTTGAAGGTTGTTTTAGTCACCTTTGAAGTAGTGACTTTAGGTATTTCAACCTTCTTCATTCCAGGTTTCCTTTTCAAAACAGTTTTAGTTACCTTTGGAGGGGTAACTTTAGGTTTGTCATATTTGTGTTGTTTTGAAATTGGTTTCTTCACCTTTTTATGAAAATTTTCATAATTTAGAAAAACATATTTTTGATTTGAAAATGTTCTTTGCTCTTTGGCAGCGCCCAAATGTTGATCAGATGGTTTTATCTTAGGAGAAATGTTGGGAATGTTTTGCTAGGCAGAAATTTTCTAAGTCAGAGTTCCGAAGGAAGTTAGTCCGGAACTTCCTTCACACTGAGTAGTTCCTCCGGAACTTCTCTTAGTGTTACTCCGGAACTTTGACTTATCCCCTTGTTGCAAGTTCCAATGCATAAAGCTGTCAGAAAGCAGTTTTACTTTACACCATGCTGTGCACTGTTCACCGATAGGTCTGCTCAACTGTTCACAGAAGCATGCTTGTACTACAACAACTCTGGAGTAGATATCATTTGTTTATTTAGCCTAGGAGCTAAAAGGAAATAAAAGAATATCTTTTATTTCCTCCTTGCACTATATATATTAGTTGTATTTCCTTTTGTTTGCGTTGATCGAATATCTCTTTTGTTCATCAGCTGTAACTCTTTGTAAACACTGTGAAGTATAAATATAGTAGTGCTTGGAATTGATATCTTGTGTTTATCTACTTTACTTCTTGTTTACTA
This sequence comes from Deinandra increscens subsp. villosa, assembly GCA_039602395.1. NCBI lineage: Eukaryota > Viridiplantae > Streptophyta > Magnoliopsida > Asterales > Asteraceae > Deinandra > Deinandra increscens. Next base: position 80,442,898 of record JBCNJP010000023.1, on the reverse strand, counting down.
GTTACTGTTTCGATCAAACCATTTCAAACTTTAACACAAACAAGTCTGATTCCGCCTTTCTTGTTTGACACCTTTGGTAACTTGTCTGGTTGGTTGATCCTAACCACGATCCTACAAGTGGTATCAGAGCTTTGGCTCTTGTGTTTAAAAGTTTTTAAATTTTGTTTTCTAAAACTTTTTCCACTGAAGGTGTATTTGTTTGCTTTGGATAAGACTGTTTCGATTCTTGATCTCTGAAAATGAGTGAACTAAGGAATGGCAGCACTAACAAACCTCCAACCTTCACTCCTGATGACTTTGACACATGGAAACTTAGAATGGAGATTTTCTCTAAAAACACTGACCACAAAATGTGGGCTTCCATTGTCAATGGACCACAAGTCATCACCACCCCATCTGCTACTCAACCTGTTGTTGACCTTATCAAAGCGTATGAGAATTATTCTGATGATGACCATAAGACCTGTGAATGTGACTATGTAAGGACCAAGATTTGTGGCTTGTGTATTAAATCATCGCTTGGCGGAGTATTCTGAAGGCCTATGTGTTAGAATAGGTGAAAATAAGCTGGGTTATGGGTATATTGGGTCATTGGGCCCTTTTAGATAGGTTTGGGCTCAGTTTAAAACAGTTTAGATGGGTTTTAGTGGGCCTGGAAAGTCAAATACGGGAATTGACTATTAATTAGGGTTTTTAGGTTGTCTTGTTCTCCAAGTTGGAGAATCCCTATATAAGGGAAGACCTCCCCTCATTATGAGGTTGCTGTTTTGGTGTTGATCTCAATTGGTGGTTTACGAAATTCTCTAAAGAGAATTTCGATTGTGTATTGCAATCAAAGGAGGTTATTCAAGTGTTCTACTTCTTGTGGTTTGTGTGTTATTCTCGTTCTTAATTGCTTATTCATCTTATTTTTCAATTAATCTTGAATCACCAATCAAACCGGATTCCGCACGGTCTTGATTGGACTAGATATCGCGTAAGGATCATTTTGGGACTTACAATTGGTATCAGAGCCAAGAAACACAAGTTTCGAGGCTCTCGCGATATCAGATTCAAGATTTTGAGTACTAACGATTTGGGTTTTTCTGGTGATTTTCAGCTATTAGCACGTTCGGAGGTGTTTTTGTGCAGGTTGTAACTCAAGTCAGAAGTTTCGGAAGCTGTGATTGTGTTTTCAACACTTTTCGACCCTGTTTTCTGCTTTTCGATTGGTCTGTCTGATCGAAAAGTCCCTCCTGTTGACCCTTTCCGATCGTGAAAGCCCCCTCAGTGGCTTTTCGATCCATTGATCCTGCTCGAAAAGTCCCCTAAGTGACTTTTCGACCAGCCTGCCCAATCGAGAAGTCCCCTTTTGTGACTTCTCGATCAGTTTCACCGATCGAAAAGTCCCCTCAGAGACTTTTCGATCCAACCCTCTCAATCGAGAAGTCCCCTTGTGACTTCTCGATCAGTCTCCATTGATCGAAAAGTCCCCTGTGACTTTTCGATCCATTGTGCCTCGTGATCGAAAAGTCCCCTTCGAGACTTTTCAATCCAGCCTTCACTTTTCGATCGCATCACACTTTTCGATCCGCATCTATTCCGATCGAAAAGTACTTTTCGATCAGCTACCTCCAACCGAAAACCCCTTTTCGATCCATTCTCTCTTTGATCGAAAACCCTTTTCGACCTACTTTTCGATCAAGCCACTTTCAACCGAAAACCCACTTTCCGATCAAAAAACCCACTTTTCAATAAAAAGAAGTTCAATCAAAGACATTGATGGCATCCTTTCTTCCAGGTAATTCTGTATCTGCCAGCAGCTCTCAGGTATGTCTTAACCCTAAATGTCAAACTATACTTAATGAGTCTCAAGAATGGCAAACTAAGTTTTTCAATGAAACATTAAATCGTGAATTTATTGATAGAGAATTGAGAGAATACAAAGGTAGGAGTAAAAACTTGAGTGAGAAACTTGAAGCTGCTAAAATTGACATAAAAAATCTTCAAAGGGACTTGAGTAACAAAAACACATATCTGACAGTTGCTAATGAAGAAATTGTCACATTGAAAGCTGAACTTGAACAACTTAAAGGTCAATTAGAAACATCACAAACCAAAGTTGTGCGAAACGATAAAATTGTGTCAGAAATGATGAAGGCTAGCTCACTTTTCTACAACACAGACGCTCGTATGCGTCATCTAAAAGCCAACTCTGGTTTGGGTCTCGGTACTGAAATAAAAGATGAAAAATCCACCCATACCGTACCGATGCCCCTGATGCATGAAATGATCTCAGACTATGAGTGT
>JBCNJP010000023.1:80411012-80440109 GCA_039602395.1 Deinandra increscens subsp. villosa | reverse complement strand
ATTCAATCAAATTGTTTCAAAGGCAAGCAGTTTGGGATCAACTATTGAGGAGTCTACGCTGACTCGGGAATTATTGGGATCCGTGCCAGAAAGATTCACTCAGATAGTTGCGTCTATCGAGCAATATTTTGATCTAGACGAGATGACTCTAGACGAAACAATTGGACGTTTGAAGGCTTTTGAAGAGAGGATAAAGTCGAGGAAGGGCGGAACTGGAGAGAACCATGACAAACTTCTATTCACACGTCAGGAGAGTGATTCTCATCGTGGAAAGCAATCTGGGAACTACGGAGCAGGAAAGTCCAAGTCATCACGCAATCAGTTGAAGAACAAGAAGTTCAAGGCGGGTGATAAGGAAGCAAGTAATTCTCAGAAGCCGCGAGGTAATAAACAAGGGAGAGGTTATAAGCCCAAGAAGGACATGAGTAAGGAAACATGTTACAAGTGTAACAAACTTGGGCACTACGCGAAGGACTGTCGTCAAAAGGAGCAAACGACAGAGCAATCCAATCTTATTGCAGAAGATTTGGAACCAACGCTTCTATTGGTCGTAGACGAGGAATTAGAAGGCGAGAAGGTCTTCCTTAACGAGAAGGAAGTACATCCTAAGAATTACACATGTACCAATGAGAGTCTTTGGTATTTGGACAACGGTGCAAGTAATCACATGACCGGTGTTCGAGCACATTTCGCAGAATTAGACAAGAGCGTCTCGGGAAATGTTCGCTTTGGAGATGGATGTAGAACACTTAATCGATCTTGCTAGTGCATGATTACGATCGGATTTGAGCACAACGAGGTAAATAAACTTCTTTGTATCGATCACAACTCGTAACAGAGAGAACGGAGAGTTTACAGGTTTACACCAGTGAAAACACCCAGTTAAGAACGCTCAAACCTTACTCGCTACTTCTCTCAACAAGCTAAGACCTATAAATAGGCAGCTGGCTAGCGGACCAACTAACCAGCGTACCAGGTGGTCCGGCGTACCACCTGGTCCGCCACTGGTCCGCTAGAACCAGAAAACCTAGACTTACAAATTACATACTCAAAAGAACAAGACCTAGCACTAGACAACTATATATGCTTCTACAATGGATCGCGTGTAACGATCAAAGGCAAAGGATCGATATTGCCAGAGTGCAAGAATCAAGAACAACGAGTAATATCGCAAGTTTACTTCATCCCTAGCCTGAGGAGCAATATCCTAAGTTTTGAAAAATTGGCCGAGAGCGGGTGTAAGATCATCATGGAGGATGATACACTGTCTCTTTATGACCCTAGTAGGGAACTACTACTAAAGGTCAAACGAGCAAGGAACCGACTTTACCACAAGAATTTAAGGATCGGTTCGCCAACCTGCCTACTTACAAGTTTGGATAATAAGGCATGGTTGTGGCATGCGAGATTAGGACATCTCAACTTCGAGTCGATCAAGACGATGACTCAGAAAGGATTGGTACAAGGGATACCAAAGATAAATCACACGATGCAGGTGTGTGATGCATGCCTATTGGGAAAGCATACGAGGGCTCCATTCCCACATAAGACGCAGTTCAAATCAGAGGAACCTTTAGATCTTGTCTATGGAGATCTATGTGGTCCTATATCACCACCTACACCCTCAGGAAAGAGATATATATTTCTGCTAGTAGACGACTGCACGAGATATATGTGGGTGTATTTCTTAAAGTCAAAGGACGAAGCCTTTGAGACGTTTAAGGAATTCAGAACCAAGGTGGAGAGTGAAGTTGGAAGAAACTGAAGATGTTAAGGATAGATAGAGGAGGGGAATTCACGTCTCATGAATTCACCAAGTTCTGTAAGGATAATGGAATAGCCAGACAATTGACTGCTCCATATTCGCCTCAACAAAACAGAGTTGTTAAACGAAGAAACAGAACTGTAATGTCCACTACTCGTAGTATGATGAAAGCCACAAAGATGTCGCATGATTTTTGGGCTGAAGCAGTTAGACATGCTATTTACATACTTAATCGAGTACCAACGAAGGTTGTGACAAATAGCACACCTTATGAAGCACTGAAGGGAAGGAAGCCTAAGATAGATCATTTGAGGATCTTTGGGTGCATAGCTTACGCGAAGGTGACCATTCCTAATTTAAAGAAGTTAGATGACAGAAGTGTCCAGATGGTTTACCTAGGATCAGAAGAGGGATCCAAAGCCTATAGGTTGTATGACCCTGTCAACAACAAGATTTGCGTAAGTAGATATGTAAAGTTTAAAGAGGATGAGACATGGAATTGGAAGGATTATCTAGAGGGCTTAGATAATGGTAATGCTGAATGGGCTGATTTCACAATACATGATGGGCAAGTCGAAGTTGCTCAAGTCAACCCAACAGAGGAAGCAACCAATTCTGAAGAAGAGAATGAAGATGTGGGCAATTACGAGGATAATTATCAAGCCACACCTCAGCAGAGTTCAAGGATGAGTACTCCGAGGACTTATGCTTATGAGCCTAACTCATCACAGGTTACGGCTTATAACTCACGAAGAAGTTCAGCAAGACCTTTTGATCATACACCTCTAAAGGGTTTTAGAGATTTGATGGAGATCACGAATAAGGCACGACCTGTAGATACACGAGGATTGTATAAAGAGTTACTTCTAGCGGAAGAAGAACCAAGAAACTACAGAGAAGCAGACAAGAAATGGATTGAATCCATGGAGTTGGAGTTAGAATCCATCAACAAGAACAATACATGGAGACTGACCAACTTACCCGAGGGACATAGAGCAATTGGTCTCAAATGGGTATTTAAGACAAAGCGGGATGCTAACGGGAAGATTACAAAGCATAAGGCTCGCTTGGTAGCAAAAGGTTATGTGCAAGAACAAGGAGTAGACTTTTGACGAAGTCTTTGCACCAGTAGCACGAATAGAGACTGTACGTCTTATTCTAGCAATTGCTGCTTACAATGGATGGGAAGTACATCATCTCGATGTAAAGTCCGCATTCCTAAAGGAAGAAGTCTACGTTTCTCAACCTAAAGGATTTGTGAAACCAGGAAGTGAGAAAAAGGTATACAAGCTGTCTAAAGCTTTGTATGGTTTGAAACAAGCACCACGTGCATGGAACATCAAGCTGGATCAGACGTTGAAGTCGTTGAAGTTTCAGAAGTGTACGTTGGAACATGCTGTCTACGTAAGAAGAAGTAAAGAGTCTACGATAATAGTTGGAGTATATGTAGATGATCTCATAGTCACTGGAGAACAAAAGAAGGAGATCGATCATTTCAAGTCCCAAATGGAACAAGAGTTTGAGATGAGTGACTTAGGACTCTTAGCATATTATTTGGGTATAGAAGTCATCCAATTGGGGGGGGGGGTGACATATCAATCAAGCAAACGGGTTACATCAACAAAATCTTGAAGGATGCGAATATGGTTGATTGTAATGAAACGAAGATTCCTATGAGTCCGGGAACAAGGTTCACAGATATTGAAGGACTTGACCCGGTGGATCCAACTGAATATAGGAGTTTGATAGGATGTTTGAGGTATCTGCTACATACAAGACCAGACTTGAGTTTTGCGGTGAATCTACTCAGTCGTTTTATGCAAGAACCAATGGAACATCATATGAGAGGGATCAAGCAAATAATTAGGTACATCAAAGGAACCAAGCATCACGGAATAACCTATAAGAAGAATGAAGGAAACAAGATAACGGGTTATAGTGACAGTAGTAATGGAGTTAACACTGATGAGGGAAAAGGAGCAACTGGATTTGTGTTCTACTTCAGATATTCTCCTATTACTTGGTGTACGCAAAAACTACAAACGGTGGCATTATCATCATGTGAATCAGAATTCATAGCAGCCACTGCAGCAGCACAACAAGCACTATGGTTACAGAGATTAGTTGCAGAATTGACTGGATGGATGGAAGAAAAGATTACGTTACTGGTTGACAACATCTCAGCAATAGCACTAATGAAGAATCCTGTATTTCATGGAAGGAGCAAGCACATTGACACACGTTATCATTTCATCAGAGAATGTGTTGAGAAGAATCAGATCAACGTTGAATATGTTAGTGGAGAAATTCAGAGGGCTGACATTCTTACTAAAGCAATGGCAAGAGTCAAGTTCATCACGATGCGAGAACTACTGGGAGTTCAAGATCTGAAGATGGAGAAAGATGAAAATGATTAGGGGGTGAAATGTGATATAATCATGTTTCATCTAGGGTCAAAGTTAATGGGTCAAAGTGTAATTAACTAAAGTAAAGGTTTAGTTAGTGTGTCAAGTGTAAAATAGTTTAGGGTATGTATTGTCGGAGTTGAAAGATTTCAACCGCCAATATGTATGTATATATATGTATCGAACCAACAGAAATCAAAGTTACGATTATTGTGTTTTCATTTGTGTGTTCAAAGAGAGAAAGACAGAGAGAGATACAAGAGAGTTTTTGTACCGAAATCAAGTTCGTGAAATCGTTATCATCGATCGAAGTTTCCAACAGATAAGGATAAAAATGAGATGTCAGATGATATTGAAAAATAAGAGTTAAATTTATGAAATTATGATTTTGAGTGAAATTATATTGATACAAATAAAAAATGGTTTTCTATTATTATTCACATCCCTATAATATTTTCAGAAGATGACTACTTCTATTAATTTTTCTTTTTGTATCAGATTTTCCATCCCATACTCTATATATACACAAATTATAAGAAAAAACTAAAATAAGCCCCATATTTAGAGTTCTACTATTTATTAAACCCTATGTTTTTCATATGTAATTTTGTATGAAAAAAAAGAAAACCAATGATGAAAAGAAATAAAATTTATTATTTAATTGAAATATAGATGAATATGAGAAATAACATGCTAGAGGTTCGTAAAAGATAGGAGTTAAAGTTAGAAGAAAAAAATGTTTTTTATTTAAACAAGATGGTGATTCATCCGCGCTTCGCGGCGAGTCACCCATTTATCTATCAGTATAAGTAACAAACGTAAGGGGTATTAAACATAAAAGTGTAAAAGTTTTGTGGGCAAAGTAGGACACCACAAAAGTTAAATACGTAAAACATTGGTGGCTAAAGTATGAAACAATAAAAATAAAGTAGATAACTTTAGTGTTAGAAAACGTAAATGTAAAAAACATCAGTGGCTAAAGTAGAAGAAAAGTACATAAAAAACCAAAGTATAAAACCTTTAGGATATAAAATGCCAAAAAGCCAAAAGTAGAAAAAAAGCATATAATGTACACATGTAAAAGTATTATGACAAAACTAAGAAAGTAATAAACTACATTATGTCTTTGTAATTCCTATTGTAATTGTAATATATATATATATATATATATATATATATATATAATTATAATGTTGAGAGAGATGTGAAACCTAAAATGCTTTAAGTATTGTTTTGTAATTCATAGGAGTAATTAGTAAAATCTTATTCACAACTAGGTTAAAACATATGTATTATATGGGTTGAATAAATACAACCTATTATAAATAATAATTTCTATGAAGATTTGTCTGTCATTTCTCATATAAGAAATAGTAATATTTAAGAATTATAAATAACAAATAAGAAAGATTTAATAATTATAAAATTATATTTTATAATGATAAGATATACTGGATTATCTATTTTTTAAGTTTTAATATATTATTAGAATATAAATATTATATTTTTATTTAATTTGTGCCATGCTCACTAAAAGTTCTGGATTCATCATTGTCATTAAATACGATTGAAATCGGATGTCGGCCGGTAACTTGCTTGTTCCCCTTCTTCATACTTATCACTCGACCAATCATTTATACATTTCCGAAACTCGTCGACTATTTTATTCAGATTTTGTATCGTTTCCTTTTTTTTACACAATGGTCTGACTCGTAGTGTAATTTTCTTATTTTAGAAACCGCCGTATTGACCCATTGAAAATAAAATTAGCACAAAGTAATCCATACCTTTGTTTTAGAATTCCAAATAATCCCAACTCTCATAGTATTTTTGATTTGGAGTTTGTTGAATAACCTTTTGAATTATATTTAGTCTTTTAAGATTAAAGTCGGAGTTAATATTAGATTAAAGTCGGAGTTAATATGTTTATTTCATATTACTATTTAAGTCTAAACTTTTAAAAGATCTGATTTCAGTCCAAACGTTTACTTTTTGTTAGAATTTCAGTCATTTTTTAACATCGTTAGTTTTATTATGTTAAATCTGATGGCAAGACCAAAATACCTCTGAAAGATCTTATTAGGGTTCCAATCTCCAAACCCTCTTTTCTATGTTTACCGGGAGAGTGAGCTCGAGGGTCAAGGGCCAACCACGGTAGTCCAGCCACCGCCGGCGATAGCCATGATATAAATTCCAGCCGCATCCAAAGCTGCACACGAGGATGGTGCTCCTGGCGATGTTGGTCGTTGACCGAGAGCCGACATCCGATGGTTTTAGCGTATCTATTAGGGTTTTTTATCTCTTCATCCCCCAAGATGACGACGATTGACGACGATTTAATCGTTGTCGTTAGCGGAGTCTCTTGCTATCCATGTAACTCAAATCGGCGGTGACGGCTGTAGGTGTATAGGGTTAACCATGAAATTTTCGGCCAAATGTATAACCCGCTGCTTTTGCTCTTATTCTACACACATGTCCCGATCATGTTCCTTAACCCATAGATCTGAGTTTGGGTGATGATTTCTTTGTGGTTATCAACATATTTAAATTCTGACAAAATGGATAAATATCAACTATCATGAATATTCGAAACCGAATCTTGTTCCGGCCACAACATGTCGGGTACGACACTGTATTACAAATGTATATTAAGTAATTACATTGTTGAATAGTATCTCTTCTACTACATGATTCTAACAAGTGATAATCATGGTTTGAGGTTCAAGTTACTAATGAGTTCAAAATAAGTAAAATGGTATTACATTAATTTAGACATTTCATGAGATCATTGTTGGCATTAAACAAAACTTTGGGTTGTTTATGTCAATATTCAGTAGTTAAGAGTTTGAGTCTTTATTGTATTTATAATTAACTAGAGGGTCAAGTATGTACATACTGAAAGTTAGAAACTGTAGGTTGTGTTCATTACCAATCAACGTGTCTGTAATATAGGGTATATAAACCCTCATCGAGTCTGTATTCCATAACGCAAGAATCTATCAAAATTTCTGCAAGTTCATTAGTAAAATCTTGTGTTCATGAATCTGTAAATCGTGTTTAATTCCTATATTTGGTATCAGAGCAAGGTTACGATCAAAGGGAGGAAACGAACGGGCTGTTGGGTTACGACAGTGGCATTCGGGTCTCGGTAATAACAGAAATAATTATTTACGAAAAATAATTATTTAATCAATTACCGAGTAAATTAAAATTAGACAATTAAATTAACAATTAATTTAATACGCAGCGGAAAACGAATTAATTTTATAAATGCGAAAACCAATTAATTAACGTAAACCAAAACAACAGGGTTCGACAATCACCAAACGCGCAAACACCTAAAACGCGATACATACATAAAATAAATAAATCTAAACTAATTACGAGTTTAGATATACCTGAGCGGTGATTCAAACAAACGTTCGAGACACCGAAGGTCAACGGATGACGCTAGGGTTGGTAGTGGTGATTCGTCGAACGAATCTAAACTTTCCTCGCGATTACGGATTCTCTACGCGATGGCTCGAACATCGGGAGAAATCACGTACGTCGGATTGGGCACAAACTAGGGTTTGCGGACGACAAGCAAACACGCCTCATGGTGGCGGTTCGCGGCAGAGGGAGTTGGCAGTGGGAACCGGCGATGGCGAGGAGGGCGGCGACCGGGTAGGGCTGCGGCGGCGGTGTGACGGAGAGGGTGACGGCGGCGGGTTGCTACGGCAGTGCGGCGTGGACTGCTGCGGCTGCCCGGCTTGGACGGTGGCGGTGGACGACGACAGGCGGCGGCGGTGGCGGACTCACAGGGCGGCACGACGGCGACTAGGGTTTCTCAGTCCGTAACGTGATGTCAACCGAAAGGATGGACCACGACGAAAAACCGGTGATCGAGGGATTAAGGTTCTCGCGATTAAGTGAACAAATCGCCAGACAAAAATCAACGGCGGTCAATGGTGATGGTCGGCGTTGGCTTCGAGACAGAGGGAGGGAGGGGCTGAAAATTCTCTGATTGAGATTAGGGTTTCGCCTCCCTCAATCAGATATATATATATATATATATATATATATATATATATATATATATATATCTGATTTATTTCCGAATAAGTCCCTCGATTTAAATTAATCCACGATCGAACCTTTTAATTAATTGATATATTTTAAACGTGTTAAAATATTTTCCGATTACCAAGACTTAACGAATATTAATCAAATGACTGATTCGTTGATTGTCGTCTTAAAACGTAATAATGTTTAACGTCTTTTGTCGCTTAATTAATCTTAACGATTAATAATAATTAACTAATTAATTTATTTATTTATTAAACCATTTAATAAACAAATGATTAACTCTTCTGCGAATTTGCCGGTTATAAAAAGTAAGCGGACTTTAAAACCCGTTGCCTCCGGTGTAACTTTTACGGGTCTTGACCGGGTCGGGTACTTGATTTAGTCGGGTCTGGACACCTAAATCTAATAGTCTCCCACTTGGACTGAGCGCGACTATAAATCAAGAAACAGTTAGAGGTGCTCTAGCTACACATGGATGTCCCAACCATTCATTACACTTCAAGTCAAACAACCAAGGCATATCAATAAACTCGTGATATAGTTTAGACTTATGGTATTTGTAAAGTCATCAGATCCTTTCTGTATGAGACATCAATCGAACTAGAGACATGGATTTATTCAATCTCTTTCGTGTTCGATCATTGTATTTCTTGTTTTACTGTTCGAAGTGGTCCAATCAAACACATAGTAAGTTTGGGTAAGGCCTTACACTTAACACTTGGAACTAACGAGAGGGCCCATGATGTTAAGTTGTTGTATTATTACTACAAGAGTACAGAATCCCATGTTGAATACATACAGCTCCCTCTAAGCTTTAGAATCATTCCCAAAAGTAACCGTTATGGCTGGCAGTTACGCGACAGCGTTAAGCTACAATCAAAGAATGTTCCTTAGCAGACGGAAGGTTGATCATGTATCTCAGGTCTAAGGATACCAGTGAGTATACCATCAATCAGAATTGTCTTATGATTAAATCCATGAAGACAACCTGATGTGAATTACGTCCCGACGTCATTCTCTAATGAGGCCTTGTGAGTCTGGATCGTCAACATTTTGAGTCCAGAGTCAAAATAGTCTTGCTTCAGGTGATGCTCCCACAATGCCTGATCGACTATGGACTTTTATAATATTAATGGAATAATCATGGATAGTAGAACGTATAAAACTCGAACACGTTGCGCAGAATTCAGACTTTCGTCTAACAGCTTAGAGGAAGTCGAATGATTTGGTGCAAATGTCAATGTTCAACATCCAACACTAAAATCGAACACCGATATGATGCACAATTCACGCACTATACAATAGTGTTATTTCACTGATCTAGCATGATCATTGAACTTACGAATTCGCTATCATGTCCTCGAGTTTCGTTTTAGGGTTGCCAATGTTAGTTGTTTCTTAAGATTCAGTGTTTGTCTTGAACAGTGAGTCTTCTTAAGTGAATCGAACTTGTGATAATTCAGTGCCCTTGGTGAGCACATGAACGACTGTGTTATCACGCGAGCACGTTAACCAACTATTTATAGAGTCGAATCAACCCTTTCAATGTCTTATGGCATTCCCAGTTCAAATTCAATTAAGGTGGCTATTAATGTTCAACGAGTATAATCAGTATTCTATTAATGAACATATATTACCTTTCATCAGTGTTTGACAGTGATAATGTGATCTTCCATCTAAGCTCGTGGCGTAATCCTTTATGGTGACATTTCACGCAATAGTTAGTATTGGATTTCTTTCGTATCATATTTAGTACGATTCGGATTGTTTCAAGAGATTGATCGTGTTTGTGGTTGATCAGCCATAATGTGATCAATACTTAATTTTAATCTTGAAACTTCAAATTAATTGAGGTGTCATTTAAAGTTTAATCTGGTAAATTTAAATGATCTTTAGATCGTCATCAGATCGTTATTCCAGTAAGGATCAGTGGCGATGCTCCCACTTGCTTTAGGTAGATTGACATTTCTATCATCATTCTCTTTTCAAACCTTTGGATACTAACTTGCACGAAGAAAACATGGAAATTAAATTTCGTTTTCAAGAACGAAATTGTTCGATTTCGTAGCATGCGGTACGGAAATCGAATGTTCAATATCCAGATGTTATGACTTATTCATAAGTTCAAAGACGATTGTCAAAGTCATTCCAGAAGAGTTAGATAGTATGGAGATGCTTTCGTCTGTGATTGTTTGAAAAGTATTTTGTGATAATTGAGTCGATGATATATTCCATCGGACTCTCGGGTCCGACGTTAGAGGATGTTTCTCTTATTCAGGTAAGGACAACATGCAAAACTCTAACCGGAATGTCAATGTGTTTCGCTAAGAAACAATCCATTGTTGGTGAAACATTGCCCATCTGGCTCGTCTTGTTTAGGTGCGAGAGTTGCTTTACGCAGTCCAGTGATTTATCAGATTCACGTTTCTTTAGATATTTAAAGATCTAGCTTTGGACATGTAATTACTAAATTCCATCTTCGCAAGATACAGGTCTTGGGATTGGAAGTTAGTTATGCAAGTGATATGTAAAGGGGCGTTATGGTTACAAAATGTCAAGGGCTTTTGTTGTGACAAGTCATTTGTCTTGTGTTTATCGGTTTCAAGATGAAACTGTGAGTCCTTGTACTAACCACTTAGTGCATGTCGGATTCAAACACTCGTGAGTACAACGAGTGTAGTCTAAGACTTCCAAGATGTGTGTCGGTATGAACATGTATATAAAATGGTAATGTGCACTAGGATTGGTGCGACCATACTACGATGTTATAATCAGCAAGTGATTATTCCCGTAGTAATTTCGCTGGTGATTCAAACTTATATGAACAAACGTCTGCATGAGACAGAGGATTGATATGTTCATATGGTTGTAGATCGAAACGGTGACCTTCAATCAGTTTGACTTGATTTAATATTCTTGACGTCGGATGGTTCAAAGTCATAAGACTTTATGAACTACCATTACGTCGTGCGTTCTCTCGTAATAAATACGATAGACGCTAAAGGCTTTATAGCTTATATGGGATATAATAACCAAGAGGTTATCATGTCGCATCTAAGCTAGCCTTGATGAAATCAAGTGCACCAGGTTGTGAGGTATGTCGTTTTGGGATTTTGAACTTAATCTAACAAAAGGTTGAATCAAACTCAAAGTAGATTAAAGATGGTCATGCATGTTTCGAAAATTAACCATAGTCAAAACATGTCATAGTCAAAATCCAAGGAAAGCAGTTGTTCATCCTGGAAAACAGCCAGGAAAACCAAAACAAAAAAAGTTGTTTCAAAACCACCAATAATTGTTTTAAACTAAAAACTCAAGACACGAACTTTATTCATGTGCGAGAATCGCAGGGTAGCTCAGTGTCGTCTTAGTTTGCTTCCTTCAGCTTCATGCACCTACGAAATGTAAAGTATGTCAAACATATATTTTGTAGGAATAAGTGAAGCATTATACAACATAAACTTATGGGTATACCTGTGGAATTACCCGGCTGGGCTTTTCCATTCTTCACCTTGGCAAGATATTCTGGGTAGTTTCTTTTCCAGTGCCCCATCTTGTGGCATTCAAAACACTCGCGTTGTTCAGGCGGCGGTGCCTTGGGCGCTTTAGGCTTGCCCTTTTGGGAGCTTCCAGACCCTCTGGTGACAGCTGCCTTGCCCTTCTTCTTATTTCCACGCCTTCCTTTCTTAACCTCAGGCTTCTTAACGCCCCCTGATCGGATTGCGAGTACATCGGGTGCCTTGCTGTTAACAAAGTTAACTTCAGCAGTCTTGAGCATGCCGTGAAGCTCAATCACTGTCTTAACCATGCTATACATGTTAAAGTTCACCCTGAAAGGGGTGAAGGCACTGGATAGTGAGTGTAGAATCAGGTCGGTCGCCATTTCGGCGGGGATAATGTAATTCACCTTCTCTAGGCGGTCGATGTAACCCTTCATCTTCAAGACATGAGGGCTGACGGGAGCGCCTTCAGCCATGCGACAGCTAATAAGTGTCACAACGGTGTCATAGCGCTCCTGTCGGGCCTGTGTTTCAAACATGCCCCTCAGATCATCGATCATCTGAAAAGCCGTCCTGTCAACCATGTTCTTCTGAATATCAGAATTCATGGTGGCAAGCATAAGACATGTGACATTTTTGGCATTTTGTCGCAATGTGTTATGGACGTTTCACGCCGCAGCCATGTCAGCTTCAGGTTCCTCAGGAACCTTAGCCTCTAACACGTTTTCCATGTTAGCCATTTTCAAGACGATTTTCAGATTCTTTTCCCAATCAAGGAAGTTGGCGCCATCAAGTTTCTCCTTCTCAAGGAGAGACTTGAGATGGAAGATCTCTTGGTTTGCGCGGTTAGCCATCTGATAAATAAGGAAAAATTTAGTGTTTCGATGTTTGATACGTATTCAAGGATGGTAAGCTAATCTCGAATAGGAACTGGGAATTCAGTTAGTTAGAAAATTTCTCCAAACAGCGTAAAGTGCTTTCAAAATTTCTAAGTAGCCAAATGGACAACGATTGTCGCTTGTGAGTAACTGTCACAACTCCCGTTATGGGGCTTTCGCGAACGGATCGACGAAATACGTTTAGCCCCATCCATGCCCATTTTGTCTACATGTCGAACAGGTACGGTGTTGAAATACTCCAATACCAAAGGTGCGTGTAAAGAAAATAGTAGTTGTCCTAAGTGGTCAGTGTGTGCGTACGGTGTTGAAATACTCCAATACGCTCACCTTGGAAGATACCCTAAACACCACGTGCAGTGTTGAAATACTCCAACACGGATGCATCGGTCAATATGTTCCAAGTTAGACTTGACTTAGGATGGCATAGACTACCAGTTTTAGGCTTACCAGATAGGATTATTAGGTCATATTTTAATATTTAATATGACGACAATTTTATGAATCTTATCTCACTCGGGACGATCATTTAAATAACCTAAGTATTAATGATCTACGTGTCGTGAGGCGATAACCAATTATTAACAATGTTCGAGTAATTTATCAAAAAATCCGAATTTAATGTCGAATTAAATTGGTTATTAAATTTTATAAAGTCGTAATAAAATAAGGACTTTTTTTTAATCGATTGAAAAATTAGTTTTATATTGGTAAAACTAAGTTTGGATTTTAGTTAGCGCGTTAATCAAATTAAGACAAGCAACCAAAACCAAGCAAACACACATGCACATATTCGGCCATGCAGGGGTTTCGATATTGTCAGAGCCTATGGCAATATCGAGGAAGTTCGAGGGACGTAAAAGTAAATCAACCACGAGAACAGAAAACTCCCTGATCGACTTAGTCGTTCCCACTGGCTTCAGCAAGCTCCTGCGCGTCATAAGAAAACGTCGGTCTCGTTTTGGGTTCTAGTCATTTTCGAAAATCCCAAAAGGGATAGTCTCAAATGGGTCCTTGTGTCAAGCTCGTCTTGTCCGTCCAGGTGTAAGTGAGCAATTACAAATTAAAATAAAACTATTATATTCTAAATAAATACAACTTTGAACCCAGTCAAAAGTCGGCCAATCCAAAACAAAACAACATGGGCCTAAAGAGCCGAACCATAACGAATCCATGATAAAATTGAAATGGGGTGAGGCCGAATATGTACGAAAGATAATTCAATCAATTTTATTGAATCGGATTACATTTAGTGGATACAAATCGACTAAACTTATTTAAATAGCGATTCATTCTATTTCGCGATTTTCGGGTTCAGAATCCCAGTTCGCGAAAGAACACCGGTTTAAAATCGACCGGTTAGGGTTTGCGTGTGGTGATCAAGGCTCTGATACCACTGTTGGGTTACGACAGTGGCATTCGGGTCTCGGTTATAAAAAAAAATTCTATAGAAATAATTATTTACGACAAATAATTATTTAATCAATTACCGAGTAAATTAAAATTAGACAAGTAAATTAATAATTAATTTAATACGCAGCGGAAAACGAATTAATTTTACAAACATGAAAACCAGTTAATTAACGTAAACCAAAACAACAGGATTCGACAATCACCAAACGCGCAAACACCTAAAACGTGATTCAAACAAACGTTCGAAACACCGAAGGTCAACAGATGACGCTAGGGTTCGCAGGTGATTCGTCGAACGAATCTAAACTTACCTCGCGATTACGGATTCTCTACGCGATGGCTCGAGCACCTGGAGAAATCACGTACGTCGGATTGGGCGCGAACTAGGGTTTGCGGACGATGAGCGAACACGTCTCACGGTGGCGGTTCATGGCAGAGGGAGTCGGCGGTGGGAACCGGCGACGGCGAGGAGGGCGGCGGCCGGTTAGGGCTACGGCGGCGGTAAGATAGAGAGGGTAACGGTGGCGGGTTGCTGCGGCGGTGCGACATGGACTGCTGCGGTTGCCCGGCTTGGACGACGGAGGTGGACGACGACAGGCGGCGGCGGTGGCAGACTCACGGGGCAGCACGGCGGCGGCTAGGGTTTCTCGGTTCGTAACGTGATGTCAACCGAAAGGATGGACCACGACGAAAAACCGGTGATCGAGGAATTAAGGTTTTCACGATTGAGTGATCAAATCGCCGGAGAAAAAAAATCGACGGCGGCCAATGGTGATGGTCGGCGTCAGCTTTCGAGAGAGAGGGAGGGAGGGCCCGAAAATTCTCTGATTGAGATTAGGGTTTCGCCTCCCTCAATCAGATATATATATCTGATTTATTTCCGGATAAGTCCCTCGATTTAAATTAATCTACGATCGAACCTTTTAATTAATCGACATATTTTAAACGTGTTAAAATATTTTCCGATTACCGAGACATAACGAATATTAATCAAATGACTGATTCGTGATTCGTTGATTGTCGTCTTAAGACGTAATAATGTTTAACGTCTTTTGTCGCTTAATTAAGCTTAACGATTAATAATAATTAACTAATTAATTTATTTATTTATTAAACCATTTAAAAAACAAATAATTAACTCTTCTACGAATTTGTCGGTTATAAAAAGTAAGCAGACTTTAAAACCCGTTACCTCCGGTGTAACTGTTACGGGTCTTGACCGGGTCGGGTACTTGATTTAGTCGGGTCTGGACACCTAAATCCAACACGGACATCGTTGCTTTGTTTTTGTGCAATCGCCGATCAGAAAGAACGCCAAGTAATTTGCAATCGAATCATGAAATCAATTTGAAATACTCAACAAGAACGCAGAAAGAAGCAACGATTCAAATTGATTATTAAAAGTCCCAGGCGAAGATACAGAAATCGAAATTTATGTTCAAACAATCGAAGGAAAAATCTGATTGCAAGTAAGAAGAACGACATCGCTGATTGAACGAAAGAAAGGAACGCAACCGATCGTATTTGTTGAAGAAAGAAAGGTTCTTAATTTGATCAAAGGAAGGAACGCGATTGACTGGAACCGGAAGAAATCAAGTATCTGTTTTGCGGTCAAAAAAGGAACGGAACTTAAAAAGAACCCAGAAACGTTCGAACATCAAATCGGGATTGACATCAAGTGTTCCAGAATTCCAATCTGAAAGAACGCAAGTCATAGAATCGAAAGTCAAAGAAAGTCAAGTGGTACAAATTTTAGTCGGTTATCAAAATCAAGAATTTTGTATTGAAAATTGAAATCCCAAGTCACTAGAAAGAGGTGCATACAAGAATCCATTCAAAATATTTTGCAATTGACAAAGTCAAACTTGGAGGGCTGTGATTTATTTTCATCCAGAAACGTCAAATTGAAGGAAGAAATCGGAAAGAACAAGAATTCAAGAGAAAGTTCATGGTCTTCAATTAGGAATTACTTTCAAAGTCAGAAGCCAGAATATTTTTCAATGAGATTATACAGGTCTGCATATATTCAGGCCAATTCTTGAACTTTAGTTTCTTAATTATAGTAGAGTAAATTACACTTTAAAGGGCGGAACCCAAATCCTTAAAGGCCAAAAGATAGATTAGAAACTTTATCTTCATTTGGATTGTGACACTCACAGTTTAGAATAAGAAGAATTAGATTTTCGGATTAGGAATTTCTATTGCAAGTTAGAATAAAAAACCTTTGTGGTACAATACAAAACCTTAGTGGTGCATTCAACCTTAGTGGTACAATCAAAACATGTGTGGTACAATACAAAACCTGTGTGGTACAATCAAACCAGTGTGGTACAATCAAAACCTTAGTGGTAAAATTATAAGCAAGACCTCCGTGGTATAACACAAACCTTCGTGGTAAAAATCTAGCAAGACCTTAGTGGTAGAAAAACCTTCGTGGTTCAAGCAAGACCTTAGTGGTGCAATACAATACATTCGTGGTGCAAGCAATATAAGTAAGAAAGACCTTTGTGGTGCATATGTACAAAACCTTCATGGTGCAATCAAGCAAGTCAAAGAAAGAAAACTGAAGCAAGAAAGAAAAATCAAGCAAGCAAGGAGAACCGAAAAAGCAAGTAGTTAGCAAGTAAGCAAGATCAAACAACAAATAAGCAAGAAAGTTTTGCAAAAGCCAATATCAAAGAATGACAGAGAAGGAGAAACAAGGAAGCACGTCTATTCGAGTTCGTGAGCAAGGAAATATATCAATTCAATGCCCTAAATTGTCGGAGACAAATTATACTACTTGGGCATTATTAATGGAAGCGATCTTGAAAGCTTATAGTCTTTGGGAAGAAATTAGTGGTACAGAGGAAGTAGAAAATAAGAAGATATATATGGCAAAAGAAATGATCCTACAAACATTGCATGAAGATGTTCTAATGCAAGTTGCACAATATTCAACGGCAAAGGAAGTGTGGGACTCAATTAAAGTAAGATACTTAGGAGCCGATCTAGTTCAGAAGACATGACTACAAACTCTAAGGAGTGAACTAAAAATGCTAAAGATGAAACCAAAAGAAAGTGTGAGTGACTTTGCAGGCAAGATAAGAAGCATAAAAGCTAAATTCAAAAGTCTCGGCACAAATCTGGAAGATAAGACCATCGTAAGAAAGCTACTTGGCTCACTTCCAAAGGAATTTCTACCGATCGTGGCAACTATTGAACAATACTCCGATGTTGACACCATGCCTTTTGAAGAAGCGGTTGGTAGAATAATGGCATTTGGAGAACGCATCAAGAGTAAGGACGAACCAGAAGATGATCTAAGCAAGCTCTTGTTGATGAATTCAAGTAGTCATCCGAAAAGTGGATATCAAGGAAGATGACGAGGTAAAAGTTTCAACAAAGAAGGAAAAGGACGTGAACAAAACATGAATCAAGCAAACAAAGACAAAAGTGGATTTAGGTGCTATGCATGTGGCAACTATAGACACTTTGCTAAAGAATGTACTAAATGGAAAGACAAGCCGAAAGACAATCAGCAAGATCACATCTCATCTGTGATGAAGAACCAGCACTCTTATGAAGCAAGTCAAGAATATATGAAGATCTCACTTAAACCAAGTTTAGTCTAAGGTGGAGAATGTTGGCATTAAACTAAACTTTGGGTTGTTTATGTCAATATTTAATAGTTAATAGTTTGAGTCTTTATTGTATTTATAATTAACTAGAGGGTCAAGTATGTACATACTGAAAGTTAGAAACGGTAGGTTGTGTTGACTACCAATCCACGCGTCTGTAATATAGGGTATATAAACCCCCCATCGAGTCTGTATTCTATAACGCAAGAATCTATCATAATTTCTGCAAGTTCATTAGTAAAATCTTGTGTTCATGAATCTGTAAATCGTGTTTGATTCCTATAATAATAATCAGGTGACATGCATACATTATGAAGACAAATTTACACTACAACGTTAGATGGATATTCTTGTGCATATTTCTTGATGGTTTTTCTTAAGAAAACCTCCTGCTCATTAAGGTTTTTAGTCGGGACATCATATACGTCATTGAACATGTCTGTAACCGGAGGTTTTTCTACACGTTCTGCAGCTTGAATCGCTTGTGATAGCTAGGAGCATAACAAGTTACAAAGTTAGGTAGAATAGTGTAAGTAGAATTCAATGGTCAAGAAAAGTCAATAAAAAAAAGTCAAAGGTTTTACCTGCTTCCTTATGCTGCTACGATGCTCTAATTCTGCCTCATCGCTCCACCATCCTTTGTTCATGACCCATGTCTTGAACCTCTTGACAGGGTTTTGATCGTCTCGCCACCATTCAATTTCATCAATTGGACGATACTTGGTTGAGTCATCTGACGTAGAATGGTGTCCTGCTCTGTAAGTAAGTGCCTGTTTTAAGCAAAAAGTCAAAAGAAGTCAAAGTCAAGGCAAAACTATGATACGAGAAGCAAAAACAAAACTATAACATCAAACCTCAATCAAAATAGGTGTTTGTTTTTCAATAGCCATTTTACGGGCCTCATAAACAGCAGAATAGATAGCAAGTGCATCATTGCCATCTACTCGGATGCTAGGAATTCCATATGCCTTCCCTCTTACAACAATCCCATCACCTACAGTTGACCAAATGCATCAAAAGTCAAATAACATTGCTATGAATATACAAGGGAGGACAATATAAGGAAAGACTAATACTTCTAAATTGATCATTGATTGGAGTACTAATGGCCCATCCATTATTTCTGCAGAAAAATATTACTGGGACCTCCATAACCGCAGAAAAGTTCAAACCGGCATGAAAATCTCCCTGTAAGATCATATATTGTAACAATATTTAAATAATCGATTCTGAATAAATATAAGCATATAAAGAAAAATAATCTCTTTTAAAAATAAGGTGTGTATTTTTACTGTACTAGTGCCTCCATCACCAAAATAAGTTATTGTGCATGAATCTTGTTTTTCCATCTTCATTGAATACGCAGCACCAACTGCGTGTGGAATTTGAGTTCTGGTGTACATCAAGATTTATATCTTAAAAAATCTAGGATTATATGTGAAATTTTGCATGAGGAAAATAAAGTTAACATCTTACGCGACAGTTGATGACACTGTAATGTAGTTGTGCTTTTTAGACCCGTAATGAATAGGCATCTGTCTTCCTTTCCCATAATCATATTTGTTTCCAAATAACTGATTTGCAAACTCTTGTAAAGTAAACCCCCTCCATAGTAGAACTCCAGGCTCTCTATACTGCATCAACATAAGATTTTGCATATCAATGCCACCTCCAACTTTAAATTTCAAAAGACAAAAAAAAGAGTTTATGTGCAACATCCGGCCTCTCAAACCAATTGTTACCCAAGTGAAAACTTCAGGATGTGATTCATCCTAAATAGCTCTCACTCTAACATGCTTAACCATGGAATTCTTATTTTATCCACAGTCAATACGCATAAAACATATATAAAACATATTGTTGGTACCTGAGGTCAAACATTTCTTATGTCTAGGTACATCATGTGCTTTAAAAAGTAAAGTAACCTGAGGGAAGACAAAATCATTATTATTAAGAGCGGCTGCTGATGCTATATTAATTGCCTCTTCTCCATTTGTGGTGAGATAGAAAGATATTCTTCCTTGTCTTTGTGCTTCATAGAAAATAATATCCATAACTTGCAGTGTTACCATCTCTTTATACATCTTGATAGCAAGTTCTTTGCTGATCTTTATGTTCAAAAAATATAATTAAAGAAAAATAAATAGTCTTGTTGATTGTATAAATAAATTACTCTGTGGTTTACCTCAAGTGAATCACTACCGCCGATTAGCTGGCCATTTTCACTAAGCACTCGATAACACTGAGTCCTTTCGTCGTTAGAACCTGATGTGAATATCCTTTTACGGGTGAACTTAACTTTTCCACCAGGAAAATTTAGTTCTTGTTGTGAAGGAACTTCATTAGACAGCTGTATCAAGATAGATGTATTAATAATGGTCAAAATTATAGTCTTACTCCATGCATATTTTAGGAGTAATAAAATCCCCTTTCATGAAAACTATCGAATAAATAATAAACCTTATGGCTACCATTTCTTTTAGGGGTGTTTGATTAAAAGGGGTTAGGCTAACAACACAATGTTTTAAATCTGTAAAGTTGGTTTGATAACTTCAAAGTAGGTATATATGAATCCATGTTTTCTGGAGGAGGCTAAGTTGTTCGATAACCATGAGGGGGGCTGACCGAGTGAGGGGACCAGTAGCTGACCGAGTAAGAGGTTCTTCAAAGCATGGGTCAAGAAGGCTGACCGAATAATAGGTTCTTTTGGGCGAAATCAAACAGGCTGATCACTTACCGGGTCAGCAGTCCTCAGACTAGACTAGTAAGTGGTTATCAAAAAGTTTGATTTTTATAAGATTTGTTAAATGTTAATTACAGGATTCACATATGATAATTAAAAGGGAAAACAATAGTGACTTGTTCAGATATAAACCTTTCGATCTAAACAAATATAGTTGCCGTTCAAAAAAAAAAATACCGTTGAAGTTAATCAATGCTCATGAGCTACCCGATATTGGCATGCTAAAGGTGCAGATAATTACAAAAGCACAATTAAAAAATAAATGGTGAATAACTTTAATATTGATTAATAGAAAAATAACTTAAAACCGATCACATGGATAAATAGATAATAAACCATATTTTCATAACTTGTATACATTAGAAAGTATACATTCCTTACTAATTATACGAGAATCAGGAAACGAAACACAATTTAACTAACTTGTCCAACTTAAGTCTTTCAGTTTCAACTTCTTATGAATTCGGATTAGAAATTACCTCCAACAAAAACTGTATGTGGGTTCAAAAGTGCATTAACATAACCGAATCGATAAACAAAATTAAAAAAAAAAAAAAAAACTATATTTGAGATTATAGCGATGAAGATAAAACAGAGTACCGACCTGATCGACGTCTTTGCTAAAGCTAGTAGCATTATGAAATCTTCTCCCACCGGAAACCGACGCAAAACCGCCGGAGAAAGTGATTGAAGGGTTAATTCGTGAAGAATTTGAGAGGTTTGGTGAAATCGTACGAAGAACAAGATGAGGAGAAAACAGAGAATTAGTAACCGAAGAAGAGAGATTGATGAATCCGAACATGAGATAATTTTTTGATTTGAGATTATGTATGATGAATTTGTGGGATTTTGACAAGTAGGTGGAGGCCATGGAGATTGGGCCGACTGAGCAAAAACAGAGGAGATTGAAATGATGAAATTGGGTGAGGAAGGAAGGTTATTTATCGTGTCTGATGATCAGTGATCACCAAACTCTGAGTAGATAGATATATACAAAAAGGCTGTCTTATCATTTGATTGGTATTTAAAGTGAAATGGGTTTTTAAACCATGAAAAAAAAGGATAATGCACAGGATTTCATCCACTTACGTGATAATGTGTCTAACCATTTTTTTCGTCATAACTCCACTTGGTAGTTTAGTCGGAGGTTTTGAATTTAAACCTATATATGATATAATTTGATACGAGATGTAGTTTAAAAGTAAAATTATTACAAGATTTAAATTTATAATTCTCTAGTTAAAGACTTAAAGTTTCATTTTATCGTCGACATATCATTTTAGGCTCTCTCCAATACATGCCTGACATTTAACGATGTGGAGGGTCACATTTGGTTTGCCTTTTTTTTTTGTCTTTCCTCTTATAAATTAATATTTAATGAAAGTTGCATGTGGGTATGTTAGTGGTGATGTCAAAATTTATATGTGAGAAAGTTGTATGAAAAACTGACATGTAACCATTTCTTATAAATCATCAGTCATTGGTTTAATGGTATGACGATGAGGGAAAACTTGGAACTGAAATATTACAAGTTCGATTCTCGAGCCCATTTTTTTTATCACCTTGTCGCTCGTCGAGGTGAGTTTTTTCTTAAATGGACTCAATTGTTGCTAGGGGTGTTTATTATTCGAATCGGGCTCGAATAACTCGAAATTCGATTTGAATCGAATTCGAATAACTTATTCGAGTTTGAATATCGAGTTATTCGAGTCGAATCCTGATTCGAACCAAATAACTTAATCAAATTCGAGTCGAATTCGATTCTGAATATTCCAAACCAATTCGACTCGAATAAGGATTTATATATATTTTTTAAAATTATTTCTATTATACATAATATAATATTTTATTATGGGTCAAAGTCCAAACTATTGGGGGTATCTAATTTCTAATATTACCACTGAATCTAGTCCATTTCCACATTATCTATTATATTGTGATCAAAATCCTAACATTTGAACGACATTCTTACCCTAGTCACTAAGGCAGCCACATCAACTCATCTACATCCCATTTCCTAGCGTCGTTGTTCTTACACTAGTCACAAGAGGTCAAACCTTCAAATCAATTCATTGCTAATCGTTTCATCCCTAGTTACATTACGTTTTCATGTATTTGAATCACTTCATCGCTAATCTGGAAAATGGTCAACTTCTTCGAATCACTTCATCACTGATAAATATTCACGTTCT
Source organism: Deinandra increscens subsp. villosa (assembly GCA_039602395.1). Classification (NCBI taxonomy): domain Eukaryota; kingdom Viridiplantae; phylum Streptophyta; class Magnoliopsida; order Asterales; family Asteraceae; genus Deinandra; species Deinandra increscens. The sequence goes on along the minus strand of JBCNJP010000023.1, from coordinate 80,417,507 downwards.
CATAAGTATAATCAATGCGTCTCCGTTGTTCAAGTAGTTCATCAGTGCATCCCTAATGGATTGTTGAGATGTTAAGTAACATGTATAAATTTACTAGATATTAGAAATATTTTTTTTCTAATTTGGTTTATTCGAATGGATTTGAATTCGACTTGAATTCGAATAAATTTTATTTGAATTTGAGTCGAATTTGAATTCAGTTTTAAATTTTCAAATTCGAATAACTCGAATTCGACTCGATAAACACCCCTAATTGTTGCTAGCTCGGACTCTCGTATGGAGAGCTCAGTTTGCCCAGTAGACTTTCACAGGTTTGTTTGTTGGTCGGCTAAAATAAAAATCATATATTAGGGCATGAGGTATACCCGTGTGGTGTTATATGTTAAAGATTGCTGACTGGACTTTTAACACGCATGAGGTATACATGGTGTGATATGGTGTGTGTTATAAAAATACATGGCATGCTTTGATTGGACAAGACCACCACCCTCCTTCCCTCCACCTCTCTTCCACGGCGTGAAAGATATGGCGCAGCCATATCTTCGCAAAGGTTGGCGCCACATGGGGATGGTTTTGACGCAACCATGCTTAGCCATATAGGCTATGACGCTACCCATACCCTTTGCCCTTATGGGCAAGTTTTTGGCGCAACCATGCTTAGCCATATAGGCATATAGGCTATGACGCTACCCATACCCTTTGCCCTTATGGGCAAGTTGTATGATATTTGACGTTGTGGACGACATTTATGTAAACATTTATTATGGCAGATTTACTTCTTTTTAATATATTTTTTTAGATATCACTTTTTATTACTTTGGAAGGACATAACCTTGTAACATGACATTGGTATCACCGTTATTAAAAAGTTCAAAACCAACTTTACCTTTTGGATGACGAAGATATATACCAATAAACTTGTACTTTGACGGATAGAGTGATCATTTTTGGACTTTACAACTTTTTATTTTTCTTGAACAACAATATATACTTTTATTCCCAACAAAAAAGATACTTTAGCAAGTGGCTAAAGTAGGGCCCAACACCAAGGATATAATAAACCAAGAAAAAAAACGAAAACGAGATTACATAATGACATTTCTCCATTTCTTTCAATCTAAACCCTCACACTTCATTCTATGTTTGATCTAGAACATACTCTGATTCTTACTTTCCGCTAAGACTCGAGCAATGTTCGGGGTTTGGTTGTTAAAAATGACGTTATTTTCTCTCAACACTAACAACTCGTAAACACCACCGCTTTAATAAACTCCTCTACCTTCCAACAACTTAAAATTGATGTTTTATAACTTTATTTATGACACCAAACCCTATAGTTTAGAGCTGTCCTGCGGTGTCCGGACTTCTAGATTTTTCCCCGACTTCTAGATGAGATTATAACGTATATATTTATTATTTGATTTTAATAAAGGTATGTATTATGGGTGTTTATTATTTGAATCCTTCGAATAACTCGAATAAAATATAAATATATATTCATATATATACAAATATATATATATATATATATATATATATATATTTTATTATTTGATTTTAATAAAGGTATGTATTATGGGTGTTTATTATTTGAATCCTTCGAATAATTCGAATAAAATATAAATATATATTCATATATATACAAATATATATATATATATATATATTATATTATATTATATATTAATATTTTAGTATTCTTGGGCTCACATTTAACATAAGCCATTTTAGTATTCTTTAGAAGAGGTATTTTAGTTGTTCGCTTAGCTTATTTTTTTGCTTATTTAGAGCTGTCGTTTATTTGACTTTCGCTTGTTGTTTTGGTTTTTTATCTAATACATTGATACTTGTTTTGTCGTTAATTCTTTTATCGCCTCGGACTTGTTTGGTACCTATCATTTTGGATATGTTTGGAACTATTTTAAAGTTATTATTAGATTGTTATAAAAAAATTATTGAAAAGTTAATTTTATGAAACTAAAGATTTCTCTTATTCGAATTCGATTCGAATTCGACTATGATTATTCGATTCGCATTCGACTGGTTTTAATTGAATTCGAATCGAATTCGAATTTTGTTTTAGAAGTTCAAAATTTGAATAATTCGATTCGAACAATTCGAATAAATCGAATTCGATTCAATGAACACCCCTAGTATGTATTATAACAAGCTAAAATCAAAAAAAAAATAAATAAAAAAAAAACTCACCAACCTAATTATTTTTTTTACAACAAACAAACTATCTATTATTTATTTCAAGGGTCTAGGATGATCTAGAACCCCACTTTGAAAAAGATACAAGTACATGAAAGAAAAAGATAAATAATACACCAATAAGAAACTACAATACACTACCTAATTTCATCCAAAATCAAAGTTGTATCATTGAGCCCATCATTTCCTTGTTATTTCAACTCTTCACCCTTAATTAAGAAGCCCAACAATTTTACGCTATCACAGATGTTGTCCATTATAGTACTCGTCCCTCTGAAGTCTGAACTGTCCTACGTTGTGAGCACACAAACCATACCAAATTGCAGTAAATACGATGGCTTGTACCACCTTCTTCTGTAGTTGATTACCTGTCACACCGTTATTGTGTTAAATAATAAATAATACTCACTGTATCGATTAAATACAAAAGGTACAAACATATAGTAACATACAAGATACACAACAATCCTAAAGTATAAGGAAAATACACAAATAACCCAAATACATAAATGCAACAATTAAGACCGGTTAATATCCCTCCTCAAGCATGATGGTGGCGGGCCGAGACGAAGACTGTTTCGAAAGTTCTCAAACAGGGGTCGAGGTAAACTCTTGGTGAAAATATCAGCCAATTGAAGCTTGGTCGGAATGAACTTGGTAATGAGTTTGCTGAGGTTACAAGTTCACGTACAAAGTGATAATCTAAGTCAATGTGTTTAGCACGCTTGTGAGAGACCGGGTTTTGAGTTAGAAACAGAGCACTACGATTATCATATAAAAGAGTAGGCTGATCAGGAGGCAGAGCATGAAATTCCTGAAGGAGGTGAGTTATCCAAACAATCTCAGCAGCAGTATTGGCCATAGCTCTGTATTCATATTCACAACTAGATCTGGAGACCGTGGGTTGTTTCTTAGCACTCCACGAGACCAGATTTCCATCGAGAAAAATTGGGTACCATATGTGGAGCGACGACTTTCGAGGCAACGAGCCCAGTCCGCATCAGAGAAACCAACGATGCCAGTTTTGCTTGGGTTTGGAACAGTGTAAGCCAAAGGTTAGAGTTCCTTTGAGATATCGAAGAATGTGTTTTACTTCTTAATAGTGATCAATAGTTGGTTTATGCAAGAACTGACTGACTTGATTTACAGCAAAAGATAGGTCTGGCCGAGTGATCGTCAAATATTAAAAAGCACCAACAATGGTACGATAGTGAGTAGGATCTTTGAACGGTTCCCCCTCAGATTTTAGATTGACATTAGAGGCCAGCGGAGTGTGGACAAGTTTGGCATCTATCATGTGTTGCATGTTTACCTGTTATAAACTATTTTTGGGAAGGTTATAATAAACGGGTAATATAAAGATGAATCTTTTAAACAGTTTTGAGTAATGGAAAAAGTAAAGGTTTGGTCCAAGCTGGTGTACGTGAATAAGTGTCGGGTATATATAATCTTATTGGCCTTGTTGTGATTATAAGATGTTAATTTGCATTGATATGGTACTATCTCATATCCGTTTGTATTGAGAGTGTGGTGGATACGCTGCAGTACTTCCTATATATGAACACCCGCAATACAATAGGAAATGATATATAAATCAGTCCCATGCATGTATCACTGTGGTTTAACAAGACCAATAACATTATAAATATAAAATGCTTATTCTATATACGGGCAGTGTTATAAAATCCAAATTAGTCAGCGATTAATCGGCGTCTAGGCGCTAATCTGTAGTATGTCGCCTAGCGATTCTCTCGATTTTACCCCGTTAATCATTATTGCATCCCGAGTAATCCCTAGTACTTGACGGCCCGACTAGCGCCTAGCGATTTTTACAACATTGTATACGGGTGAAGGACTTGGGTTGAAAATATTATTTAGTTACTAACAAAGTATAAATAAAGAAAATGATAATTAAAATGGATTTTTGAGGATAACCTAAGCAATATTGTTTGAGTAAAAAAGGAAAAGGTGGTTGTACAACTTTAAGCGGAGGATGACGATCATCCGGGGTAATGACGGTTACTCAAGAGGCATTCGTGTGGCGACGGTTGTCCAAGAAACTAACGTGGTTCCACTAGAAAATATTTAGTTAAATGTTGATTAAATGATAATGGTTTAAATATTACGTGGTTCCACTTGTTAACTTGGCTATATATAAATAAAAGTTTTAAATTTCTGCTGCTTTAGTTATCCCTGTTGTACCATGTGTTTATGAGTAAATTTGATGTGTGACCCTTCCTAGTGTCAAGTTTGGTAGTTGGTGTCACACATTATGTATCACGTGACTGTCTAACCATAACCCCCTTTGAAGTGTGTTGTCATAACCCCCTCTCATTATTAATTTTTTTATAAACTTGAAAATAGCTTGTCCAATCAGTGTTTAGAATGGTGTGGAAGGGAGGTGTGATAGTGATGACTCCTTGGAGGAGTTTGGAACACGCTATGGGCGTTAACAAGGGCTTATGATGCCCATTACATTCAGTCTTAAATAGGTATAGCTAAAAAATATTTGTTAAAATAAGTGTTTCGTTTTATATTAGTTTTTTCTTATTTTTAGATAACTTTAGTTTATGGCTTTTAGATTTTTAATACCCATTATGATAAACCCATTTTATACCTTTTGTTATTGGAAAAATTATTACTTTTGTTTTGGGTTTCAGTGAAGAGCAGTTCGTTTAGTTTTTAAAACAAGGTAAAATCAAAACTGAATTGTAATGTTTGGTTTAAAAATAACCCAAACCATCGTTTGTTATTTTGGGTAGATTACTTGAGTTCGGTTTATTATTTAGGAAAATTGGATTTAAATAATCTTAACTTTTACATATTGGTCAACAATAATCCCATATTTAAAAATCACCTTCACCAGTCCCAACTTTTAACATATTTTTTTTATTGGACCCGCCGTTAAGTTTTTTAACACTGTTAAAGAATTGTTGACTTGGCAATGATGACATGTAATCATCTTTTATTCTTTTAATCCACTCTCATATGAGGGACTATTTGTCACACCCCCAATTAACCACTAACGGAGTTTATACCGTTAAGGGGTGCGAGCAAACCAGGACCACAACCATTAGTTACGAATACTAAACGAATCAGAGTAAAGTCCAAACATTCATCATAAAACAGTTTAAGAGTTTGCAGCGGAAAGAAAAACATGAGTATCTTAGCACTAACCACGTGCTTAAATTACAAAACATAATTTGTTGTTCAATTCCCAAATTTAAGTTCAAAATGAAATAAGTAACTTCGGGTGCCATGCCAACCTCCGGTGGATACTCCTCAGCGATCTGCAAAAGTGAAAACCACACAAGTGTCAACCTAACGGTTGGTGAGTTCACAGTGGGCATGTCATGCAGTGGCCCGGTCTCATAAGCGTATTTATCAACATATAAATAAGTAATAGTTTTGCAAAACATTGCCAAGTGCTGAATTATCGAATATACACTAGTTAAGTAAAGATTAAAGCGGTCAACCGATATCGCGGGTAGCTAATCCGGTTTCCATGCACTAAGGAAGTTCGTACCAAAGCTGACGTAACAGTGTTCGGCATTTGCCGATGGTTTGTGCCTCCAGTTGTGTTCCTCATGGGACCCACAACTAAAATAGGCTGATATTGAACTCCGTTCGGCCTCCAACCGGTTGGCTACACATTTGTGTACCGTGGAGCAGGGTTTGTCAAACCCTCAGTAGATCTACCCAACATCCCCTCGCTTCGCAAATTAATGGAACTAAATTGTTGAGGACTTTTAAGTTTTAAGGCATCCTTAGAAATCATGTGATATCATTTGGTTTAGACTTTAACCTACACTAGTCATATTAAAACCGTTTATTCTGGATTTCATTTGAAATCCTGAAAAGAGTTTAAGTGTCAAAATGGTTGTTCCGGATTTCATTTGAAATCCCAAATGAGTTTAAGTATTAAATAGTTGGTTGCGGATTTCATTTGAAACCCCAAGGGTGGACAGTTGCAAGTGCTTCCCATAAAACGCTCCAACTTCCATAACAGATATCCCATTTGGCAATACCTCAAAATGTCAGCGTTGTTTTCCGTTAAGTAAATTCGTTGTGACCCAAACGGGCTCACAATTAAAGGGTTAGTGAAACTCACCTTAGGTTGCTCAGCTTACACTTCAAATAATCCAATTATGATTGCTAACGAAGACCTAATAATCACATTAAGGTCTTAGGTGTTAGGTTGTGTCTAAACTTTAACTACGTCACTATGGCCCATAACATAGCACGTTGAAACTACGACTCGACATACCGACACACGACACC
>JBCNJP010000023.1:80357369-80410512 GCA_039602395.1 Deinandra increscens subsp. villosa | reverse complement strand
CATATATATACATACATATCGGCGGTGTAGAAATCTTTCAACCCCGACAATACAGACCCTAAACTATTTTACACTTGACACACTAACTAAACCTTTACTTTAGTTAATTACACTTTGACCCATTAACTTTGACCCGAGATGAAACATGATTATATCACATTTCACCCCCTAATCATTTTCATCTTTCTCCATCTTCCGATCTTGAACTCCCAGTAGTTCTCGCATCGTGATGAACTTGACTCTTGCCATTGCTTTAGTGAGAATGTCAGCCCTCTGAATTTCTCCACTAACATGTTCAACGTTGATCTGATTCGTTCTCAACACATTCTCTGATGAAATGATAACGTGTGTCAATGTGCTTGCTCCTTCCATGAAATACAGGATTCTTCATTAGTGCTATTGCTGAGATGTTGTCAACCAGTAACGTAATCTTCTCTTCCATTCCATCCAGTCAATTCTGCAACTAATCTCTGTAACCATAGTGCTTGTTGTGCTGCTGCAGTGGCTGCTATGAACTCTGATTCACATGATGATAATGCCACCGTTTGTTGTTTTTGCGTACGCCAAGTAATAGGAGAATCTACAGAAGTCAGAACACGAATCCAGTTGTTACTTTCCCCTTATCAGTGTTAACTCCATAGCTACTGTCACTATAACCCGTTATCTTGTTTCCTCCATTCTTCTTATAGGTTATCCCGTGATGCTTGGTTCCTTTGATGTACCTAATTATTTGCTTGATCCCTCTCATATGATGTTCCATTGGTTCTTGCATAAAACGACTGAGTAGATTTACCGCAAAACTCAAGTCTGGTCTTGTATGTAGCAGATACCTCAAACATCCTATCAAACTCCTATATTCAGTTGGATCCACCGGGTCTACTCCTTCAATATCTGTGAACCTTGTTCCCGGACTCATAGGAATCTTCGTTTCATTACAATCAACCATATTCGCATCCTTCAAGATTTTGTTGATGTAACCCGTTTGCTTGATTGATATGTCACCCCCCCCCCCCCCAATTGGATGACTTCTATACCCAAATAATATGCTAAGAGTCCTAAGTCACTCATCTCAAACTCTTGTTCCATTTGTGACTTGAAATGATCGATCTCCTTCTTTGGCTCTCCAGTGACTATGAGATCATCTACATATACTCCAACTATTATCGCAGACTCTTTGCTTCTTCTTACGTAGACAGCATGTTCCAACGTACACTTCTGAAACTTCAACGACTTCAACGTCTGATCCAGCTTGATGTTCCATGCACGTGGTGCTTGTTTCAAACCATACAAAGCTTTAGACAGCTTGTATACCTTTTTCTCACTTCCTGGCTTCACAAATCCTTCAAGTTGAGAAACGTAGACTTCTTCCTTTAAGTCTCCGTTTAGGAATGCGGACTTTACATCGAGATGATGTACTTCCCATCCATTGTAAGCAGGAATTGCTAGAATAAGACGTACAGTCTCTATTCGTGCTACTGGTGCAAAGACTTCGTCAAAGTCTACTCCTTGTTCTTGCACATAGCCTTTTGCTACCAAGTGAGCCTTATGCTTTGTAATCTTCCCGTTAGCATCCCGCTTTGTCTTAAATACCCACTTGAGACCAATTGCTCTATGTCCCTCGGGTAAGTTGGTTAGTCTCCATGTATTGTTCTTGTTGATGGATTCTAACTCCAACTTCCATGGCTTCAATCCATTTCTTGTCTTCGGTTGCTTCTCTGTAGTTTCTTGGTTCTTCTTCCGCTAGAAGTAACTTTTCATACAATCCTCGTGTATCTACAGGTCGTGCCTTATTCGTGATCTCCATCAGGTCTCTAAAACCCTTTAGAGGTGTATGATCAAAAGGTATTGCTGAACTCCTTCGTGAGTTATAAGCCGTAACTTGTGATGAGTTAGGCTCATAGGCATAAGTCCTCGGAGTACTCATCCGTGAACTTTGCTGAGGTGTGGCTTGATAATTATCCTCGTAATTGCCCACATCTTCATTCCCTTCTTCAGAATTGGTTGCTTCCTCTGTTGGGTTGACTTGAGCAACTTCAACTTGCTCATCAGGTATTGTGAAATCAGCCCATTCAGCATTTCCATTATCTAAGCTCCTCTAGATAATCCTTTCAATTCCATGTCTCATCTTCCTTAAACTTTACATCTCTACTTACGCAAATCTTGTTGTTGACAGGGTCATACAACCTATAGGCTTTGGATCCTTCTTCTGATCCTAGGTAAACCATCTGGACACTTCTGTCATCTAACTTCTTTAAATTAGGAATGGTCACCTTCGCGTAAGCTATGCACCCAAAGATCCTCAAATGATATATCTTAGGCTTCCTTGCCCTTCAGTGCTTCATAAGGCGTGCTATTTGTCACAGCCTTCGTTGGTACTCGATTAAGTATGTAAATAGCATGTCTAACTGCTTCAGCCCAAAAATCTTGCGGCATCTTTGTGGCTTTCATCATACTACGAGTAGTGGACATTACAGTTCTGTTTCTTCGTTCAACAACTCCGTTTTGTTGAGGCGAATATGGAGCAGTCAATTGTCTGGCTATTCCATTATCCTTACAGAACTTGGTGAATTCATGAGACGTGAATTCCCCTCCTCTATCTGTCCTTAACATCTTCAGTTTTCTTCCAACTTCACTCTCCACCTTGGTTCTGAATTCCTTAAACGTCTCAAAGGCTTCGTCCTTTGACTTTAAGAAATACACCCACATATATCTCGTGCAGTCGTCTACTAGCAGAAATATATATCTCTTCCCTGAGGGTGTAGGTGGTGATATAGGACCACATAGATCTCCATAGACAAGATCTAAAGGTTCCTCTGACTTGAACTGCGTCTTCTGTGGGAATGGAGCCCTCGTATGCTTTCCCAATAGGCATGCATCACACACCTGCGTCGTGTGATTAATTTTTGGTATCCCTTGTACCAATCCTTTCTGAGTCATCGTCTTGATCGACTCGAAGTTGAGATGTCCTAATCTCGCATGCCACAACCATGCCTTATCTTCCAAACTTGTAAGTAGGCAGGTTGGCGAACCGATCCTTAAATTCGTGTGGTAAAGTCGGTTCCTTGCTCGTTTGACCTTTAGTAGCAGTTCCCTACTAGGGTCATAAAGAGACAGTGTATCATCCTCCATGATGATCTTACACCCGCTCTCGAGTCAATTGTCCTAAACTTAGGATATTGCTCCTTAGGCTAGGGATGAAGTAAACTTGAGATATCACTCGTTGTTCTTGATTCTTGCACTCTAGCAAAATCGATCCTTTGCCTTTGATCGTTACACGCGATCCATCTCCAAAGCGAACATTTCCAGAGACACTCTCGTCTAATTCCGCGAAATGTGCTCGAACACCGGTCATGTGATTACTTGCACCGTTGTCCAAATACCAAAGACTCTCATTGGTACATGTGTAATTCTTAGGATGTACTTCCTTCTCGTTAAGGAAGACCTTCTCGCCTTCTAATACCTCGTCTACGGCCATTAGAAGCGTTAGCTCCAAATCTTCTTCGATAAGATTGGATTGCTTTGTCGTTTGCTCCTTCTGACGACAGTCCTTCGCATAGTGCCCAAGTTTGTTACAGTTGTAACATCTCTCCTTGCTTATATCCTTTCTGGGCTTATAACCTTTCCCTTGGTTATTTCCTCGTGGCTTCTGAGAATTACTCGCTTCCTTATCACCCGCCTTGAACTTTTTGTTCTTCCACTGATTGCGCAATGACTTGGACTTTCCTGCTTCGTAGTTCCCAGACTGCTTTCCACGATGAGAATCACTCTCCTGACGTGTGAATAGAAGTTTGTCCTGGTTCTCTCCAGTTCCGCCCTTCCTTGACTTTGTCCTCTCTTCAAAAGCCTTCAAATGTCCAATTGTTTTGTCTAGAGTCATCTCGTCTAGATCAAAACATTGCTCGATAGACGCAACTATCTGAGTGAATCTTTCTAGCACAGATCCCAATAGTTTTCCGAGTCAGCGTAGACTCCTCAATAGTTGATCCCAAACTGCTTGCCTTAGTAACAATTTGATTGAATCTAGCAGTGTAGGTAATCTGATCGTCTCGTCTTCCCTCATTTGCAACAACTCAAACTCCGTCTTGAGCGTTTGCAAACGTGCCTTTTGTACACGTGCTACTCCAACATGACGCGTCTTAAGTGCGTCCCAAATCTCCTTAGTGCTCTTGCACTTTGCAACTTGCAACACCATCTTCTCTCGTAGTGCTTGGAATAGATACGCGCACTCGGTCTTGTCCTTCTTGACATCCACCTCTGTGTTTCCGCTCGGTTCTATCCTATCCCATAATCCGTTTGCCTCTAGTATGGTTTTCATTCGAATGGACCATACGGTATAATTTAATGGTTTTAATATAGGGCATTGGAAATTGGGTGAGGACATCGTTTCCTTATGTACAACAATTTCTTTGTTGCCTACGTCCGACATATTTTTCAAAATCTTCGTATTGTATAGGATCGGAAAACAACAATATACTTAGGATTTCTCTAAATTTTAAGTGTATATATTCTAATGGTTGTACTATACTATCCTAATCAAAAAAATTAAATTCCAAGAATGTAACGATAAAACCTGGAATTTAGGATTCTTGATTCGACAAATCTATGACTTTGATGATCTTCAAAAAACGTGACAGCCCGTTTGACTTTCTTGTCCACGATCCTTGATCCACCAAAATCCTCTTGTGTTCAAACTTGATTCAAAAATCCAAACGTTGAATTCTTGAATAATCGTTCTTCGGATTCACACACCAAAATAATTAACACCCGTCTGGCGTTAAAACTCGAAGCGCTCCTTCGCACTCCACACTTCTGTTTTGTCAAAAAAATTGAAAAGTTGATTTAAATTTTCTAAAAGAAAAGAAAAACCCTCCCTGGTTCCTTTCTTCTTCCTTTCTCGATCGCAACAAAACAAAACTTTTGTTACCTTCTTGTAATTGCCGCAAACCACAAAAAAAAAACCGTTCCCTTTTTTGTCTTTGCCGACCACTATAGCGATCCCTAAAACAGCCCCTTCCGTCTGTCCTTCTTATCGTCCGATCAAAAACAGCGACACCCCACAATTCCGGTGTCCGCAATCTCGCCAATCAAACAATCAAACACTCCTTTGTTCTTCTTTGATTGCGACAGTCAAAAAACGAAACCGATTCGTTAAAGAACTCGATCGAACGATGGGTTCAAAATAGAAAATCAATCTTTGCGATACTTGATGAATATCGCAAACGAATCCGACAGCAACAATGAAATCAATCCGTGAAACGACGTGGCTCTGATACCAAATTGTTGGAAACTTCGATCGATGATAACGATTTCACAAACTTGATTTCGGTACAAAAACTCTCTGGTATCTCTTTCTGTCTTTCTCTCGTTGAACACACAAATGAAAACACAATAATCTTAACTTTGATTTCTGTTGGTTCGATACATACATATTGGCGGTTGAAATCTTTCAACCCCGACAATACAGACCCTAAACTATTTTACACTTGACACACTAACTAAACCTTTACTTTAGTTAATTACACTTTGACCCGAGATGAAACATGATTATATCACATTATCTACTCATATTTTTATCATTTTTTTCTCTTTCTTTCATTTATAATTTTAATTACTAACTTATTTTGTCTTGTTATCTTTTTAATTATAAATTGATTTTGAAAATTTTTTAACAGAACAGGTTCGGTTGAAGATGCATCTATTTAAAAGTATCTTTTGATTCGGGTTTAGGATCAGTACAATTAGAAACAACAAAGTAATGAAAACTTCTAAAAACAAAACTAACACATACATGATTTGAAATCAACGATATTGCAATATGCTTTCTCTCATGTATGCAAATTGCAAAACAAAATTGATCACAACTTAACATAATAAATTGCAGACCCTACTTGAACCCACATATTAAAAACCCCATGTGAGGTACCTTTCTTGGTTCTGTAAATCCATACCAAACATTCTGCTGGACCGTATGATGTTTCTTTCTCAATATGTCAAGTGAAGTATCTTTATTTTGTTCAACTACAACTACAAGCCAAAAAGTAATCAATGATATATTTATTTTTATTTTTTTTTTGAACGGCAAAGAACGGCAAATTTGGATTACTGACGGGGACATTACACCACCTACCCGATCATCTCCAATCCTCATCAAGAGGAAACTCACCATAGGTGAGAAAACCCCCTGGCCTAACCTGTAACCCCCATTTTTTTTTTTGGTTACAAGTGAGATTTGAACCCAAGACCTCCCAGTTATAATGTCTTGGGTACCTCCCCTAACCAATTGAGCTAGAGATCATTGGTTAATCAATGATATATTCACATTAGAATCACAACACAGCCATTATTTTTCTGTGTGCCCTTCATCAAATTAAATAATACAACTATGTAAGATATGTAAATGTACCATAAAATGTTGCACCAATCTACTATCAATCCAAATAAAGATGCTTAGAAAAGACTACAACAATACATGCTTTCAAGAAAAGGAAATGTTTGAATTTTTTGTGAGGCAATTGTTTATAAAATTTATATACATAGTAGAGTTTACCACAAAAATCATGAGTCAAAAACATCTAAATACAAATGAACACATGGCAAGAAACTGCATAACTCTGTTTGTTGGAAGACTGGATTTAACCATTTGCGCGTTGCCGCGGAAGTATATAGATATTCGGATTGTATTGCATTGCCGCGCAGGCAAATATTTTCGTTCTTCAAAGCTGTTGGTTTTAATATTGGTGTTTTTCTTGGTTGACGTATATATATTGGTGTTTTTCTTGGTTGACATGTATACCAAAATTGCAAGTGTTCCGCGGAAACGTTTAGATGACCGTGTTTTGTTAAAATAATACTTTTTAAGTCTTGTAAATACCTTTTGAAATATCTCCCATCTCATAAATGGTTTATTATGCTTTTAAATAATTAATTAAATAATTTATCCCCCACCATTTGTGGAGTGGATATACCATTACCTTCTAATGTGGAGGTTAAGGTTTAAATCCAATCAGACACATAAAATGAATGATGAGTTAAAAATTATAGAGGTGGGTCAGAGGTTTTACCACAGTGGGCCTTCGAGCAGTGGGTTTCCTCTGGCATGGATGTCCAAATATAGAGGGTCTTGGTTACTCGCACGGCTTGTGGTCGTAGCGTGTCGTGGATAGCATCGTTTGCCATGATGAGACTCCCGAATAACCGAATTTTTGCCGTTCAAAAAAAAAATTAAAATAATAATTTAAAATGAATTAATAGCTGACTTTCTAAACAAACTTAAAAAAACACCCTCACTCATTACTTTTAGTTATTTTAGGTGATAATTAGGCATTCACTTTTTTACACCTGTTAACCACTTAACCATACTTCTTTACAACACAATCAATGATTCAATGGTCTACCAAAAGCGTTTTGTGGTTCTGTCGCGTTGAGCGTATTTAATATGCTCATCTTTGTGAGTTGCATATGGCAATTTTCCAGAAATTTAATTCATTTACAATCAAGTGGATATCAAATATCTTTTAGATGCTACTGGATGAGTAACAATGAGCAAATCGAATATGTTTTTTCCAGCAATGGTCAAAGATAAGACCTGCATCGCATTTTTATAGATGTCAGTATTTAAGTTCACAAAAACCTTATACAAAGCTACTATTAATGTTGAAAAATATGTTCCATAGATTTTTTTATTATTATCAGAACTCCAAAGTTAAGCAAAACTTAAAACTAACCTTATGCGAAACTTAAAACTCAAACTAAAAATGCAGGACTACACAGTACAGCTACACAAACAAAAAAAACAACACGAATTCAAATAAAATCTATGCCATAAGACCAGATGCAAATATATAAATTCTGGTCAATCTACACAACAAATTTTATATAGCCCAAATTTAGTTAAAATTATTGTATGAAAACTTACAGAGATCAACAGAAGAACAGCCAGAAAAGTAAAAGCCCAAACACCCTGTAGTCAATGAAAAACAAAATGAGAAAGACACAAAGCCAAACCAATAACCATCCTATAGACCAGACTAAAAAAACCATCATATGTATACAAAAAAGGATATGGAAAAAGAGTGACATATATAAGAAGCAAAAAGTATTCCATAAAACTAAAGAATTTCCAAAACATTCAAACCAACAAACCACAAAACCAAGCGCTTAATAACCAACCTAATCTATAACCAAGACCGAAACTAATGATAACCAAGATCAACTCAGAATGAAAGCCCACAAACCTGCAAATTGAAACAAACAACAGTAAGAACACACACAAATATAACGTTAGGCAAAGCAAACATTAAGCCAACTAAAGGAAGCTAATGATATGAGTACAAAAACAATGTAAAAAAAACCTTAAGAACAATAAACGGTTAAATTTTTAACACTTAACCAACGAATTATCTATATATCGAAGCATGCATGATGCAACTATATATCCGAACTATTATATTTGTGAAAATGAATTCTATTATTCTTAATACAACAGAATCGATTACAATGCCATAAATATTGGCATGAGATACAAAATAAATGGAGCAATTATAGGAAAGAAATAAGGAAACCAAATTACAACTTTGACTATACAATGGAATGAATATTTGAAATTAACCAACTTGATCTTTACCCTTAATACGCCCCTGCAAGATGGAGGCTCCATTGGAGACACCAATCTTGGACCTAATATGCAGAAACGGGGCACGACTGAGAGGCTTGGTCAGGAAGTCAGCAAGTTGATCCTTAAAATTGACATGTAGAACACGTAATGTGCCTGCTGACACTTGTTCGCGAACAAAATGGTAGTCGAGTGCCACATGTTTCATCCTCGAGTGGTAAGCGGGATTAGCAAATAGGTAATTTGCTCCTGTGTTGTAGGCGAGTGCGGATGTGACACCCCGTCCAAAAATCCAGGTCAATCCGATACTTTGACTTTTTTATTATGATAATTACGTGCATTACTTAGTTTAGATTGTCTGCTAATTACAATTATGCCCGATAAATCCAACGTAAATAATTCTCGCGTTTGTATTTGGAAACACATACCCTAACAATTAGAAAATCCAATAAACAAATTCGCGGAATCTTAATAATAAGAAAAACAAATATAAAGATGTACTTTTTATATTTTTCTTAAATCCGGTGTCAAGAAATAATACCAACAACACGTCAAACTTTTTAAGTGATTATTTGTTTAAACTACTTGGTTTTAAATATCTATAATAGACGAGCTTAAAAGTCGCGCAAATAAAACGAATCTAAACGATAACACTCGTGTATTAAAACATTATGTACATAAATAACCAATACGATGTAATATTGTTTTCAAACCCGAGCAAATTTAATATCATTTATGTACGTCAAGACTCGTTCGGATAATCTCGTCACACTCAGAAAACCACTCGTTTGATCATAACTGAACCCATAACCCCATAGGGCCCATTTCGGCCTAATAAGCCCAAAACATTTTGCACGAACCCACGGTTTAACCCGATAACCCAACTCGACACCCCGAAGATTCGACCCAAACCCCCAACCCGACCCGTGGCCCAAGCGGCCCAGCCGCACCCTCTCTTTGCTTTGGCCCAACCAAAAATTGGCCCATTCCCTTCCTTTTTGTTGTTTACCACCCAACCAAAAAGCAAACCCAATTACATGTTTTATTTTTATAACATTAGTCCATCACCTTTTATAAAACCATTACCACCTTGTAATATTTTATAAAAAAACTAAGATTTCTATAGTTGGTGATTACATAGAGCATTTTATAAAAGCTAGTCATCTATTAATCTCCAAACCTCATAACACTTTTTTATAAAAATATCACCTACAATGTTAGTTAGTAAATTAATCTTTTAATCCTATCATCACAAGGCTATTAACCTCTAGATCGAAAACCCATCATAGTGTTAGTTGTCATTGTACTAGGATTGTGTCAAGAATGGCAAAAGGTAATATTCAATAATTATGTAAATAAATATTGGGATATTTTAAACTTAATTCTTTGTTTTTCAGATATATTGGCTATTCCCGTTTCAAGTGTTGCATCTGAATCCGCATTTAGCACGGGTGGAAGGATAGTAGATGCATAGAGAAGTTCTTTATCTCCTGTAGTTGAGGCACTAATCTGCATGCAAGACTGGATTCGTAAGTCGAGGAGAGCTATAAACGAGGGTGTAGATCCGATGGAGTTTGATGATCTTGGAATGGGTAAAAACTAAAAACTATTATACTAGTCGTGTTTATTTATCTTTTAGTTCATTTATAATCTTATATTTACATTGTCTCATGATGTTATTCCTTTTTATGTGTAGATATATGTGATAGGATTGAACCAAGTAAAAGAAATCTTGAGATGGAGATCGATTAGTGGAAGGTTTGCGGGTCCATTTAAAATATTACACTAGTATTTTTGCATGATTACATTAATATTTTAGCATGAAACATTGTTCATTTTAACATGATTACATTACTTATGATGGTTTTGGATTATGAACGTTTAGTATTTTTGGTTTGGATTATAAAGGTTTTGGATTATTATATTTCATGACTACATGATTTTGGATTATGATTACAATTTACATAGGGTTTTTTTTCCAGCCTCATAAGTCATAATATAATATATAAGATTTTTTTCCCAGCTAGTCATATATGAGATTGCTATGATTTTTTCCAGCCTCATAAAGTCTTTATGTTTATCAAATCTAGGCTAGTATCAATTTGCATTCTATCTTCATCAAAACTGGGCCAGGCCCAAAAAGGGTATTGCTGTTCGGTTTTCGGGAAGCCCGGCACAACCCGGTGAGACCGGATATCCAAAGACCGAGAACCCATACTGAATTCGGTCCGGGATTCGGTCGTCGTTCACTTAGAATTCGGTCTTCAGTCCAGGTCGGTCTTTTACCGGTCAGGGTTGGGAAACTGTCTTTGCTAACCCCTAGATTGACTCATGGTTTAAGGTTTCATCTATAGGTTAATACAAACCACACCTCAAACACTCTCCAGTACTATTACCTACCCCTAGTTAGATATTCAGTTGACTTAGATGTGCTAATAAACATGATAATGTACTCATATACTGCAACAAATGAACATTCCCCAAATTTACGTAGGTGTATGTATACAGGATGTACCAGCGGCATATCCTCCACACTTTCGATATACCGGGTAACTATACTACCATGCTTGTATACATGATGTACCGGCGTTTCTTTACATAATTATCGATATACATGTTCTTATATAATCATACATACTCACTTGTTCTTATATAATCATACATACTCACTTGTGCGTTTCTTTAACAAACCCTTATGCGTTTCTTTAACAAACCCTTATCATTTGTGCGGCGTTTAAAATATCCCAATATTTATTTACATAATTATCGATATACATGTTCTTATATAATCATACATACTCACTTGTGCGTTTCTTTAACAAACCCTTATCATTTGGATACCTAATTTCAAAGCAAATATAGCACATAACCTTAATAATCATTTCATATATATTACCAACACGTATAAACATTCACAAACATCTTCATAACGTAATACATATCACTTCAAACAACTCATCAATTTATCAGTTAAGATAATCAAACTTTCAGATAAAAGCATTTAAAATACTTTTCAAGTAAACAGTTGAACATTGTTGTATATCAGCCCGAAAACATTAAAACATTTAAAAGTGGGCTTGCAGATGTCACCTTATCTCTTTACTCGTTATACTCGGACAGAACCTCGGACAGAATCCTTGGTTAACCTAATTTGCATATCGTATGACATTAACGCAAGGTTTAACATTATAAACACTTCCTATGTTTATTTCTTATCTTTTATTATCTTAAAAATGTCTAATTATTAAGATTATCCTTTTTATAGGTCAAAAATGCACATATATGTATAATATCTCTTTTTACTTGTGAAGAAACAAATATTCCTCGGAGTAATTTTCCGAATACAAGCTAAATGGAGATTAATTTGGATAATCAAATGACGAATTAGAAAGCTGAAAGTGAAAGAACTTTATTGATCAAAGACACTTCCGATTACACATAGTAAAGGTGAAAAATTATAACATCCCTAATTTTGTTTGCTATTGCCCTATTTATAAAAATCTCGCACCCCCACGTTTTGTTCTGCACATCCAACACTTGCGGATCACTTGCTCCGCAAGTGTCGTCCTCCTGCTCTCTTAGCAAGTGTTTTTCATAACTCATAATTGAATCCCTGCAATAACCAACAGGATGGGACTTAATTGAAGTGGTGTCGGATGTGTATCACATCCGACACCTATATAATATCATCAATTCCCCCTAGTCTATTAACTGCCACATTGCCATGTCAAGTTAATAGACTATGGAGCACTTCCATTACCCAAACGTCTTTTTCGTGCTTATCAATTTGTACTGTACTGTACTTATCATTATGATTCGTCTGACTTGATTTGACGGTTTTCAATAAACAGTTTTTCTTTTTACTTTTTAGCCTTAATCTTCGCCATTATATAAAGCCTTTTAACGCCTTTAACTTTTCTTTTTACCCATTATACCTTCTTCACCCAAAAAAATTTCTTCAAAAACCTCTCTGCAACTCTCTTTAAAATTCTTCGAGCATCTCCTCCAATCATCTTACAGGTTAGTATTTCTTCCTCTGTTCTTCATGTCTCCTCCTTCTAAACCATCTAAACATAACATGCATTTGTGTTTTTCCACCGTTACCGAAGAAAGCCTTACTCAATTCATCGAGGATTATCACATTCCTCAAGACATCCATCCCTCTATTACTCCGGCCCAAACCCCGATGCACCCTCTCCCTAAGGGTAAAATCGGGCTGTATTTAGACACTATTCGCGATGCAAATTACCGTATCCCCTTCTCCCCTTTTCTTCTTGAAACCCTAAAAATTTTCGAAGTTCATATCTCCCAATGTAACCCTCTTGGACTTGGAACCCTAAACCACTTCGAGATTTCTTGTCGAGCACTTGACATTGTTCCAAATTTACCTTTATTTCGTGCTTTTATCGAATTACTATGTCCGGTGACTAGTACACTTTTGAAAAAAAGGAGAAAACTTGACCCACTTCATGATTAAAAACTCCCCAAAAATCGCTACTGGAAACAGAACTTTATCTTCCTTGATGACTCTTGTTTTCCCAAGGAAATCAAATGGCGAAGAAAGGATGATACTATTCGTGACGACCCACCTAAGAAAGAGGAAATCGATTCCTACAACTTTACTCGTCTTAGCAAATTTGTTCATCCCATTAGAAAATACCCTGAGGAAATCCTAATTGTTGCTCAAATTAGCCAACAATCTCCTCATCCACACTTGTGTCCCATCCTTCTTGTGGACGGAGTGGGTGAGTACCTATAAATACCCCCATTTTATTTTAACCATTATGCACATAACCACTAAATACTAACGGACCTGCTTATTGTTTTATTTTTCAGAAATGAACCTCTCCAATGCTGTTAAACTAAAGAGCTGTACAGGGATCAAACTGGGTAGCACAAGCGCTACATCGAGCATTAGCAGTCCTACAGTTACTTCCCCTACCAATGAAGCAGTTATTAGCAGTACCCCTCTGACAACTCCCCAGGTGGATGTGGACCTCACCATGTCTCCAATGATCACCCCCGAAGCTACCCTTGCTCCAGTTGTTCAAAATAAAAGGAAGAAACATGCCGCTAAACCTGCTCAAGGTAACCCATCCGATTCCGGAAACTCTCGAAGGACCAGGAAGTCTCCTCGTATCCAGAAGATACCATCCCACTCTTCTGCACTAGCCACTCTTGTTGATCACTTGGAAGGCAAAAATATCTAAAAACCAGGAACTTTCTGAACCTGAAACTCCCCTTATTAGCACTTCCAGCCCTCTTAGCCTTTCCCACTTTGTGACAGATAATTTTAATGTAAGCGACTACATTAACACATCCCCTTATGGCTCATCCGATTTTCCGCCTTTCCGTTCTGTTACTAACAAAGGTAAGCAAGTGTATATCCTTTCTGAATCAACTATCTTATCCACATCTTCTTTTCAAGCACAACAACCGCCTACTTCTTTACCACCTCCCACCTCCCTCTTTCACACCTTTGTCAATTCTTTTACTGAATGGCTTAAGAAGGAGATGAAAGAAGTATCATCAAGGAATGCCTCTCAGTCCCATCTGGATGAAGTATTCACCCCATCTTACCAACCGTGACAGCTTTTCAGATCCCTCCATTGCAAGGAATCTGTTTTTTCATCAAAGCACCCCCTGTGACATCAAAACTCTTCAAGAAACTCGTGCTCCCGACTTTACCACTCGAGTCATGATGAACTATGTTGAAGGTCAAAACTTCATTCCCGAGCTGTACTATCGCTGGATCTTAGCCGAGGCTAAGGCAGAAAAAATAACACTTCCCCCTTCTACATCATCAGCAAGGGTCTTATCCCTTCCGAATATCCCACCAACTGTTGAATAATTGAAGGCCAACATCTCCAAGCTTAACAAGAAAACCTGCTGTTGAAAATGTGTTGAGAAACATTCAGGAAGAACATCGTTCCTCCCAGAAAACCCTTGTAGATCTAAAGTCTTCATCGTAAGCTACCATTGACCATCTTAAAGCTGAAAAATGCATCCCAAGCTCAAATAGTTCACAACTTCCTGGATGGTAACTTTTTGTAAATCGACCTTTTGATTACATTCTTCCCTTGCTAATAAACAACTATTTTCTTTTTATTTTTAGAACTGGACCAATTAAAGACAAATGAAGCACATCACTTGCAACAATTGTGATCCCTGCAAGATAACCTTAACAAAAGCTGTGATGATTTTACTCAAAGAGAAAAGCACTGACCGAAGAGAAGTCCACCTTGGAACTCACTTTCGAAGCTGTAAAGAATGAAAAATTTTGGCTGTTTACTACAGGCGTTAGGAGCATAATGAGGAAGGTCCTTTCCAGCCAATCCCTTCAAAGCGCCCTGGGCAACATGATCAATATCACAAACGCTTGTGGTTTCAACGAGGGCATACAAGCTGGAATTCACTCCCTTGCTGGTAATGACAACAACTATGAAAGGGTTCCTGGATATGATGCCTCTGCTGATACGGCCTATGCTGCTGCTTCTGAAGCCTTTGACAAGTTACACTTTCCATTTATCGAATCTTTAGCAGAAATGGCCAACTCGCCCCTGGACACCGTTCAAGGCATCCTCCACAGTTCTGAAGGCCCATCCACTGGTCAGTAACTCTTTTTCTCTTTTATCATCTCCTAAGGCTGTCTTGCCTTTTTAAAGAAAATTGAATATTTTGGTTATGTAATGGGCATGTACCCATAGATACAATATTATAGATCTTTATCGGAAGGGTTAGTGTAGGCCCTTCCGTTCTTTTATTATGATGATCAACTTCTTCTAACACTTACTACTTTATAGTTATGGTTCCTCTCTGAACTGTCGGAAGGATTTATGTTGGTTCTTCCAAACTTTTTAATCCTCGTTTATTTTTTCTCTTAATCAGAGAATGTTTATAACCTGGGCTTTATGGTTGGATGTATTTGACATCTTTTACCATATATGCTCATCAACTTTTTAGGGAAGATACCTTATCCCTGAATTGTACTCAATTTGCATGGTTGTATAGTACAACTTAGCTTTACTTTTTAAACCTTAATCGTTTAAATTGTAACATGGTCTTATGAAAAGACTTAATTAATTCACAACATGGTCATATAATGGTTATCCCATTATTATAGATTTAGTTATCTTTCTGGTTTAACATGGTTGTTTTAACAACTTAGTATGACCTTATTCCCCCGTTTTTTTACAACATAACTAGCCCATATTTCTTGACGCTTTGAGCCCTTTGCAGAGGATCCGCTTCAACTTTCTACATAAAACTTCAAATTTTAGAAACCATGTTAATCGCACGGTACAATCAATATAGTAACTCATGTAAACTTCAAATTTCAAAACCACAATACATCATAACTATTTTATTCTAGAAAATATCAAATTTAAAACTATTGCCCGTTACATTCGATACTTCCGCAAATGCACTCCATTCCAAGTTCTTGGGATGACACTTCCGTCACTGTTACCCAGCACATAGGACCCTTTGTCCAACACTTCCAAAACCTGATATGGTCCTTCCCAGTGCGGCGACAGTTTGCCCCCAGGCAGTACCCTACTTGCTTTATTGTTTCGCAACACCAAATCTCCCACTTTAAACTGAAAATTCTTAACATGCTTATCATAATACTTTGCCATACCTTGCTTGTACTTTGCCTCTTGGATCGCCGCCACTTCTCGACGTTCTTCCAGAACATCCAGGTTTTCCCTCAAATTTCTCTCATTATCACTTGTTTCTATTATTCTTCTTGTTAGAACTCCCACTTCCACAATAATGACTGCCTCTGTTCAATAAGTAAGACTAAACGGAGTTTCCCCGTTACTTTACTTAGGCATGGTCCTCAAGGACCATAAACATGTAACAACTCGTCTACCAATCCTCCCCCTATCTTTTCCAACCTCATTTTTATCCCTTCCACAATGCTTCTATTCATTCGTTCCACCTACCCATTAGCTTAAGGATGGGCCACCGACGTAAAGGTCTATACAATTGATAATTCCTCACACCATTCTCGGAAAGGATTCTCAACGAACTGTTTTCCATTATCGGATACAATGCACAGAGGTAGACCGAACCGACATATTATGTGCTCCCATACAAACTTTTTGACCTGCTGACCAGTAACTGAAGCAAGTGGCTTTGCTTCCACCCACTTTATAAAATAATCCACAGCAATTACCAAGAATTTCACCCTTCGAGCATCCTCCGGGAAAGGCCCTACTATATCAATTCCCCATTTATGGAAGGGCCAGGCGGATGTCACTGGAACCATGGCATGCTTGGATTTCAAACTCACGTGAGCATGTCGCTGACATCCATCACACTTTCAAAGCTCATCCGTGACAGTCGTATGCATCCCTGGCCAATAATAACCTAATCCCACCAATTTTGATACTACCAATCGCGCACCGGCATGACTTCCACATATTCAATTATGGACTTCCTGTGTTACCTGCAGTGCCTCCTCCATTGTTATACATCGTAAAAATGGTCCTAAAAAAGTTTTGCGATATAACATCTCATTCTGAAACTGATATTGAAAGGAATTTACGTATACCTTCTTGGCCTCCCCTTTATCATTCGGTAAAATGTTATCTTTAAAATATGTCACCAGGGCATCCATCCATGTCCCTTGTGACACTTGGACATCCATCACATCCAATGTTGTTACAGATGGACTTTCCAACACTTCCACATGAATTTCTTGGCCAAATGCTTAAACGTAGTTGAAGCTAACTTGCTGAGAACATCCGCCTTCTTATTCCGAGATCTTGGCACATACATTACTTCACAGCTTAAAAATTCGCCCATCATTTTCTTCGCTTGTGCCAAGTAGAGGGCCATGCTTGCACGCTTAGCCTCATATTCGCCATCTACTTGATTTGCCACTAGTAAAGAATCCACATGAGCTAAATTTTTTTTAGCTCCTAACTGCTTAGCCAAACGCAAACCTGCTTTGCAAAAAGACTTCACTATTAGTCAACACTTGCATAAGAAAAGTAAACAAAAAAGTCAGTTCAGTTAATATCTTCATGAACCTACCAAGAACACTTCATATTTCGCCTCATTATTAGAGGTATCGAAATTAAACTTTAACGCATGTGTCAATTCATCACCTTCTGGGTTAACCAACATTAAACCTGCAACACAACTGCTTAAAAACCTTTGCGATTTAACAAAACCCTAACAAACTAAAACACTATCTTCAGCTATTTTTTTTTTCGGAAAACAGAAAATAAATCATACTTGCCCCCGATCCATCACTTCCGGCGGACCCGTCCCTATATAATTGCCATAAAGGATCACTGTCTTTCATATTTTGCAGCATTGACTCCCCTTCCTCTCCTTGCGGGATTTCTGCCATGCCACAACCTGTCCTTTTGTCGACAACCTTGGCGACAATATCAAATTGTCCCAACTCAATGGCCCACTTTGCCAATCTTCCGGATATTTCCGGTCTTCTCAAAATTTGATTAATAGGAAACGAAGTATATACCTTAACACAATGCGTTTGAAAATACCTTCGCAGTCGTCGGGCTGCTTCCACTAACGCCAAAACCAACCTTTCCAAAGGAGGATATCGCCCTTCATAATCCTTCAATATTTTGCTAACATAATAAATGGGAACCTGTTTTTTACCTCTTTCTGCCAACAATACTGCGCTCACTGCCCCTCAGAAGTCGCAATATACATATGAAGATGTTCTCCTTGCTCAGGTGCTGTAAGTGTCGGAAGTGTAGCCAATACCTCGTTTAATTTGGAAAACGCATCTTCCGCCTCTTGTGTCCAACAAAATATCCGCAACTTTCGCCAAAAATCTATGTAAGGCCACTATCCTTCCATTTAACACCTGTACCTCCTTAACTGAGGTTGAAGACTTCATGTTTATTACCGCCTCTACCTTATCTTTGCTAGCTTGAATCCCTTCCTTTGACACAAAAACCCCCAGAAACTTTCCTGACTCCATTCCAAAAGAACACTTCTTCGGATTCAATTTCATGTTTATTGAACTCAGTCTGTCAAACATTTCTTTTATATCTAAAATCATTGCCTCTTCCGTTTTGCTTTTAATTACTATGTCATCCACATATGCCTCAAGATTCCTACCCGCCTGAGACTGAAACGTCTTATCCATTAAACGCTGATATGTTGCCCCAACATTCTCCATGACATATCCGGCTTCTTAACTAATACATGATTGGCTAACCAAGCCGTATTTTGTACTTCCCTCAAAATTCCTATTTCCACCAACTTATCCACCTCCTCTTTTACCATCGCTGCCCATTCCAAATCCATCCGTCTATTATGTTGACGATACGATTTTCTATCCGGATATACATTCAAGCAATGTTCAAATAACTCCCTTGGTACCCAAGTCATATATGAAGGTTGCCATGCGAACACTCCGACGTTTTTCTTTAATAAATCAAACAATTGCTTTCGCATGTCACCCTTGACAGCACTTCCCACCTGTATCTTTTGATCTGGAAAACCCTCATTGATTACTCATTTTTCAAGTAATATCTCTTCATCCTTCTTTTTCTGATTTACCTCGAAAACAACCCTTCCACCATCTTTCTCTGCCCTTACCTCCATTATTCTTACGCAAGCGTCAGAAACCATAGTTGCAACCCCCATCGGAGTAGGAAACCTTATCATACCATGGACAACCAAAATCACTGCTCCTAACCTTTGTAATATAGGCCTACCCAGGATCACATTAGGCACAAACGTAGCTCTTACCACTAAAAACTTCATATCCAAAGTTCTCGTACAACTTCCATGCCCCAAAGTTATTGGTAAAGTAATCTCCCCCATGGGTCTAACCACCTCACCTGCAAAACCAATCAGAGGAGTTCTGGATACAACCAATTTACAGCGAACATCCGAACCAAACTGTCGAAAACAAGATTCATACATAATTTCTGTTGCAATGCCACAATCAACGTATATCTTATGTACGTCAAACCCTCCTATTTGAGCAGTTACCACTACCGGCTCTTCGGTTGTAACATCTTGCCTTACCGGCGGGAAAATTATTTCCTGACACATCCATCTCGGTACCTCTGCCACTTTTCCTCTTACATTCATTTCTATGGAAATATCCCGCCGCAAATGTACCATGTGTATTACTGGCATAACTTTATCATATTGCTTTCCTCCCTGAATCACTTTCACCAAATGTCCCAACTTTCCTGACCTGACAGCCTTATCAATTTCTCTTTTCAAAACAAAACAACTATCCATAGTGTGACCTTTATCCCGATGGTAAGCACAATTTTATTTAGGCCGGACGCCTTCTTGTCGGAACCGGAAGGTCAACCTGTTCTGTAGCTAAAATCTCACTCGTGTCTTTTTTAGCTCCACATAAGTACTTCCCATACTTGCCATTATTGAAGTAGTTTCCCCTTTGTGGGTAACCAACCTAATTATCCCTTCCACCTACTGCCGTGTTCCACTGATTCCACGATCCATTCCTCTGGTTACCTCGCATGGGACCACCATTTTTACAATTCCGACTCACCAGATTGTTTTTAACCTGGAACTTCCGATTCTCAACATCCGACATATTACTACATGCGTTCTTTCCGCGTACAAAAGCTCTAACCCTATACATTAATGCCTCCATGGATATAGATAAATCCTCATGCAACTTTTCTACCAACTGAGACTTACGAACCCCATGACAAAGCCATATATCCTCAACTGATCACCAGCTCCTACTATTCTCACACTTTCCTTGTTAAACCTTGAAACAAAATCTTCAATATTCTCATTATCTCGCCTCCGTATATTATGAACTTTCGTTGTGTCTGTCATACATCGCTTCTGTTGATTGAACTGTCGTAAAAAATTTACACGTAAATTCTCAAAACTCAAAATTCCTCCAGGCAAAACGCGGAAGTGCATCAAACCAAACTCTGGCCAATCCTGTAAATGTCTGCACAAACATGTGACACCACGTTTCTTCCGCCCAACCTTCTAACCGTGCTGCTGTATAGAATTCAAATACATGATCATCCGGATCCGCTAAACCGCCATACTTACTTACTTACTTACTGTCATCGGCATTCTCAATTTTTTCGGAAAATCAGCCTCAGCGATCCATTCAACAAACTTAGATTGCGACGTCATAGATACCGATTTATATGGAATTACTAAATCTGTCAGTCAGCCTCATAAAAGTTATCTTATTAATAAAAAAAATGACCATAAACTATGTCAAACACATACACTTTATCAGCATATTTTACTATAAAATAATCATCAATCATGATTTCAGAAAAAAGGCATATAGAATTATACCTCGAGGTTTTTCCTTTGCTGAATATTGCTTACCAACGACATATTCACCTCGACTACTCTTTCCTTCCCGACGCCGTTCAATTTCAAAATTTGCTTCGCTTATCTTTCTATCCACAGGTACAACAACATCCTTATAGGCGAGTAAACGTCCTTCTTCGTTTTCAACGAATTTTCCTTTATTTGACTCCTGCTGCTTTTTTAACGACCTCAGCAACTCCTTATTTCGCCAAAGAAATTCTCGATCAAACTCTACGTCCTTAAACATTTCATCTGAAACATTTCTACTCGTACCATATCGAGTAGATTTATCCAATTTCGATGCAGGATTCGAGAATTTAGAACTCGGAGTCACAGAATCCCTAAATTTTGACCCCGCAACTGAGAACGAAGGAACTGAACTCTTCAATTGGAAACTAGCATTAACTTCATCACCGTCCTTCTCAGTCACTCGTCCAGTCTCCTCCGTCCATTTTTGTTCATCAATCTTCTCCACCGAAAGCTCCATCTAGACTTATCAACAAAAAATAGTCCACAAAAGGATGGCACCACTGAAGAAACAAATATTCCTCGGAGTAATTTGCCGAATACAAGCTAAATGAAGATTAATTTGGAGAATCAAATGACGAATTAGAAAGCTGAAAGTGAAAGAACTTTATTGACCAAAGGCACTTCCGATTACACATAGTAAAGGTGAAAAATTACAACATCACTAATTCTGTTTGCTATTGCCCTATTTATAGAAATCTCGCACCCCCGCGTTCTGTTCTGCACATCCATCACTTGCTCCGCAAGTGCCGTCCTCCTACTCTCTTAGCAAGTGTTTCTCATAACTCATAATTGAATCCCTACAATAACCAACAGGATGGGACTTAATTGAAGTGGTGTCGGATGTGTATCACATCCGACACCTATATAATATCATCAACTTGATAATATGAAGACGCACATTCCTATAAGTAAACGCTCACTCCGGGATGGCCTAATGAGGTATTCCAGGTCCCAATTGTGATTTATGCGACACCACCGCTTTGCCAGAAACCCCACTGTACAGGCGCTTATATTTCCGGTCCGCACGGACTTCTAATACGCGATTAACTTGGTATTTTCAATAATTTATTATTTATCCATTTTAAACTCATATATACTTAAAATATATGAAAATGCTACCATACCAATATTCAAGTCCCCATACCCTCCGAATTATTTTATATTAAATAATCATCTTTCAAAACCCTAATTTCACGTATTTCTCGTTTCCTTATTAAAACTCATTTTATTTTTAAACCAAATTAGAATATTATCCATTATAACAATTTATAATACACTTAAAAATATCAAAGCTTAATTCAACACCGTTTTCTCAATTTGGGCAGAACAACGTTATGAAAACCCAAATTTTGACCAGTTAACAAAATCTTTACCAAAACTTTTCCAAATATGAAATAAACTTAGTACTTTCTTAAAATACATTATTTTAGGATTACCTACAAAAATTCAGACCCTAATTCCCACACGATTATCCAATTTTAGCAAAACGAGCTCAAGAACCCTAATTTTTACATAATTTTAGAAACCATATTTAGACATAATATTAACAAAAACTGAGATAGGTTATTGTTAATCATACCAAATAAGGGGTGACTGCATAATTTTATCCTTAAATTCTTCTCCGGTTGCTCGTATTGCTCCGACGAAGTTTCTAGTGCGTTTAAGGGTTTTTGGGTTGTGTTTTACGAAATTAGCGAGTTGTTATGGCCGATTTCAGCCTCTATTTATACCCAACAAGGTCGTGGGATGTTCCTATAGGTGTTATGATGAATGGTTGCTCCGAAATTGACACAAATTCGTGAAATCTTAGGCTGCAAGTCGAGTGTCGTGGCAAAAAAAGGGTCTGCTGATTTCCTCTACTCCACGCATATCGCGCTGGGTAACCATTAGGGTTACGCGTTACGGGACACCAAGTTTGTACTTTGGTTTAATGCATTTCTAGCCCCTAAACTTCTATTCTTTTATCATTTTATGTCCTAAAACATTATGGGACATATTTCTAACATTTTCTAAGGTTTCTAAGGCTCATGAAAGGATAATATATATATATATATATGTATATAGGAAGAGGATCATTTGAGAACCAATTTGTTTTGAGAACTAAAAAGAACTAATTTGAGCCACAAGTTTATTTACATGTATCCCCCCTCCCATGAATTGTAATGGTCCCCCCTGAAATGTGTGGTTGAGATTTAGTTCTCAAAAGTTCTCAAAACAAAAAGTTCTCATTTGAACCTAACCCTATATATATATATATATATATATATACATATATATACATATTTATTTATTATTGCTAAATTACGTTTTAGCCCCTCAAACTTTATAATACTTATCATTTCATATTACGAATCATATTAGGATATATTGTTACTAATTTATAAGCCTCGGGATACTTGTAATAAATATAAACACCTATAATACTCGCATACGTTTATATCTTTACATAAATTACGCTTTTAGTCATTTTACTATTCCGTTAATTATTAACACACATATTCATACGTATATATCCATCAATTCACACATGTATCATCATGCTATTCATATAAACACATATTCATCTCATATTTTACTTCCTTAACGTTTATTTATGCACGTTTCATCACGTTGGCCATTAAACACGTATTTCTAATACATGCAACATATCTAATGTATATTCTTACCACATTTATCAATTAAACTCACGTATTCATAATATAAACATATTTATATCTATGAAATTATGGGGTGTTACAACAACCGTTAGACAACTTACATAAACCATAACCAGACAATACCCATACAACATTTGATAACCAAATGGAGGAGGTATATACCTCGAGCATTGGAACATATCTTTTGGCAGAAAACTCTTGTGAAGTTTCCTTATGTAGACTCGTATTCCCTGATATTTCTTGCGCGAACCAAAACTCGTTGCCAGCAGCATCATCACGACCTCACAAAACTACATACCCCACATCAAACATAATATCGCTAATGTGCTAATGATAGTGAAAAGTCTTCCTGGTTTCGAACGAATGACTTCTAGTTTTAACGTAATGACTATTTTGATTGACCTCCTGAACTTGTACTATTGATTTTTTTCTGCATGATTTGAAACGTTTATGATTTAGCAACCAACAAGTTCTGATTCTCACGCTTTTGTAATCCTTTATGTCTTGGTTAAGCTTTCAAGATTTGAACCAGTAAGTGTTACACTCCTGGTTAGTATTTCAACTAGTTAACATCATTGATGATGAGAATACCTTGTGCCTCTATCGCTGTAACAATAAAAGGAATTTCATGTAAAATCTAATTACACTCATCGAGCAGGAACTTCTTGTTATCTATAGCTACGCGTACCATCGACCTTGTAATTTCCTTTCTTACGCATTGAGTACACCAGGTTATCCATACATTTTGTATATTTATTAACGCTTATGTCATAAAAACTATCTACAAGGACAAATAGGCGGTGGTAGGCTTAGAAGAGTTTCTGCAACTTGAACTGTGGAACGCTCGACAAACTACTGGTACACAGATTCTCATCATCCCTTTGTAGGGAACTTTTATTGGTGAAACCCGGCTTGAACTTAAACCAAATGACCTGCTTTAAATTTTGGATCTTCTTGAAACCCGAAGCGTTATGATATTCGCATTGCGCGTGCCAAACTCTCGATGATATTCACTAAAATGACAAACCATACGCATCTTACTGGTCTTGTGAATGGAAACACCTACACTTTTGTCTGCACAAAGTATTGAGGTTTTAATCTCTCACCCATTTTGTATTCTAACATATGGGTGAAACTTGACGTACTCTATCTCTATTAAAAAAATTATCCAAAGTGGTTTGGCTGATGGCTAGTAATGGTCGGCATCTGGTATGCTTTCAAGGTACTGGTAGTGTGGTGGGTTAGTTGCGGTACACCCTATATATAAACATTAGTGGCATGTTGAGTGTGGGACCAGACGGGACTAAGGATTGACTTTAGAGTCATACACAAGAACCTCATTTTGAGAAACTCCACCTAACGGGACCATGTCCTCAATTTTAGATATCCCTTTCGTATTTCTACCAAAATAGGCATACCCAAAATAATCAAACTCTATGCTTTCAATTCTCCAAGTCGAGGAGAAAACTCCTCTAAAATGACACTACGTCAAAAAGTGGCATTGGCCACGGGTTTTTTTTGAACGCATAGCCACTGTTTTGAAAAAAACGTGACCAAAGGTAAGAAACACTAGTTTTAGCCACACATATTTTCTACCCGTGGCCAAATATATAGTTTTTAGACCCTTTTAGCCATGTATTTTTTTGTTTATGTGACAACAACAATCAGGTGCAGTGGCTTTAGCCACTGTTTTACAAAAAACATGTGGCACTTATTTGTCACACTTAAAAATGAGTGGCGAAATGCACCAAACGGCCACAAAATTTTTATGATTTTTATTTATGTGACCAAAAAGGAATGTATGGCCACGCTTAAATAATGTTGTGTGCTGGAAGAGTAGATTTTATTACTTAGTAAATTGAAAAAAAGAAAACTATTAAGTATATATATTATGTGTGGCTAAATGTGAGGAATGACCACTGTTTTTACTTAGTTATGTGGCTAAAAGCTAGTATATATGGCAAATTTTATTAGGTTGTGTGACTAAATAGTAGGTTGTGAGTGACAAAAATCTATTACCTATGGCCACATATATTAACTGTGACTAAATGGTACGTTGTGAGTGACAAAAATCTATTTTATGGTCACGTTAAAATATTAAATGCGTGGCGAAAGTAGACAAAAATCTATTACCTATATCCACATATATTAACCGTGACTAAATAGAGCCAATTTTAATTAGTTATCTGTGGCGACGGCGGATATATATCATTACTAGAGGTCAAATCTTTATCTACCACCTCGAGTTTCGGATATAAATCATATAATTAATTAATTAATTAATTAATTAATTGTTGATCATCACCATATACGCCGTTATCTCTCTCAGTTCTCTGTTTTTTGGTTTATCACCACTCTCTAAAAATGTGGCATTTGCGTCCTCTGAATGTGGAAGATAGCCCCGAATACGGTAAGTAATCATTTAAATGACTGAAATTCAAATGCTTTAATGTGGAAATTGCATCTCTGATTTGGTTATTTTTCTTGAACATGGGAATAATATTTTGGTCTGTTTACTTTGGTGATCTATCACCTAGGGTATTTTGCGAGCCTCAATGGTCGGATACAATACATCGATGGGAGGGTTCGCTACTTCGATGAGGTGGACATTACCTCCTTCTCGTTCGATGACCTAGGTCAAATGGTGTCTGACCTAGGTTATGACTTGAACGATTTCGACCCTACCTGAGGATCCCAGGGTTGTCTCTGGATTATGGACTAGTTCCATTCACTGATGATCCGAGGGATGTCAGGGCCTTGGCCCTACACGTCAAGGACGAGGAGGTCATATCCATCTACCTCAATGGAGATGTGGAGGTGTCTTCCTCCTCCCCCCCCCCCCCTTTGAAGGTAGCTACCCATGGAGAACATGCCGCTATGACAATTCAGACAATTTCTCTAGTGGGAGCATGTTTTAAGTTTATGTTGTTTTATTATTATATATATTTGTAACTAATTAACGGATATCACATCTTTTGGATTATATATGTAATTAATTGTTTATGTGTATGCATTAGATGTGTGTTTTGACTCTTCTTCCTGAAGAATTCTAGTTCATCCGGTTATCTTCTACATATATTAGGTTGTGTGACTAAAATATTAGTGTATAAAGAATTGTATTCAACCAGAATGATTTTAGATTCACTAGATAATGGGTTTAAATACATGGGAATATCCTATAGACTACGAACAGAAATAACAACTTTGGTTATTTATAGTATATATAGTTCATCCTAAAGAAATCTAGTTTATCCGGTTCATCCTGAAGAACTCTAGTTCATCATGTTCTATTACTTAATAAGTACTCTTGATCCTGAAGAACTCTAGTTCATCCGGTTCTATTACTGAATAACTCTTTATAATCCTGAAGAACTCTACTTCATCTTCTCTCAATCCTCATGAACTCAGTGGGTAATTTTAACTTTCTTCGTTTAATTTTGACTTGTTAATTTGATTACCAGAATTTCAAAACATTCAACGGGATATGCATCAGATGTGTGTTTTGACTCTTCTTATTGAAGAATTCTAGTTCATCCGGTTGTCTTCTACATATATTAGGTTGTGTGACTAAATATTAGTGTATAAAGAATTGTATTCAACCATAATGATTTTAATTCACTAGGTAATGGGTTTAAATACATGGGAATATCCTATAGATTACGAACATAAATAACAACTTTGGTTATTTATAGTATATATAGTTCATCCTAAAGAAATCTAGTTTATCCGGTTCATCCTGAAGAACTCTAGTTCATCATGTTCTATTACTTAATAACTCTTGATCCTGAAGAACTCTAGTTCATCCGGTTCTATTACTGAATAACTCTTTATAATCCTGAAGTACTCTAGTTCATCTCTCTAGTTCATCCGGTTCTATTACTATATAACTCGTTATAATCCTGAAGAACTCTAGTTCATCTTCTCTCAATCCTCATGAACTCAGTGGGTAACTTTGACTTTCTTCGTTTAATTTTGACTTGTTAATTTGATTACCAGAAAATCAAAACATTCAACAGGATATGCAAAGAGAATGAAGAGGAGAACCAAACCAAGGAAGACCTGTTGTTCGTTGCGTTCGAACTCTACTTACATGAAACTGGAGAAGATTTCAAGCTTCTACTGGTGTGGGAAATGATTAACCTCTTTAGGGTTCCAGATTAAAGAGTAATTGTAACGAATTGATTTTTAATTTACAAGCTTAAGGCTGATGTTCTAAAAGAGGCGTATATTATCGCCCGTAGGGCCGCTGAATACAACGGAACTCCTTGAAGAGGGCGTTGTGACTTTTGAGGGTCAAGTTTTTAAACCAAATATTTGGTTTTATTTTGTTTCTGTAATATGTTTAACCTTTATATTAATTTCACTTAATTGTTTGTTAATTCCAGTTAATTCTTCCGTTTCTGTTCATCTTCTCTCAATCAGGATGAACTCTTCTTTTTGAGGAATTCTAGTTCTTCCGGTTTTGTTCTTCTTCTCCGAAACATTAATATTTTAAGAACGTATGAAAGTAATTTCGGATAATTTCGGATCGTGTGATTAAAATTTTAGTGGTTTTTAGATAACGTGTAGAAATTTCAGTTTAACTTGGGGAACGTGTGAAAGTAATTATAATATGCAGTGTTCAATAAAATCAGACCTTTGGTATACTCTAGTGATTAGGCATCTGAGCTTAGGCATACTCAAGTGATTTGCACATATAACCATACCACCTGGTCAGTAATGAGAAACTTCTCACCGTCATTATCAAACCCTTCTCAAAATCCTTATCAAAACTTTTCTCAAAATCCTTATTAAACCCTTTCTCAAAACCCTCAAATCATTCTCAAAATGACAAACTTGAAAGAAATAGTTGAAAATTATTTGCAGATAAAGATTATTGCTACCCTGGACCGATACGGGGTGATTATCACGGCAGAGAGACAGAGTAACTTAGACGGGTTGGCCCTACTCAACCAAGTACTTACAGAGCCACCAAGTCCATCAAGATACCAGATGGTAACTTTTCTGGTAGAAGAGATACACGTCTCCAATGCCAGGCTTCAAATGTTGGTTCAACAGAGGCAAGAAGCTATGAGTAGGCATTTGGAGTTGATGGAGGAGATGGAATCTAGGTTCCCGTGAACCTCAACCCGCAACTGCTCTGTCTTTTTTTTTTGTAGGAATGAACATGTAAATTAGGAAACAATTTTGTGTATGGAATTGGAATCAGTAGTATGAATTCCACTTTTTGTTATATACTTGTTTGTCTATTTTTGTTTATGAAATCAATCTATTAAACAAAAACCCTAATCCTCCAAAACAGAGACGATCAACAATTGCAGTCCGATCAACAACTCATGCATAATTTTAGTTAAAAATGTAATATGTTTGCACAATCTCCATTCCGTTAAACAAAAAAATCTAATCCTTGAAAATAGAGACGATCAACAATTGCAATCCGATCAACAACTGATGCATTATTTTAGTTAAAAAGGTAATATGTTCGCACAATGTCCATTCCGTTAAACAAAAACCCTAAACATAAAAAACAGAACGGATCTACAAAAACCTTAAATTATAGGGAATTATAATTATAAATAAATTATATCTTAAAGAATTAAGATAAAAATTAAATAATGGGTCAATTTGGGGTAAAATGGGTCAATTAGATGTGTTTAGGACCAATGATGGCCCAATAAGGTGTGTTTAGAGGAAATGAAGGTCAGTTGGGACCAATGAGTCCCGATAATTAAGGTGTGTATGTAACCAATAAGTTGTGTTTAGGACCAATGATGGCCCAATAAGGTGTGTTTAGGGTCAATGATGGCCAGTTGGGACCAGTGAATTCCAATAAGGTGTGTATGTAACCAATAAGCATGTTTATGACCAATGATGGCCTAATAAGGTGTGTTTAGGGGCAATGAGGGCCAGTTGGGACCAATGAGTCCCAATAAGGTGTGTATGTAACCAATAAGCATGTTTAGGACCAATGATGGCCAATAAGGTGTGTTTAGGGGAAATAAGGGTCAATTAGGACCAATGAGTCCCGATAAGGTGTGTATGTAACCAATAAGTTGTGTTTAGGACCAATGATGGCCCAATAAGGTGTGTTTAGGGGCAATGATGGTCAGTTGGGACCAATGAGTCCCAATAAGGTGTGTATGTAACCAACAAGCATGTTTAGGACCAATAATGGCCCAATAAGGTGTGTTTAGGGGAAATAAGTGTCAGTTGGGACCAATGAGTCCCGATAAGGTGTGTATGTAACCAATAAGTTGTATTTATGACCAATGATGGCCCAATAAGGTTTGTTTAGGGGCAATGAGGGTCAGTTGGGACCAATGAGTCCCAATAAAGTGTGTATATAAACAATAAGCATGTTTAGGACCAATGATGGCCCAATAAGGTGTGTTTAGGGGAAATGAGGGCCAGTTGGGACCAATGTGTCCTGATAAGGTGTGTATGTAACCAATAAGTTTTGTTTAGGACAACTGATGGCCTAATAAGGTATGTTTAGGGGCATTGAGGGTCAGTTGGGACCAATGAGTCCCAATAAGGTGTGTATATAACCAATAAGCATGTTTACGACCAATGATGGCCCAATAAGGTGTGTTTAGGGGCAATGATGGTCAGTTGGGACCAATGAGTCCCAATAAGGTGTGTATGTAACTAACAAGCATGTTTAGGACCAATAATGGCCCAATAAGGTGTGTTTAGGGGAAATGAGTGTCAGTTGGGACCAATGAGTCTCGATAAGGTGTGTATGTAACCAATAAGTTGTATTTATGACCAATGATGGCCTAATAAGGTTTGTTTAGGGGCAATGAGGGTCAGTTGGGACCAATGAGTCCCAATAAGGTGTGTATATAACCAATAAGCATGTTTAGGACCAATGATGGCCCAATAAGGTGTGTTTAGGGGAATTAAGGGTCAGTTGGGACCAATGTGTCCTGATAAGGTGTGTATGTAACCAATAAGTTTTATTTAGGACAACTGCTGGCCCAATAAGGTATGTTTAGGGGCATTGAGGGTCAGTTGAGACCAATGAGTCCCAATAAGGTTTGTATATAACCAATAAGCATGTTTAGGACCAATAATGGCCAAATAAGGTGTGTTTAGGGGAAAAGAGGGTTAGTTGGGACCAATGAGTCCCCATAAGGTGTGTATGTAACCAATACATTGTGTTTATGACCAATTATGGCCTAATAAGGTGTGTTTAGGGGAAATGAGGGTCAGTTGGGACCAATGTGTCCTGATAAGGTGTGTATGTAACCAATAAGTTTTATTTAGGACAACTGCTGGCCCAAAAGGTATGTTTAGGGGCATTGAGGGTCAGTTGAGACCAATGAGTCCCAATAAGGTTTGTATATAACCAATAAGCATGTTTAGGACCAATAATGGCCAAATAAGGTGTGTTAAGGGGAAAAGAGGGTTAGTTGGGACCAATGAGTCCCCATAAGGTGTGTATGTAACCAATACATTGTGTTTAGGACCAATTATGGCCTAATAAGGTGTGTTTAGGGGTAATGAGGGCCAGTTGGGGACCAATGAGTCCCAATAAGGTGTGTATGTAATCAATAAGTTGTGTTTAGGACCAATGATGGCCCAATAAGGTGTGTTTAGGGTCAATGAGGGCCAGCTGGGACCAATGAGTCCCAATCAGTTGTGTATATAACCAATAAGCATGTTTAGGACCAATGATGGCCCAATAAGGTGTGTTTAGAAAAAAATGAGGACCAGTTGGGACCAATGGGTCCCAATAATTAAGGTGTGTATGTAACCAATAAGTTGTGTTTACGACCAATGATGGCCCAATAAGGTGTGTTTAAGGGAAATAAGGGTCAGTTGGGACCAATAAGTCCCGATAAGGTGTGTATGTAACCAATAAGTTGTGTGTAGGACCAATGATGGCCCAATAAGTTGTGTTTAGGGGCAATGTGGGTCAGTTGGGACCAATGAGTCCCAATAAGGTGTGTATATAACCAATAAGCATGTTTAGGACCAATGATGGCCCAATAAGGTGTGTTTAGGGGAAATGAGGGTCAGTTGGGACCAATGAGTCCCAATAAGGTGTGTATGTAACCAATAAGTTGTGTATAGGAATAATGATGGCCCAATAAGGTGTGTTTAGTGCAATGAAGGCCAGTTGGGACCAATGAGTCCCAATAAGGTGTGTATGTAACCAATAAGTTGTGTTTAGGACCAATGATGGCCTAATAAGGTGTGTTTAGGGGCAATGAGGTCCAGTTGGGACCAATGAGTCCTAATAAGGTGTGTATGTAACCAATAAGCATGTTTAGGACCAATGATGGCCCAATAAGGTGTGTTTAAGGGAAATGAGAGTTAGTTGGACCAATGAGTCCCGATAAGGTGTGTATGTAACCAATAAGTTGTGTTTAGGACCAATGATGGCCCAATAAGGTGTGTTTAGGGGCAATAAGGGTTAGTTGGGACCAATGAGTCCCAATAAGGTGTGATTAATTTTCTATTTTCTCATTATTTTGAAAATTTCACATGTGAACACATATGAAAATAACCATTTCACATGCGAAAGTGTCTACAATGAACCTCACCCTCATTTCCCCTAAATAATGAATATATTACAACACATTGAAAGATATATATATATATATATATATATATATATGTGTGTGTGTGTGTGTGTGTGCGTGTCTGTGTGTGTGTGTTTGTGTGGTGTGTCTGTAGTACTTGACATCTTTTTTTCACGTTAGGTATACAAATTTATTAGGATACAATTATCATTAAATTTATTGCTTAATATTCCAT
Source organism: Deinandra increscens subsp. villosa (assembly GCA_039602395.1). Taxonomy (NCBI): domain Eukaryota; kingdom Viridiplantae; phylum Streptophyta; class Magnoliopsida; order Asterales; family Asteraceae; genus Deinandra; species Deinandra increscens. The sequence continues at coordinate 80,378,124 of JBCNJP010000023.1, read as the reverse complement.
TTTACATTTAAAGATCAATTTAAAGTATATTTAAATTACTATTATATCTATGTCTGGAATTAATTGAATTTATATTAAATCCGATAATTAAATTGATGTCACGTCCTTATTTAGTGAGATGCTTTCACTCGGATCGATTATATTACTTCCCACCATTTTTCAAATTTCCTCAAAATTCATTGATCAGTTCTATTCCCTCTCACCAAAATTTTATTACCAAAACGATTCAACACACTTTTCTTCCCTATCACTAAAAATTCCTCTACAAGATTCATCATTCATAAGTGAGTGAAGAAGATGAAATGGACAACAATGATGCCCAAGTCGACAATGATGCCCAAGTCGACAATGATACCCAAGTCGACGACCTTCCTCCCCAAGCAAACAAGAGGGGGTTGACGCGACTGGCAAAGTTGCGTGCTAAATTTGAGAAAAATGGTGGGGAAAAATGACCACTAACATTTGATGCGCTGGGAAGGATTGGCCGGGAGCATAGACCAAAATTTTCGAGTTTTATGGGAGACATTGCAAGGTCAGAGGTTAGATTGAGGTATCTACAATGGAGGAAGGTGCAAAAATAGGACAAGAACAAGATGTGGGCAGGGATTTAGGTTATGAAACAGATTAAACATTTTCTCATATTATGTTTGTTAAGTTATTGAATTCCATATACGTGACTAAAAAAACCTGTCATATGTTATTTTTTCAGCAATTATTCAAAATTGATGACTGTCGAAGGGGTCCTATAATGGTACGGCTTGGTGGGTTGCTGAGGAGTTTTAGAAGAAAGATGTTCGAGAAACAAATTCGTCCCAACCTAGCAAAACCCACCTTGCTTGAGAAAGTACCAAAGATGTATCACGCTATTGTGAAAAAAGAAGACTGGGACAAATTTGTAGCATATACAAAATATGAAGAATTCAAGTTTTTATTCAATTCAAACAACAGATTTCATTAAGTGTTAATTAATGAGATTATAAATTATATATATCCTACTGTTCTGTTGGAAATATTGCGTCAAAGAGTGCAAAAGAGGTTCGTGCACAGTATGTTTATGATCATACAATGTGACGGGGATGATACGTCTATCTGAAAGAAAAACCTGTAATAAGCTAAGTGTGTTACACCCAGTCATGGTTAAAAACGTGCAATGTATGTTTCAAGTGTGATATATATTATTATTATAATAAAAGATACAAAACAAAGAAATTGCAGCTGATGATTCCCATTCTCGAGCGTTTATGTGGAGGAAAGGAAGGGTAAATAAAGAGGGGGAATACAAAAAGCCTGTGGTGAAGGGCCTAGCAGATGATATAGTAAGTTTAATTGCTATATATATACCTAATTATTTACATGTTAAAAATAAATAGCAACTCACTACATTAACTAAATTAATTACTGGTAGGCCGAGAATGAAACAAAAATAAATTAAATGCGGGATCCGTGACCGTAGAACCGGGAACGGATGCCCTGACATTGGTCCTTGGCAAGGAAAGGGGTGGATACCTAAAAGGTATTGGGTATGGAGTGACATCCTGTGGATATTGGCAGGGTGCTCCAAAAGGGCGGTCAAAAGAACGGATCGAAAAACTTAAGGCATAACTCAAAAATGAAAAACAGCTGCGTGAGAAAAAAGATCAAGAGGTTGAGCACCTCACTGATATGGTTAAAGCACATCATGAAAAAATTGATAAGTTCATGACGTTTATGAACCGCATGATTCAAGATAAACAAGTTGATAAAGCGGTAAATTCTGTAAGGGACAAATTTTATATATATATATATATATATATATATATATATATATATTTATATATATTTATATATATTTATATATACCCATAATTAATTATATTATATACTTTACTTTTTTATCAATTAATTATTATAAATCATTAAATCATTTTGTAGGTAAAGTCCGCGGAGGCGCCTTTTACTACAGCTGTAAGATCTAAAAATAGTTGTAATCAGCATTCCAATGTAAATACAACAGTAATTAAGTATTATTGCTGATATGATCGATCTCCCATTAGCGCATATTTATTAATTAATTAACTAATTGAATTGTATGTAGGACATGATCAATTCCGCGTACAATATATCGCGAAAACAATCTCCTCAATCAAACTCATATCAAAGGTCAGCCGATAAGGTACGGATTTGAAAAAATTTTGAATTTGAGTTGATCTGGAAGATTGTAGTTCATCTGGATGAACATGCCTCTCTAGTTATAGTTCATCCGGATAGTTAAAGTTCATCAGGATAGGTAAAGTTCATCAGGATAGTTAAAGTTCTTTAGGATAGTTAGAGTTCATCAGGATAGTTAGAGTTGATCCAGAAGATTCTAATTCATCTGGATGAACATGCGTCTCTAGTTATAGTTCACCGGATTGGTTATAGTTCATCCAGATAGTTAAAGTTCATTATTATAGTTAAAGTTCATCAGGATAGTTAGAGTTGTTCCGGAATATAATTAAAAGTTAACTGTTCCGGCTATGATAAGTTTGTACTTCATCCAAATGGTTATCTGGATAGTTAACTAATGTTTAGCCGGTTATGATCGATTTTATTAATTAATTGAACTGTAGGTCTGTTCTCCGACCGTATATAAACACACTCCTCCATCTACAACAGCGTCCGGGCAAAAGGAAATGGTAACTATTTTAATTTACAAATTGTGTACTTTCCTTATAACTAATTGCTATATGATCATTTAATTAAATGCTGATGCTGTCTTTAGGGAAAAAAGAGACAAATAACAGAAGCAACAGCTGTTGCAGCCAGTACTGCTGGGGCATCACAACAGGAAGTGGTATATATATATAATTAAGGATTTGACAAATCGCTTTGAAGTTATTGTTAATTAATATATATGTTACTAATCAACTAATTATATGGTGTCAATTTAGGAAAAAAATAAGAGACCAACAAAATTAGGAAAACCTGCTCTTGCTAATAATGATGACATTCCTGCTGCTGTTGACCCAGAAATCTCATTAGAGGTATATATATTAGTATATTTGATAATTAATTTATTCAGTTTTTGTTGATACATGATTCCTGATCGTCATGTGAAGTATCGAATTCAAGACAAGACATACAGGGATGCTGAGGTCCGAACTCAGGCCGAACCTGGAGTTCGGACATGGCCGAACGTGTGGCCGAACCTGAGGTTCGGCCAGTCGTATTTCAGCTTGTATAAATAGTTCATCTTGTATAGATTTGAGTTTCTTCCGTGTCATATCCTCTAAGTGTACTCTGTGGTTTACTCTGTGGTTAATACAAGTCATTTGTATTTACTCTCTGTGTTTCATCTCGTATTTCATTGATTTTGTTACGACTAAGTAGAAGATCTATACGCTCACGCACTTTCAAGTGGTATCAGAGCATTTGGTTTGCTCTACTAGTCGGAAATCACTGTTTTACGGAGTTTTGAGTTCAAATTCATGTTTTAGAGAAAATGAGTATTGTTTTTGAGTTCGTTTGATCATCTCGAGTGTGCTTCACATAATTTTTTTTTCCTAATTCATTTCTATCGAATTTACTTGAATTCCTGTCGAAAATTCCATCGAAAAACACTGAAAATCGAGAAAATGGCGTCGAGTGAAATCTGACTCGTTTGAGGTTCGGACTCGTTCGGTCTAACCGCTCCGAACTCGAGGTTCGGACGGAGTTCGGTGAGCATTCGATGTGTCTTTGAGTTCGGTGATAGATCGGTCCACATTCGGACAGAGTTCGGCCAGTGTTCGGTGTTGAATCTATTTGTTTGTCCGAAGGTCAGGTTCGGAGAGAGTTCGACGAAACTTAGGTTCGGACGAAGTTCGGAGATAATTCGGTGAAGGTTCGGAGGAGGTTCGGTGAACAGTGTTCAGTTTTTCGAAAATGTCTGATTTTCAAGCGTTCGCAGCTATTCAAAATTCGGTTCAAGCTACGATGCAAACAATGATGAATTATGATAATGAAATCGGAACAAGCCAGAAAGTTCCCAAATTGCTAAAATTGGAAGATTATCATAGTTGGGTTAATCGGTTTGAAGCATTTATCGATACAAATGACATTGATATGTGGTTAGCGTTCACTGAGCAATATGTTTATCCTAAAGATGAAACTGGTGAACCTATTCTTCAAAGGAAAATGTCGTCTGAGCAAAAGAAAGCTTACCAAGCAGAGAAAAAGGCTTATGGTACTTTAATGATGGCATTGCCTAAAGAGTTACTTCATCAATTTGCTGGTAACTACACATCAAAATGTCTATGGGATGCTTTGGAGAAACGATGTGAAGGCAATGACCGATACAAGAAAAGTCGACAAAAGGTTTTGAAGAAAGAGTTTGACAGCTTTAAGCATTATCAGAATGAAACGATTCCCAATCTGATTGCAAGATTTGCTCATCTAATGAGTGAAATGCGTTTGGTGAATCTTACTAAAGAAGAGGCTGATATGAAAGAAAAGATTTTGGAAGCATTGCCTGAAAAATGGGAGAATTATGTGATGATGATTACTCATGATAAAGATTTTTCCGGATTGTCTTTCAATGATTTGGTTCAAAAAGTTCAGGCTCGGGATATGGAATTAATGGTGACTAAATCACTTCCTACACAAATTCAGAATCCTGTAGTATATCATGGTGAGAATGACTCTACAATGAATGCTGGGAAGTCTACTAGTTTTAGTTCTGCTCCTCCTACAACATTTCTAGCAGGTAAATCTGAAATTCCAAGTTATTCTTCTGCTGGTTGTACTGTGTCATTTCCAAGTTCTTCAGCTCAAAGTGCATTGTCTGTTCAAACTGTTGATGATTATAATGCATTGATGTCTGCATTGGTATCTTCATATTTTGGTGTTATCACTGGTGCTGTGAGTAATGCTGAGTTAGCAAATGAAGATTACGATCAGATTGATTATGATCATTTGGAAGAAATGGATCTAAATTGGCAGTATGCAATGTTGGTTCGACGAACAAAGAAGTTTTTCAATAGAACTGGTAAGAAGAGACTTAATCAGGAAGGAAAGATTGGATTGGACAAATCTAAGGTAAAATGTTATAAGTGTTCAGTTTATGGTCACTTTGCTCGAGAATGTCCAAGTTCTACAGAAAGTAAATTGAAGACTGGTCAGCATGCACATTTAGTTTTTCATCCATCAAATGAAGCTGAGAAGGTTGAGAAGAAATCTGCTACTCTTGTTCATGGTTGGACCAATACTTTTCCACATTCAAGTGAATTTGCATGGAATGCAGATACTGAAGCTAAGAAGAATCATACTCCAATTTCAATTGCTTTAACTGTTCGTCATAATGATGATGATAGTCTTCTGACTGATTCTGATTCTTATTCAAGTGTATCTTTGGTTCATGAAGATCAACCTAAAGTTTCTGATAGTTCAAAGGTTGAAGAATTTAAATGTTTTAAATGTGAAAAATTGATCCAGGAGATTGCAGGTTTTGAACAAAGTCGTCAAATTTCAACTGAAGAGATTGTGGTGTTAAAGAAAGAGTTGGAAGATTTTCAAAAGAAATATTATGAATTAGTTCATGTTCATGAAGATGTTTTGAAAGAAAAGGCTCAATTGGCTAAGGAATGTGAGAAGGCTAAAGCTGAAGCGTTAGATGCAGCTCAAGATTTTGAAAATCTGTTTGAGAAGAGTTATCCAGTTCAGCAAAAGTATGAAGATGCTACTGCTCTTATTGCTACAACTGCTTTTACTGTTGAAAAACTTCAAAACAAGATCTCTATGCTTCAAGATGAGAATATTCTCTATCGTGACAAGAATGAGGTATTGACTAAAGATGTTGAGATTTACAAGAAAAAGAGAGAAAGTGTTCTTGAAGAATTGTTTGCTGAATGTGAGATCAGAAAGTTACAGACTTATGAATATGATGATCTCAATGCAAAGTTTATCAAGTCACAGAAAGAAGTTTTTGAAGCTCATCAAAAGATCAATGACTTGAAATTGGAAATTTTGGAACTGAAACGGCAAGTGAAGAACTGCAATTTGTCACCAACAATGCTCAATTTCCTATACAAGCGGGATCAGAGTTCAGAAAGTTCTAAAAAGGATGATGTTCACTTGGTTCCTCAACCAGTGGATTTGGTTGAAGTTACTTCTGCTCCGCTTGATCCAAAAGATGAATTGCATGATTATTCCAAGTTTGTTACTCCACCCAAGAAGAACAAGTCTAAGTCAAAGAAGAAAGAAAAGCCTTTGGGCGAAGCTCCAAAATTTGTTTCAAAATCTGTATTGCTGGAACATGAAAAGATTTTTGATAAGGTTGCTTCGAGTTCTTCATCTGCAACTGAAGAAGAAAAAGAGTTGATTGAGAAGAACAAGCTGAAGGATATCAGAGTTAAATTCACTAGCGAAGCTAAGATGAGAGAAGCTTCGGGTTCTTCTTCAAATTCTTCAAAGATTCCAGGTTACAAGCACAAAGGTTTAGGTTACACAGTGAAGGAAGAACCAGTTCAAGCTAAGAAACCAGTGAAAGCTGCAAAGGTTCCTAAAGCAAAGGTTGCAAAGAAATCACCATCTTAGAAAGAATTTTCTTATTATTCTGGAAGGTCCTCATCTTCAAGGAGTCCATCTCCTAGGTATGATTCTTCTGATGGTTTCTTTGATAACTTTAATTCTGAACATTCATCTGGTTTTTCAAAATCAAAACAATTTTCAAACGTGTTTAGAGAAAGACTTTGTTATGTATGTCGTCAACCAGGACATCTGGCTGCTGATTGTCCGACGACTGCATATATCCACAAAACTCCCAAATATGTGGATATCAAAGGTCAAATTTTTGATGAACCATGGTCCCCAAAAGTCATATCAACTCGTAAATCGTCTTGGTTTAACCCAAGTACGTCGGTTGAATCTGATTCGCGTTCCGATCAAAAGTTAAAAATTTTACAAATTTGGAGACCAAAAGTTGTTTCCAAGGCCAACAATGACTTTGTGGAAGACACCGGGCGACCCGACGATATTGAATTGGGTCGATCCCAGCACAACTAATGTTTTATTTGGTGTCAAGCAGGTGTTTCAGGAAGACCTTTCGGTGATTGAAATATTGCTGATTGTGAAATATTTGTTCTAATTAAATTGAATTTCAAAATCAATTTTGTTTTTCAAAAGTCTAAACTGTGAGTATTCGTGTTGGTTGATCAATTTTTCTTGTTTTTCTTCCGTCTCATTCTTAGGGGGAGTTTGTTTTTGCAAAACTATCCACATAGTGTTTTGTTTTTCAAATCGTAAAAATGAAATTCTATAAATAGAGTTGTCATTTTTAGGGGGGGAGAAATTTGGAAAAGACAAAAACAATGAAAAATGCAAAAATCCAAAAACATTGAAAAATGAGAAATTGTATCCGACATGTTTGGGAAATGATGGTACATTGGCTGACATTGTCTGACTCATGGATAAAGTAGATGAACAAGCCATAAGACCATTTGATCGATGTGTAAGTTAGGCTCGGCAAATCAGAAAGTATACAAATGTGATATACACTAAATCTGATGCTTGATCTAGTGGACAACCTCTTGATGCATATCTCATGATATATCAAGAAAAGGATATGTGAAAAATAAAATAAGAAGTCACTGTGTATACATGTGCTCATTTTGCAAAGATTTAAACTTGTTTGATTTTCTTTATTTTGTCAAACGATCGGACTTTCTCTGCGTGTCGAAAGACCGACCTGATTGTTGTTCGTTTGACGTTCTGCTTTATTTTCTTTGGTGTTTTGTATAACTCATCGGACTTTCTCTGCGTGTACGGAAGTACCGACCTGATTGTTGTTGAGTTATACAACTTCAACTTGTTTTATTTTCTTATTTTGTTAAATCCGAGGCCTTATCTGCGTATCGAAAGATCGACCTTAAGGTAGACGATTTAACGTTCTTATTTTTTTTGCATGGAACACAGTTGATTATATCATGATTACAATCATTATGTGATTAAAATCACAAATGAAATCACAAAATGTGATAAGCAAAAACATATCTGAGTATGTCTGATAGTGTGGGGTACACTGGTCAATGCAAGCTTAATCAATACCTTAACATATCCAGATGTTATGAGTATGATTGTGCCAGAGTTTAAAGTTGGACAAATTATATCTGCAATTGGCATGGCTTATGTGCTTCATTAATTGAAATTGAAGTGTAGTTCAGCATGTTATGACCAATATGATCCCAAGTTGTGATCTTTCTCACAAAAGACAAAAATAGTGTCTGTTTCTGTAATGCTTTTACTTTCCTTATTAGAAAATATCAAAAAGATTTTAGGTGTGTTTTGATATAAAGTTTCTAAAAGTCAAAAAGATTTTGTTTCTATTTTGTTTTCGATTGATCAACACGAAATACAATATCAAATTTCAAAATCAATCTATCTTGGAGTCTCGAAGAGACATTTTGTGCCAAGATTATTTATGTTGGCAGGATTCTAAGTGGAAGAGAACATTACAACTTCAAGTCTTCTGAAGTTTGTTGATAAAGAGATTATACACGATGTAAAATCAAGTATTCAAGATTGAACTCATCGTCAAGATCGAGGAAGAGTTTGATTGAGGATACAAGATACAAGTTTTGATAAGAGGAGATTATACTGCACATGCCGAGGGGGAGTTTGTTGATACATGGTTCCTGATCGTCATGTGAAGTATCGAATTCAAGACAAGACATACAGGGATGCTGAGGTCCGAACTCAGGCCGAACCTGGAGTTCGGACATGGCCGAACGTGTGGCCGAACCTGAGGTTCGGCCAGTCGTATTTCAGCTTGTATAAATAGTTCATCTTGTATAGATTTGAGTTTCTTCCGTGTCATATCCTCTAAGTGTACTCTGTGGTTTTCTCTGTGGTTAATACAAGTCATTTGTATTTACTCTCTGTGTTTCATCTTGAATTTCATTGATTTTGTTACGACTAAGTAGAAGATCTATACGCTCACGCACTTTCAGTTTTTGACTTTAATTAATTAATTGTTAATATATATTCTATAATTAATATTATTATTATGTCACTTTTGATCAGGGGTGCAAAACTGTGGACCTACACCTTGGGGAAAAAAGAAATATCGTGGCAAAGGCTAAATTATACCTAGCATCAACAGATGAGATGATTCATGGAGTTCCACTACCTTCTAATTGTCGTAGAGTTTCCATTTATGAGGTTTTGAAGGAACATGGACTTTTACCACACCCAGTAGAAAATATAACAACAATTAAGGAGCTTGCAGAGAAGAAAATCAGTAACTATATTATTGCATGGCCGAAGGACCAAATGATCAATGCTGATCATGATATGAAATTATAATCAAAGGTTTGTTCCATTGATAATACAGTTAAAGTACTTGAAGAACCAATTAATTAATCGTATCCACTTTAATTAATTAATTAACTTTAACTATATATATATATATATATATATATATATCTTATCGGTTTTATTTGGCATGTTTTGTTACTCCGGGTAAATAATGTGAAAAGAAAGCCGAAGGTATAGTACGTAGCATCAAACAACTTGAAGAGCGTGACGATGATGAAAAAACTTACAAGGAGCCAGACTAACCCGATCAAATTATGATTATCATAACAATTAAAGTTTGATTAGTGTGTATGTATGTATAATTAATTATATTATGATTTTAAGGTTTCTCATAGACATATATATGCAGTTTAATTAATTAATTGTATGCAGTTTAATTAATTATAATTACGAAAAACAAAATTTGATGAATCTATAATTGCTTGATTATATTATATATATATATATATGAAAAACAAATAATACCAAAGGCCACACTTTTTATATTCTAACGTGGCCGTTGCCACCATTTGGCCACGCGTATTGGGACAAAACATCTGATTTCAACTACTCTTTGGCCATTTTTTTAATATATGTGGCTAAAACACAAATATACGTGACCATACAATACCAAAGGCCACACTTTTTATATTTTAATCTGGCCGTTGCCACCTTTTGGCCACACATATTGGGACAAAATGTATGATTTCAGCAACCCATTTGGCCACGTTTTTATAACCTATGTGGCTAAAACACAAATATACGTGACCATATAATACCAAAGGACACACTATTTATATTTTAACGTGGCCGTTGCCACCCTTTGGCTACGCGTATTAGGACAAAAGTCATAATTTCAGCAACCTATTTGGCCACGTTTTTATAACATATGTGGCTAAAACACAAATATACGTGGCCATATATTACCAAAGGCCACACTTTTGATATTTTAACATGGTCGTTGCCACCCTTTGGCCACGCCTATTGAGACAAAATATATGATTTCAGAAATCCTTTGGCCACGTATTTTTATAATGTATGTGGCTAAAACACAAATATATGTGACCATGTAATACCAAAGGCCACGTTATATAAACACATGTGGCCGTTAGGACCTTTTGAACACGCTTTCCGGAATAATTTTTTGATTACAACAACAAATATTGGTACCCTTTAGCCACGCTTCCAGGTGGATTCAGCCACTGATATTGTAACGTGGCCGTAGGATACATAAGGTGATGGACCTTTGATGTCGATTGAAATGAAAAAAAAATGTGACCAAACACCTTTGATCACAGTTTTTTTCCCTGGCCAAAGGTGAATTTTGACGTACTGTGAATTTCCTATCACGATTCAGATGTGAGTTTTGACTCATATGAACATCATTGTTTTAAAAACCAGAGATTATTTTTTTCTTATGAATGATAACCGCATGATCGAATGAACAACTCCAACTTTTAGAAGTATGTCTTATGAAGTAGCTAGATCGACTTCCGTTTAAGGGAAAACTACTTTTAAATTGACTGTCCCTTTTGATAAACTTTCTGGCTATCACTAAAGAGATACCCCCGATCCTTTCATATGAAAAGCATGATTTGACATGTTGCTTCTTCTTAAACCTGCACTAAACCCTAACAAAAATTCATATGTACAGTTATCCAAAACCAGAATACCCTGATGCTCTTTGTTTCGAAGAGACACGTTTACTTCATGCTCACATCGTGCAATATTTTTAAACACTATTTAAACCAATATTTTAGAAAGAACGATTCATATCGCATGAAGTGCGAGAACACCAAGTAGATTGGGCACATTTGTGAACTTAAGAAATGAAGACCCCTCTTGATGAGATGCTTACTCTATGGAACTTTATAACCGTTTACACGTTCATCTCAATATCTATTGATGCAAATTTCTTTCCAATTCTTGTCAAGCATGTTGGATATTTTTCTTTGAACTCTACACTATCTATTATGTCAGTTTCACCCTCCCAGTTGGTATCTCAACCGGTTCCATTCTAAACTCATATGTCACACTTTGGAAGGTGTAGTTGCGACTACCATATGCTACTACCTCAACACTCACATGAATTCATGAACTGATCCATTGTCATCCTAAATTTGCTATCCTCATACTTGATGCCATGCACCTTTCTGTAAGGCACCGTCGATTACCGGTACCTCATCGTTTACACTTTTATTTTGATTTTTTTGCCCTTATTTTTGGACCCTTAACAAGGGTAATATGTATGATGATATGTTGGATGATGTTGAACCCCAGTTTGAAATTGAACCTAATCGTTCCCATTATTACCTGAATAATTCTTAGCAAAGTTTTGTAATTTTTTTTGAAACAAACTTCTATGTGTTATCTTTCAAAGGCAATGGTAGCACTTGATTTGAGACTGTCTGGAGCTCGGTTCTGCTGTTAGAAACTCAGGACATTGCCATCTATTTTAGTATGTGAGCAACTATTGAACCATTTTAAGCATGATAAATAGTTTGTTTGCTTTTGACCTTCTCTTGAGTAATGTTTAAAAAAACATATGTGTTTATGCATACTAAATTTGAGAATCTAAACCTATGTTTAGGGTAGAGAAACTGATTAATTATTGAAATGCTGGTTTAAACATAAGTCGCATCGAATTGCATGATTAGTTATGTGTATGAAACGTGTTAGGAACTAGAAAATGACATGTTGTGAGTGTATTAACTTAATTGAGTATGAAAGCATACACCATACAAGGTCCTAAGTCTCCTACCTTGGTGGGAATGACAAGACTGTGTGAAGTTTCCCCATTAACTTTGCACCGTATGGGTTGTGTTGGGTAGTTAATGAACTTATATGCTAGAGATATGCCATGTTAGGGTCTTATGCGTTGTATGGTAAAACCTTCATGATAGATTGCATGCTAATATGCGTTGATCATATCAACCATTAAAGGAATCCTTCATACTGACTCAAATTCTATCTTAAATGTTATTGTATGAAAGGTGATTTTGAATGTTATTAAGAATCATGTAAACTTAATTGGTCATAACTGCATAAGGTACTAAATCAACCAAGGGGTCCTCACATTAACTTGATCAGTCTTGTGTAATTCCATGTTATTTGCTAGTTGGTAGGCAAATTCAGATGTTTACGTATTCATTATTCAACGGGTATATTAGACAAATATTGATTGACTTGATGCACACACAACTTTCTCATACCCAAATTCCATTTTCTCCTATTCACCTGGGCTATTGAGGAATGTGATTGCCTTATGCGAAAAAGAGACATGAAATGAGAATTTCACTCCTAGCATTAGGTGCAATAATCTAGGGTCTGCTCGGATATATTATGATCCCTCTGTCACGTAAAGTTTTGACTACAGAAACTTATGTTATCATGTTACTCTGTTAGGCATTGTCACTCGACACTGTTCCCGTAAAACAGCCGGACGACTTTTCTCGTAGAAACTCATGATCAGAGAAACCACTTTATTATTTTCAAAATCCTGTAAACATTTTGGCACCTCCTCAACCTGTTGCACACATTCTAGGACATAACGTCCATCACTTCTTTTGGAGTAGAGAACCTGAATTCTTTCAATATATTACTGTCAAGATCGATTCTTGTAACAGTTGACATTGATCATTAAATTTCGGGACGAAATTTCTTTTCAACTTGGGGATGATGTCATAACTAGAAATTTTTCTTTCCCCTTCTCCTTCATTCCAATCAACTAGTCAGCGCTACCTCAAGCGTTACCTTAATTTTCGGGGCGAAATTCTTTCAACTTGGGAAAGATGTGACAACTGGTAAATTCTAGGTTATCTCCGTTAATAACTTCTGCTATCTTAGTTAACTAGTATAGTTCACGTTACACGTCATGTTAATGTCATGTATGTGACAACTTGACTTTTCAAGTAATTCTTGGGTAAACAAAACTTACGTTATTATGAACATCTTTATGAACATCCATGTATGCATTGTATTAATTGCGTAATTAGGGTTTTTGGGTGATGGTCACTACACGAGCATTGCACATAAGTCTAGGCGTCCGTAAATTAACCTAACGATTGTGATCCTATGATCCTATGTGAGTTATACTCACGATTTTATGTGAACTAGTTAGGCTTCACATTTTGAACTTTACAGTTAATTATATATATATATATATATATATATACATATATATATATATATAGGGTAAGATTATTTTGGAACCCTTCATGAGTTAAGGAATCTTTGGAACACAATTGTGTGGTTTATATGCTTCCACCACATCTTTTTTATCTATATCTAAAAGGGTAAAAATGACAATTACACTTATTAAAAATTCTCTCTCCTCTGCTCCTCTGCAAAAGTAGCGAACATCTCTTTTCTCCTCTGCAAAATCATACCCTAATTGTTGATTTATTTTCACGTGAAATACTTTAGAAAAAAAGGAAAAAGAATGTGCCTATGCCCCACTAAAATTCCGACACATAATCAATACATTTGATATATTAAATTCAAATATTTATTTGGGCTAGAATCTAGTTTTTATCAAATAACATTTATATTTTAATTTTTTAAAGAAAATAAATTTCAGAGTCTTCTTTATTTTTTTTTCTAAACACAACGGTATAAGTTTGAATAAAAAATCACTAGTTTTTTTTGGTCCTATGAGTATTTTTATACGTTTTTATACTCGTAGAATATAATTAATCGTAGAATACTTTTTTGTTTTGTTTTTTAGTATTTGTAAAAAAAATTTAAATAAATCTTTAATTTTGTTGTGCGATATATTCTTTTTATATTCTTAATTTATTAATTTTAGTATTGTAAATGTTTTATTTAACAAAAATATAAATATTGTATTTCGATCACACCACACCACATAACATTGAGTATATCACATACCCTTAACTTTAAAAATAAAACTAATAAACTGGTTTTTTTTTAAACTGCTAAAAAACTATTTAAAAATGTTTCAGGGTGGGAGTGTAATTATTTTATCAGATACGAGATGTTATATACGTAACATATCTAGGCCGGTGTGTAGGTCCAGAAAATCTCCCGAAACACGATATTGATATCACAAACGAGTGCGGAATCCTCGTAGGTGATTGATTCAAGAAAAGAGAAGACGAAAACACAAGAATACGATGATTAAACAATAAAAACTTGATCTTTGCACACAAGAAAACTTGTCGGGTACAAATCTTTTAAATCGTAAACAGCTTCTCTCTCTCACGGGTTTATTGTAACATCCATGTTCTACCCATTTCGTTGTACCCGACTTGTATTCCATGATCCATTCAATAAGGAAGTTCTTCATTTTATTTGGTGTTTCAATGTATAATTTACGATTATTTTAATTTATTTTGTTTTTATTTCAATTCGGATTTCAATATTTCAAGCTTTCAATTTATTTAAGTTAGATCGGGACTTGAGTATGCTATATACGTGTGGCAAATGTGGGCAATACTAGTTACGCACGCAATTGAAACACAAATTATAGTTGTACAAAAGTTTTGGGTTAAAATTTATAAATATTGAAGGTTTGGGCCATTTATGTAATTTTGAAAAACTTCGTAAATAGTTTTATAATTTTGAATGTCATATTTATTTTACATCCATAATTAACACTCGCAAATTAAGTTATGAGAAAAGATCGGGGTTAAAAACATACATTATGGGAATTAATTGTGCCATCTATGGGTTGCATTCATTAAAAAAAAAAAAAAACAAGGAAAGGAGGGCAGCAGGATTCAAACCTGCGACCCTCCACTTATTACTCACACCCTAACCATTGAGACAACCTGCGCTTGCATTCCTTTTGCTGGATCCGTTACTTATATAGTAAACCAGGCGCGTATCTTCCTCCTTCTCCTTCCTTTCCTCCACGCGCCTGCAAGTTTCTTTTCCTCTTTTTTTGTTCGACCTTAACCCCTCTTGACCCATTTTCTCGCCCGTTTTCACCATTAAAGCCACCATTTAAACCACAGTTTCGTGTCCCATTTCAATACTCGAGTTTAATGACACTTTAATCATCAAAAACCGTTTACAATTAATGATTTTCAATAAAAAAATTCATCTTCTTAAAACCTCCATTAAAACTAAACTTAAAGCTCCAAATCGACCCATCTCCGATCTCGTCCACTATAAATTGAGATCATAAACCTGTTGTAGACCTGCTCATGATCAGAAACCCTCTCCCAATTTCAATTTTCATTCGGGCAATCAAAACCCCCCAATTTCTAGGGCTCATAACTTGTTCGGACGATTCCGGGCTCAATTCTCCATCAAATTGATCAAGTAAGTAGTCCATTCCACCTAGTTTTTCGTTATCTACAAAACCCCTCTGTTAATTTTAGGTTTTATCTCTTTATTTCATATGTCAATTTTAGGGTTCTTCGTGATTTGGGGATTTTTATGAAAACATAAATTGTAGCCTAACTAGTTTAATCTAAACATCTCAATATCAATAATTTATATTCTAAATCACGATGGTTGCAATTAGAATATATTCATAATTATTTTATCTATTTTATTACTTGTTATCATCTTCTAAATATATATTTATATATTTAAAAAATTATATATATTATCACATTGAAGAGATACTTATTCCTTACGACGTTAACTATAAATCATAATAAAATTATGATGATTCCATAATCATTAGATCATATTATAAAAATACTTTTATAATCAGTGTATATTACATTACTTTGTAGTAGTTATAACATTATAGTCTAAATATAATTCAAACTTCAAATATTGTTTTTACAAGTCGTTCATTCTCGCATTATTAATCAATTCACAAACGCATTATACAAAACCTTGAGGATTGCTTAGACGATTATAATAGTATTAACATAATTATGTTTGCTATTATTAATAATATTATCATTACTATTTAATGTTAACAAGTTGTGTGACCCCCCCCCCCCCCCCGCGCGTTGCCGCGGGGTTGAAATTGTAGACTAAGTTATAGTAAAAATTCATATAGTAAACATGAGGCTAAACATGTCTAACAACATATATACTAAACAATTATGAAACTAATGTGGAAGGCACCAGATTCACCTACAAAAAAAACAATAGAAAGTTAGAAACAAATGAAAGAAACATAATCAGTCAGTGCCTTAATAAAAATGACAGATAATAATCACGAATGTGGAGAATGTCCAGATTAAACCACAGATTAAACCACATATCCAGATTAAATGACAGATAATAATCAGTGAGTACCTTAATAAAAATGACAGATAATAATCACGGGGGATTCGTTTCGTAATCAATTGTACTTTACCTAAGTAAAGTGTTAGGGTACTTGATGTGCATGAAATTAAACATTGACACTATCTAATTCATTAATATTATACCGTCACTATACCGGTACATAAGATTCAAGACATTGCATTTACATTTAAAACTTGTGGTCCTTTATCAAATTTAAGGTCTATTAGGTTGCATCCAAAATGATTTGTTACCTCGCATACGAAACTACTTCTTCTGCACCTAAACTATTGTTGTTGCGTAGTTATTCATACGGCACTGATCCTGAGAATGAAAATTTTGTTGACATTTAGTTCCTAGGCATGTGTATTAAGGGTAAGCAGTTATGTAAATCATAAATTTAAAACATTGTACCAACCGTACTGCACAATTTAAATGGTAGCATTAAAAGTGGCAGAAGAAAAAAAAAACCAACCTTTAGAGAAAACAGTCCATTGACCCAGAAAGCAAATTTGCAAAGAAAAATTAACAATTAGACAAAGAGGAAGGAGGAGCTAATTTAAATCAACATGAATTATCTTGATTGTCAATCAGTAGGCAATTAATGGAATTTATAAAGTAACATGAAAGAAGTTTATACTTTATTAGAAAACTAAAAGGTACAATTGGCGAAAGTCAGTAGAACAAAAGTCTAAACGTAAGGTAAAACTAACCTAAACAGGAACTAAGAAAGAATAAATAAGAAAACAAAAAGAAATGAGGAACTAACCTGCGACGAAATCAGGAACGAATAATGAAAGAGACGTTAGATGGCTTGCAAATCTAAGGACAACATAAATGAAAAATGAGAATCTATAAACTAAAGAAAATAGTATTATCTTAGGGAATATGTGGAAGTACCTCCAGCAAGAAATACAATATTTAATCAGTTATAAGAAAAGCTCAAAATACAAAGTTTTAGGAATCTATGTCATAACTAAACTAATGATCCTTTCTTCAAAAATTGTAAATATTGAAGTAACTCTCATTAATTTAAAGTAAAATGAGTTTCTTGATTATAAATTTAAAGTCAATTATTGAAGATATGCTATACTATGAGCAGACACAAAATGAGTTAATACCTGCAATCTAAATATGACAACCTGCATTTAAAAGATGCAAATAAATCAGAATGAATTAGGAAAGCCAGCGACAGAGAACTAAAAATTATGAAATTAATGAATGAAATAGATCCATCCATAAGAACACATGTAAACACACATAATTCAAATGAAGTAAATAATTTTTGTAACTTATCACTTTCAATTTCATATTACAGTTATGAAATTCCATCGGAGAGTAAGAAACCGTAGAATTTTGACACTACAAATTCACATGCATCAAAAGAAAATCAATCGATGATCAATAAGGAGAAATAAGTAAAAATAGAGAAATATGTGGAAAATCAAAGAAATGTAAAGAAAACAACAACGACAACATCCATCAATTAATCAGACACACTTTCTTAATTGAGAATTGCAATCACGTAAAGTAACATTGAGGGAACAAATCATTAACAGTGGAAGACATTGTGAAGACAGAAAAGAAATTAATGAAACCTTAGAAATGACACTAAGTACAGAATGAAAATTTTGGTACCTGATACACTTTCAATTGAAAGGAAAGAGACGCCAAAGAACACGTATATGTTACGTGTAAGGCAGCAGTCCTACAAAACTAATAAGATTAAATGACACTTGCTCATAGACAAAAATCAAACCTGTCCAATTTTGTTTAAATAACCACCAGTAAAGGTCAAATGTATCAGTAAGGAATATGAAAACTCTATGTGGTTGTATTCCAGTTACCTTCTCATAAAGAACCAAAAACAACGAAATGAGCTCCTTTTATATATATTCACCGGCCTTCTGAATTTCTAGTTTATCTACAAATTTTGAAACCTTCTGCAATTCTAGTTATCTACCTCATCATCAAACAGTACAAAGTACATGTACATGTAAACCATAAACAGCTTTCATGTAATTTATATGAATTGGGTATTCTTAAAAGTTCTTATTACCTTGGTTATCTACAAACTCCAAAGGAATCCAACTGCAAGAAAAAAACAAAACAAAACAGGTAAATAGACCTAATAAACAGAAAAGAATATGAAGAAACAACATGCAACAACAGTTAGCAATCGCATAGCTCGGACCATAGATCGATCATAACATCCTCAAATAGCCAACATATCAGGTTTCATATTACTTTCCATGAGAAGTTCTTGCGTATTCAAACTTTAGACATATGAAGGTAAATGTATATCAGGCTAAGATAGTTTATAAATATTATTCATAAGTAGTTGCATTTAGGTTAGTGACTTGTTTACCTGGTGATTCCTGAGCATGCTTCTTGCTGACTTTTGGTACGGGTGTCAATGGTTGAACGGTCAATGTATTTTGAGGGGTTAACACTTAACACTGCAGGGTTGTCACTTGCTGAAACTAAGATTGCCTGTACGCCTAAACTTTTAAGTATTTAAGGGATTGCAATACTAAGAGAAATAAAGGCCAACATATTTAGAAGTAATAACAGAAATAAAAGTAACAGACAGATAAGAAATGTAGTGGTTAACAGTAAGAGAAAGTATAAGAAGACACCTGAATTTGTCAATGTATTCCAGCAATCGAACAGTTAGCAGACAAACAAAACAACCTACAAAGATAACAATAATGGAAATGAGTAAGAAAAGACATTATATAAGTAATTTGTCTAATTCAAAAGCATCTATTTTTCATATGTATTAATGCAGGTTTGCTGTATAAGCTTTGAAGCCATCAAACACAAAACGAAAAAACCAAAAAACACCCAAAAGCTATACCAGCTACCATCACATTGAACAGACCATGGGCATTCAGCAGAAAGTAATGAGGCACTTAAGCTTCCAAGGAAATGTAGGCTCAGAAAGTTATCATCACAGCCAAAATATAACAACTTCTATTCCGATTTCAGTTTTGTACAAAGCGAATTCTCAGGGAAAATTCTTCATAGCAATCGCATGGCTCAGACCATAGATCGATCATCACAGCCTCAAATAGCCAACATATCAGGTAAATAATACAGACCATCAAAACAACCACTATCACATTGAACAGACCATAGGCATCTAGCAGAAAGTAATGAGGCACTTAAACTTCCAAGGAAATGTAGGCTCAGAAAATTATCATCACAGCCACATAAAACAACTTCTATTCCGATTTCAGTTTTGTACAAAGTGAATGCACATGGGAAATTCTTCATAGCAATCGCATGGCTCAGACCAAAGATCGATCATCACATCCTCAAATAGCCAACATATCAAGTCAATAAGTATTCCAACTTTAGTTTTGAAAATGATAGGTCAGAAAACAATAGCCATACCAATCACTTGGCTCATACCTTAAATGGATCATCATAACCCCAAATTGCCAATGAATGAGGTAGATAACAACTCGAATGTCAGTTTTGGAGAATATGAATGCTCAGAAAACACCCGTAATTGCAGAGAGAGATACAACGACATACCTTTCGTCTCTAACAAAGATGTATCAAAAAGGTAGAGAGAAAGTGCATGCATGTAACAGTCATAAAGAACCCAAATCGAAATCCGATGAAACTAAAAGTAGAAGAAAACCTAATTGGAACCCCAAACGCCACAGATTCTTCCAAATTGACAGAGAGATTGAGATAACTATCGCCGCTTCAACGCCCGACAGCGAATCCGTCAAACAACGGCAGCCGTCATCGGAGACGGAGCAACAATAGGAAACCCTTCGATTAGGGTTTCTAACAGAAATAAAAGACGGAGCTTAAGAAAGCCCTAGCAATTCGTCTCATCAAACAAAGACAAATCTTATGTACCGGACATAGAAGCCGGCCGATCCAAGGAAAAACCGGTAAAAGACCATGAACAGTAACTCAAAGACTCAACAACAGATCTCCGACTCCGATGGAGAATGGCCTAGAAACCGACGACGGCTGCGGTAAACGCCCCGCCGTCACCGGAATCATCATCACAACAGTGAGCAAAGAGAGAGTATCTCCTCTGTTTCTCTGGTGGGATGGCGGTGGAGCAGATGAGAGAGAACAAAAGAAATTGTATGGTGGGTTTTGACGGTTTTGACAAAAACCGTGGGCCGGGGGGGGTAAAGTGTAACAAAAATGAAAGAGCTGTGGTCACTTTAAGAAAAACAAAAACAATACTATTCACCATGAATTTGTATTGTATATTTAT
>JBCNJP010000023.1:80253528-80356869 GCA_039602395.1 Deinandra increscens subsp. villosa | reverse complement strand
ATGTTCGATTTAATTCTTCTTTGCAATTTTTAACAACATGATCATCCTTACCACATCTGAAACAGTGAGATCTGTGACTTGTGCAAGAGGAGGTTTCTGAGGTACTTTCCTCCTCAGAATCTGATGTTTTATAATCAGAGTCACTGTTGGTTTCAAAATCCACTTTTGTTTTATCTTTTGAAATCCTTGGATTATTAGTTTTCAAAAATGATTCCTTCTTTTGAGAAATATGTTTTTCTGTAGGTTCTGAAATTCGTATCGGTGTAAAAGAAGGAATTGGATTAGAAAGAAATTTGTTGAATCGATTTTGAGATGTACTTGCATGACATTGATCATTTTCATTTGAAACAAATCTTTCTTGATTAACAGACACGGACTCTTCACTACTGCTATCTAAAGAAGAACTATTACTAGCTACACTACTGTCTGAACTAGACTTCTTGGAATTCAAACTACTACTTGAAACAGACTCCTTAGAATTAAGACTACCGCATCCAAGCCCACTTGTGTTACCGTATCCATTATCATAATCCTCCCTGATCTCCTTATGGTTCACTCCTTCTAGACCTGCATGCAGACTGTTAGCATCACTAGGAATTAAATCATTTAAGGGATGAGGTTTCGGAGTAGGTGAATAACAATGCGTGCTAGGAGGAGGATAAACCTTAGGAAACACATTCCCATTGTTCTCCATACCTATTCCGGTTTTTATTTTAGCTCCTCGTTGTTTAACGAGCATCTCTTCAACTTTCATTTGAGAAACAGTCCATCTATCTAACTTAGTCTGAAGTTGAGAGGTTTCAAATTGGGCTAATGTAACTCTTTCAGAAAGCATGTTTATCTCTACATTTTTTGCAAGAAGAGTTTGTTTTAAATGTTCATTTTCATGCATTGCCTCATTTAATTTAACAAAATATTTTGCTTCATTTTCCTTTAATTGGGTGTTCATGGTTTTTAATTCGTTGTTGTTGTCGATCAACAATCGATTGGCCTTGTAGATGCCGAACAAACGAATTCTACAAGGATGAGAGCACATATCTTGAACAGATTCATATGAAAGATCCATTATAACCTTTTCTGCAGCAAGAGCCTTTTCACATGTGCACGCGGGTGTGCTTGCTGTTTTCTCATTCGTCTTCTTCTCAGCTTCTTTCTTCTCACAGCTGTTAACTGTGTGATCATTGCTTTGTTCATGGATTTGAGCTGCAAGAGCTTGATTGATGGCCTCCTCAGCTTCAGAGACCTCCGCACTCCAGTCAAAGTTTGTCAGAAGAGCCACTTCTTTGGTAGGCTTGGCTTCTGCTTTGTCAGTGATAGGGATGACTCGAGTTGCAGGCTCAGGAGTCGGTTCAGTAACAATTGGACTGGGGCATTCTCTCTTGAAGTGGCCGAGTTGCTTACAGTTGTAGCATCTAAGCTTAGCCTTGTCGAAACCAACTCTCCCATTTTGATTCTTGAAGGTGTTTCTCCCAGTGCGTTCGAAGAATTTTCTAGCTCGAACAGTCAACATGGCCATTTGCCATTTTAGGTCAGTTTCTTCCAGATCATCTGGATCAACTTGGTACATATCCTCAGCAGTCAGAGTCGAACCTTGAAGTTCTCCAGCAGCGAAAGCTTGATAACTGTTAGTAAACAATGAGAACAATCCCATGTATTCAGGTGAAATCTGGGATGTTTGCTGATTAGTGGCGGAAGCAGTTGAGGATGAACCAGATCCAAGATGTGAAGATTGAAGTTGAGATAAGGCTCCTTTGGGAGTGACGGCTGAGATGAAAGCAGAGTTCTGAGAATAAACTTTAGTAGGACCCATGGTTTGATTGTACTCTCTCCTTTGAACATCCAACTCAAAGGACTTAAGCTTGTTGATTACATCCATAAGCTTGTAATCGGAGAAACTTCTTTCTTGTTTTAGCATGCGAACCTGAATGCTCCACTCGGGTGGAAGAGCATCCAGCAGCTTCTTGATTTGTTCAGAGTTAGTGAGTTTCGCATCATATTTCTTCAGATTGCTTGATACAGTCAGGAAGCGGTTTGTCAAATCAACTAACTTTTCATTCTTCATGCTTGTGAATGAATTGAATTCTTTAGTGGCTTGGGCTTCCTTGTCCTTCACCAGGTCTTCATTGCCATCATAAAACTCACAAAGAGCGTCAAACAAACTTTTTGCATCAGTGTGCTCAGCAAAACGATTGTAGATTTCTTGCGACAGGCATAGAGAAAGAGCACCAAGAGCCTTTTGATCACGATCGATGAGTTTCAAGTCCTTCTCAGAAAAGGAAGACGGATTAGTGTTGATCAGTGTAACTTCACCAGTAGTAGTTGTTGGAACATGAGGTCCGTTGACGATCGACAACCATTGATTGTAATCGGTGTACAGAAAGAACGATTTCAAACATCGTTTCCAATCTTCAAAATTGTCTCCATTGATTAGCCTTGGTGGTCGGTTTGGAGCAATGCTTTCAGTGTCAGCAGCATTTGTACCTGATGCCATCTTAAATCAGCCTGAAATAACAAAGACACGAGCAAACAGAGAACAATAAAATTTGATTAGTTTCGCTGAGAATCTTAGTTTCGCCCAGTAATTTCGCTCGGAAATCCTGAACAATTTCGCTGGAACTTATAATTTCGCCAGCAGTTTCGCTTGGAAACACTGAATCCAGTCAGCAATTTCGCCAACTAGTTTCGCTGTATGCACGGGCAGTACTTTCGCTCGGAAATACCCGATGACACACAGTTTCGCTAGCTAGTTTCGCTGGAAACTGGTTTGAACTTTCGTTCAAGAAAAATGACAATAGTTTCGCTTCTCGATTTTCGGCGAAAGAATAGTTTCGCTCGGTGATGATAGTTTCGCTCGGTAATAATACGGCGAAACTGCAAAATCGCTTAATAGTTTCGCTGTTTGAAGGCACAGTTTCGCTGAATAATCAGCAGTTTCGCCCAGAACAGAAAACCCTCTTTTTGAAGAAGAAATGATCAGAAATCAACCCAAATCACTATAGAGCAATGATCGGTTGTTTGCTTAGTCTTCAGGACATCAAAACACACAATATTCAATCAATTTCCAGTCCAAAACAATCAGATTTCAGAATCAAATAGATTTTCAAAGTTTTACCCAAAAACACTCAAAAACACCAAAATCAAGAGCACAAAGGCTCTGATACCATATTGTTGGTCCTCACTGATCTTTATCAGTGCAAATGAAGGTGTTTTTGAGAAGAAAACCAAAGAAATAACAACAATAGATGATTCTCAATAGCTAAAATGGTTTTCTAGCATTGAACAATCACAACATGAACCAAAGATTGATAAGAGATGATTACAAGCTACAATAATAGTAAGAAATGCTCCTAGCCGTCACCAAAACTCACCAATAAACGATTTCTTGTATTAGGGTTCACCAATGTTGCCAAAAGTTACAAAAGGCTGCACAAGGCGGCATATATATACTGTCCAGTGAACAGTTTCGCTGGCAGTTTCGCTGGCCAAGCGAAACTGTCACTGAGACAGTCTAAACTAGGTACCGAGTGAAACTACAGTTTCGCTCGGTAGTTTCGCTAGCCTACCAAAAGACAACATTACAAATGAAACTAAACTATACAAACAAGCTAAACAAAACAATGAATTCCTCCCTACATTGATCTTCAATAGATGTCATCCAGTTCAGGGCAAACCACAATCTAAACGATCATATCGTTTGTGCTATCGATGTCGCCGACAGGGACACATGGCACAGGATTGTCCTGAACCTAGTAAAAGATCATTTTCAAACAAGTCTGCCACATTTATCGATGAATCAGGCAGAATTTTTACTGAGTCCACACCGTCTAACACTAAGTCTAAAAAGAAACAATTTTTTAAATTCGATTCAAGTGTTGAAGGTTCATCTCAGGATGATGTCTCAGTAAAAACAGAAAAGGTCAAAATGCAGTGGCGACCTAAAGTGGTCAGCAAAGCTGCAAATGATTTTGAGGAAGACACTGGTCGACCAGAAGCTGTGTGCTTCGGGTCATTTGAATACTAATCATTTAAACCAGTGTGCAGGTATTTCTAGAAGACCCGTTGGTGATTGCAAAGTTGCTGATGGAGGAGTATTCTGCGTTATTAACTTAAATTGAATGCTTCATATTTCTAAACTGAAAGTTTTTCTGAAAGCTTAAACTGAAAAGGTATCAGTATCGATTGGTCAATTTTCTTTCTTTTATATTCCGTATGTAGTTTAGGGTGAGAAAATTAAAAAACCAAAAATAGTGTGTTTGTGTTTTTTGATTAAAATGAAAATTCAAAAATATAGTTTTCATTTTAAGGGGGAGAACATGGAAAAATACAAAAACATTGAAAAACAGGAAAATACAAAAACATGGAAAAATGAGAAATTGTATCCAACATATTTGGGAAATGATGGTACATTGGCTTACGTGTATGACTCATGGATAAAATAGATGAAAAAGCCATAAGATCATTGTTTGATGTACTTGGTAGGCTCGGCATTAAATCAGAAAGTATTCAGATGTGATATACACATTAAATACTAATGCTTGACCAAGTGGACAACATCTTGATGCATATCTCATGATAGATCAAGAAAAAAATATGTGAAAAAGAAAATGAGAAGTCACTGTGTATACATGTGTTCATTTTGCAAAGATTTAAACTTGTTTGATTTTCTTTATTTTGTCAAACGATCGGACTTTCTCTGCGTGTCGAAAGACCGACCTGATTGTTGTTCGTTTGACGTTCTGCTTTATTTTCTTTGGTGTTTCGTATAACTCATCGGACATTCTCTGCGTGTACGGGAGTACCGACCTGATTGTTGTTGGGTTATACAATTTCAACTTGTTTTATTTTCTTATTTTGTTAAATCCGAGGCCTTATCTGCGTATCGAAAGATCGACCTTAAGGTAGACGATTTAACGTTCTTATTTCTTTTTGCATGGAACACAGTTGACTAAATCATGATTACAATCATTATGTGATTAAATCACAAATGAAATCACAAAGTGTGATATGAAAAGCAAAAACATATCTGAGTGTGTCTGATAGTGTGGGGTACACTAGTCAAAGCAAACCTAATCAATTCAATAACATATCCAGTTGTTATGAGTATGATTGTGCCCGAGTTTAAAATGGACAAATTATACCGGTAATCGACATGGCTTATGTGTTGAAATAATTGAAATTGAAGTGTAGTTCAGCATGTCATGACCAATATGATCCCAAGTTGTGATCTTTCTCGCAAAAGACAAAAATAGTGTCTGATTTTGTATTGCTTTTATCTTTCATATCTGAAAAGTTCAAAAAGATTTTTGGTGTGTTTTGATATAAAGTTTCAAAAAGTCAAAAAGATTTTGTTTCTTATTTGTTTTCGTCCGATCGATATGTGATACGAATTTAAAAGTTTCAAATCTACATCTTGGATTCTCGAAGAGAAGTTTTGTGCTAAGATTAAATTAATTTTTCAAAAGAAAAGGAAAGCCGCGTTTCTGTCTTCTGAAATTGCAGGTTATCTGAGTGAGAAGACTCAAGCATGGTGAAAGGGGGAGTATGTTATATCTTTCACAAGTGGATCTTGAAGTTCAAAGTTCTTTAAAGGTTGATCCAGCCATGCAAGCTCTAATTCTGACAAGATTTCAAGTTGAAGATCGGATGCAGCATTGTTGAAGATTGAAGAGTGAAGTTTAGTTAGAATATAGATACACTACACGTTAAGGGGGAGTTTGTTAGAGCATATTCCTATGCTAACGTGTGTCTCGTGTATTGTATCTAATCTAGAGCATCTGTGTGAGGTTTATAGTCACTGGCCGTACCAGATGCACCGCCGGACCAGATGATCCGGGCAGACCAGATGGTCCGCAGCTGGTACGCTGGCCTGTTACTAAGTGACTATAAATAGCTTGTTAGAGAGAGTGTTTAGGAGTTCTGTCAATTTCATATCTCTTAACTGTGTGTAAACTGAGTGTGTTTCTCTCTCTACATTGTAACTCTTTGTGAATCAATAAAGCAAAGCTTTATTTACCTTCTTGTTGCTATCCGATTACTGAATCATGCAGTAGTAAGATCGTCTCGTGGTTTTACAGATGGGAATGCCAAAGATAAGGGGAGATGTTCCTACAAGGACTCTATGGATTGTAAGCCCCTTATTTATATGAAGGAGACATAGCCAATAATTTATCACCGGTGGAAAATTGTTATGGAGGCGGTTTTTAAAAGAAGCCATTATGACCCGACATACCAAGTAGCTTAGCAATGGGACTACTTAGGTCTCGGGCTAAAGACTCATGGGATATGTTGTGAGCGAGAAAAAGGGAAAGACGCTATTGGGGTTATGAAGTGGGATGAGTTTAAAGTTCCATTCATGGAACTACATAGTCGTCAATCTGAAGTTGATAAATGATGTGTTTGGAACTACACCTAAAAATAACTACTTTATCCTAGACCTACTTAGACCTAGACACACCTAATTATACCGAATTTACCTAAGCTAAACCGAACCTAAGGCAAGTGTACCTATTGTAACACCCGTGTCCGACCCATTTACAAAACCCGACCCAGAACTGAACTTGTCGCGCAAGTCGAGTTTTGATTTAACAATTATCGAAAGAATTTGTCTAAAATATATAATTAAATTATGTTCGGGATATTCCATAATCATTTTTGACATATAAATAATAAATTTGCAAAGTTTTAGGTTAAACGATTTGCTTAAAACAAAAATAAAGCGATTTTTGGTTTTTACGCGATTTTTGTATTCGATTTATCGTTTACCAGAAATCTCGGAGTTTTTATCTTAAAATATATACTTTGGAATATTCTAAAATCATTTTATAACATTAAAAACCAATTGGTTAAATTTTAGATCAATTTTGTTAAATAAAACGCAAATAAATGAATTTACCGGTTTTCGTGCAAATCCGTTAATAACAGGGATTCACGTAAATTTCAAATTAAATCAAATTTTAATGTTCCTTAATGTTCTATAAGGTCAATATAAGTTGCTCGTAAAATATTAGAGGCTAACGAGTTAAAACGAGGACGGACAGTTAAAAAGAAAATAAATACATATTAAAAGCATATTTTTATACCACCTTATGCGTATCCCGAGACCTAGAAAACCATAAGAAATTACTCCAAATAATTTTGAACATAAAATGATAAGGTTATAAAAGCCTAGGGGTTAAAATCGCCAAAAAACCAAAGTTCAGGGGCTGAATTGCAAATAAAAAACCTTAGGGACCATCTCTGTCATTTTCCTAAAGTACCTCGCGGTACGCGCCAACCTCCTCTCCCATTCTTCGCGACACGCGAGACCTACGTCGACCAGAACTCAAGAACAGGTCCGAAATCCTCCACGTTTTCATTACTTGGGCTCCGAAATTCGGCTCATACACGTCATTTTTTCTTGGATTATCACCCTAGACACCTGTAGCAACCTCCTGCGAACTCAAACACTATAAATTGAAGCTCAATTCATCCACAAATCTCACCAATTTCTTCAATCTTCACCATAAAAACCCTAAAACGCATCAGAACTTTCTTCCTTCAAATTTGATCAATCTGTGAGGCTTTTGAATCCCATCTTCTACAAACACATCTTATTTTCCAAGTCTTTTATTTATATTTTTGAGTAAATTTGAGTCGGGTTTTGTTTAGTTTTAGTTGTTTTTAGTTAAGTTTGAGTCTTGGAGTCGTTTATTTATGTTTTTATATGTTTTGTAGGTGTTTGGTCAAGTCCTGATGCCACGAGAGAAAGTTAGAAGTTAGAAGAAGAAAAGATGACAAGTGCTGAACAACAAGTCCCGGGCGTATCACCTGGGACTGGATTATGGCCGCGCGATACGCTTAGAGCCAGAAGGTCAATGAAGGCCGTAAGTCGGTTTGACCGACTTAATTGTCGTATATGGGGCCTTAGGCTTATCGCCTACTACTTTTGGACCTCCAAGCGATACGCTTGGAGGGTGTTTTTCCTGAAAACTTAATGCGATTGAAATAAATTTGAGTTTAGGGTTCCATTCGCAAGATCTCGACTTCCAGACGGCAGAGGAGCGACCAGAGGCGATTTTTAGAGACGAGAGAGACCTGGGAACAAGGAGAATCATCGGGGGATCAAGAATCAATCATCCGATCATCATCGATTCATCCGGTTTTTCTTATTTCTCATTTATAACTCTAGACTCAGTTATGCTTTCTGTTAGAGTAAATTACATATTTTGTCCTTTAACTATACCCGTTTTGCAACTTTTGTCCTTTATCTTTTTTTGTTACACTCCTTGTCCTTTAACTTTTTTATTCTTTCACCTTTTGTCCTTTTTAACGGATTCCGTTAAAATCCACCGTTAAGTCAAGGGTATTTTTGTCTTTTTACTTTTTAGGGTAGAAAAATTACATATTTTGTCCTTTAACTTTGTCTGTTTTGCAATTCTTATCCTTTATCTTTTTTTGTTACATTCTCTATCCTTTAACTTTTTTATTCTTTCATCTTTTGTCTTTTTTAACAGATTCTATTAAAATTTATCGTTAAGTCAAGGGTATTATTGTCTTTTTACTTTTAAAGGGTATTTATTATACTTAAATAAAGAGGAATGGTGTGTTATGTAAATCTGTACATTTTTTTCCTTTATCACCCCACCCCCACCATAACCTTAAACCAACACCGGTGAGGGGGAGGGGGATCGAGGCTGCCGAAATGGTAAAGTCGTACTTATCCGTTTTCTGCAGGTCTAGGCGGTACGCGAAGGGTTCCTCAGCCACCCTTTGCGATAAGCGAGATCCCCAACAGCCCTAAATTTTCTTTTTTAGCCCTTGTTCTTTGGTCTTATGCAATCCCATCCCTTATACTATTAATGTAATACCATTTTAAGCCTTTAAACATATTAGGATATATTCCTAATTATTTCTAAATCTGAAGATACATAAAACAATGATTCTAATAACGTATATCATCACGTATTTATCCATTTCTTAAAATTTGTAACTATGTATTCACGTAATGATATATATATATATATATATATATATATATATATATATATAACTCATATATAACACATAAATATGTATTCCTTAATGTTTTAACTCGTTAAACACGTAAAATAAGCATAGTTTTTAATATTAACTATTGATTACGCATTTACCTAAATCTTGGGATGTTACAACTATGTTCGTAGATGTTAAAGACTTGCTAAAAGTGTTGATAATTCAAAAGTAAAAAGTATAATAAAGCCTAGATGAGAAAAGTGGTTTCGTAGAGGTCAAATAACTTTAAACAACTTTCGACCGGGAAAGAGGAGAGGGGGAGGGGGATCGAGGCTACCTTCTCTCAGAAACGAAAGTGGGGGTGGGTTGGGGTGGGGTGATAAAGGGAAAAAATACAGATTTACGTAACACCCCCCTCTTTATTTAAGTACAATAAATACCCCTAAAAAGTAAAAAGAAAAAAAATAACCTTGACTTAACGGTGGATTTTAACGGAATCTGTTAAAAAGGACAAAATGTGAAAGAATAAAAAAGTTAAAGGATAGAGAATGTAACAAAAAAAGATAAAGGATAAAAATTGCAAAACAGGCAAAGTTAAAGGACAAAATATGTAATTTTTTCTACCCTAAAAAGTAAAAACACAAAAATACCCTTGACTTAACGGTGGATTTTAACGAAATCTGTTAAAAAGGACAAAAGATGAAAGAAAAAAAAGTTAAAGGACAAAGAGTATAACAATAAAAGATAAAGGACAAAAGTTGCAAAACGGATAAAGTTAAAGGACAAAATATGTAATTTACTCTTTCTGTTAAAAACATGATTTTTATGATGTTTTCTGATTTAGACATGATTGTAGGCTAGGCGTTTTCACCGCTTAGACCGTTTATGATGAATAACTAGTATTTATGACTTTGTTTTGGCTATGATTTCTTGATTGATGTTATGTTCCTATTCAATTCCATTGTTGACATGATTGTATGCATATGACCACTAGAATTAGGGTTTGAATTAACGTATTAAACTGCTTAGCCTGCGAATGTCTTTCGGTTTGGGTTGGGTAATCGATTGCGTGACTGTGTGTTTGTGATTGATTTGATTGTCTGTCTTGATTATCATAGTTTAGTATTTTAGTGATTTCCTTGAATCTAGTGTGCTGCTCTAGTTAGACAAGCCGGAAGGTGACAGCTAGGTCGGGTAGTTAGGTTGACTAGTGGATTAGGATCACATCGCCATCGGGAGAGGGATGCCCTAGGATATTAGTTAATTCGATATTCCATGTCGATCAGTTGTGTTGATTAATGGTAGTTCCTGCTAGCCTAGGGTGCCTTAGATTGTTTCGAGGGTGGTTAGGTCTAGTTGAGGTTGGATGTACCCATAAAGTGAACTCCTGTCCGAACGTTAGGAACATTGCTAAGAAGGACTTAAAAGGTGAATTAGCTTCCATCAGAGTTGTCATAGCCAGATTAAGTTGTAGGTATTGGTTGAGATTCTAGGTCTAGGTGGTGTCTTTCTCGTGTCTGATTATTTCCAAAGTTCTCCTGCTTTCCGTTTGTTAGTTGCGTTAGTTTATTTAATTCCTAAATCAAAAACCCAAATCAATTACTCAGCATTTCCAATTCGTAGGTCTAGGTTTAATTTTGTCTATAGAGTGTCTCTAGGGTTCGATAATCCGGTCTTACCTCAGCTAAGCTACAATCCAACAAGTTCACTGCCTTAGGGTTCGGTTCGGTTTAGGTTATTTCGGTAAAATTAGGTGTGTCTTAGGTCTAGATTTTGTGTTTATTTTTAGTTAGTATTTTTAGTTTCGTTCCGAGCACATCAAGTTTTTGGCACCGTTGCCGGGGACACATGGCAATAGCAAAATTAACTTAGGTCGTTGTTTGGAAATTTTGAGTCTTTTAGGTTTTTACGTGTCTAGAGTCTTAGGATTTTCTACTTTCGAGTCTAGATTTTTAGGATTTTATTTTTTCTTTTTCTTCCGTTTTATGCCACACACCTGTTCGCAAGGTCTGTCTGAACTTACACCGTTTTCTTATCCCGACAAGGATATTCGTGAACGGTCCCGCGTGCTTCGCGCGGAACTCGAGGCATTCATTATCTCCACCACTCATTCGAAACCATCCACCTCTTCCACACACATCTCACGCGACACGAAACCCATTCCATTTCCTGATCTGACCACCATGGTGGCCCGTCGCACCGTCCACGAGCAGGCTAGTGCCGGAGTCAACGACGCTCGGTTTGCCATTGTAAGGATCGAAATCTCTCCTCACGCGATATCAAGCCGACTAATCACCGTGCGGAGTCCGGTAATTAGTGATGATTCAAGAATAATCAATATAATCGATAATAAACAAATAGAAAAGCAATAAAGATCACACAAACCAATTGTAATCACTTGAAGAATTCGTTTGCAACTCACTTGATGAATGCCGAATTCTCAATGAGAAATTCGGTACACTTGAAATCGCAAAACACCTTAGAGCAACCAACCAACAACCCTAAATTGATTACTAGGATTCCTATTTATAGGAGATGGTGAACTTGGAAAACAAGTTAACCTCCCTACCTAAAATAACTCCTAATTCCCGTATTTGAACCCTAAGGCCCATAAAACTCCTACTAAACATTGTTTAAATGAGCCCAAACGCATCTAAATTGGCCCAATGACCCAATATACCCATAACCCAACTTATTTTCACCTATTCTAACACATAGGCCTTCAGAATACTCCGCCAAGTGAAGATTTAATACACAAGCCACAAATCTTGGTCCTTACAATCTTCCCCCAATCAAGTCGGTGCTTCCGGACACGCAGAGAAAGTCCGATGAGTTATACGAAACACCAAAGAAGCAGAATGTCAAACGAACAACGATCAGGTCGATCTTTTGATACGCAGAGAAAGTCCGATTGTTTGACAAAATAAAGAAAATCAAACAAGTTTAAATCTTTGCAAAATGAACACATGTATACACAGTGACTTCTCATTTTATTTTTCACATAACTTTTTCTAGATATATCTTGAGATACGCATCAAGATATTGTCCACTAGGTCAAGCATCAGATTTAGTGTATATCACATTTGAACACTTTCTGATTTGCCGAGCCTACCTTACACATTGATCAATTGGTCTTATGGATTTTTCATCTATTTTATCTATGAGCCAGACGATGTAAGCCAATGTACCATCATTTCCCAATCATGTCGGATACAATTTCTCATTTTTCAATGTTTTTGGATTTTTGCATTTTTCAATGTTTTTGTCTTTTCAAATTTCTCCCCCTAAAAATGACAAACTCTATTTTTTAGATTTTTATTTTTAACATTTGAAAAATAACACACTATTTTTGTATGTTGTGAAAACAAACTCCCCCTCAAAATGAGACGGAGTGAAAAACAAACTAGAAATAGATCAACCAACAAGAATACTTGCAGTTTAGCATTTTGAAAACAAAATTGATTTTGAAATTCAATTTAAGTTATCATAGATATTCCATAATCAGCAATTATCCAATCACCAAAAGGTCTTCCTGAAATACATGCTAACACCAAATAAAACATTAGTTGTTCTGGGGTCGACTTGATTCAATAGCGTCGGGTCGCCCGGTGTCTTCCACATAGTCATCATTGGCCTTGGAAACAACCTTTAGTTTCCAAATTTGTAAAGATTTTAATTTTTGATCAGAACCAGAATCAGAATCAGTCGGCGTACTTGATGTGAACCAAGATGGCTTACGAGTTAATTTGACCTTTGGAGACCATGATTCATAAAAAATGTGACCTTTGTTATCCACATATTTAGCAGTGTTGTGGATATATGCAGTCGTCGGACAATCAACTGCAAGATGTCCAGGTTGACGACATGCATAACAAAGTCTTTCTCGAAATTGGAAAACAGTTGAAAAATTCTTTGATTTTTGAAAACCAGATGAATGTTCAGAATCAAAGTTATTAAAGAAATCATCATATGAATCATACCTAGGAGTTGGACTCCTTGAAGATGATGACCCTCCAGAATAATAAGATTTGTCCTTTGGAGAAGGTGATTTCTTTGGAACCTTAACTTTGGGAATCTTTGCAACTTTTTCTGGCCTTGTAGCGGAAACCGGTACTTCCTTGACCTGAAAACCCAAACCTTTGTGTTTATAACCAGGTGCCTTTGATGAACTTGAAGAAGAACCAAAAGCTTATCTCCCCTTAGCTTCTCTAGTAAATTTTGCTTTGATGTCTTTTAGTTTGTTCTTTTCGACCAAAACTTTTTCTTCTTCAGTTCCAGACGAAGTACTCGAAATAATCTTATCATAAGCCTGTTCATTTTCCAAGAAAATAGACTTTGAATTAAACTACGGAGCTTCTCCCAAAGGTTTTTGCTTTTTCTCAGCCTTTGATTTCTTCTTCTTTGATGAAGTATCAAACTTTGAATAATCATGCAATTCATTTTTAGGATCAAGCAGAGCAGATGTAACTTCAGATAAATCCACTGGTTGAGGAACCATATGAATAACATCCATTTTGGAACTATCTTCACTCCGATCCTGTTTGTATAAGACATTTAGCAATGTCGGCGATAAATTGCAATTCTTCACTTGCCATTTTAATTCCAAAATTTCCAGCTTCAATTTAGAATTTTTGTGTTGAGCATCAAACACTTCTTTTTGAGACTTGATGAACTATGCATTGAGATCATCATACTCGTATGTTTGTAACTTCCGGATCTCACATTCAACAAACAATTCCTCAAGCATACTTTCTCTTTTCCTCTTAAAATCTCAATGTCTTTTGTCAAGACTTCATTCTTATCACGAAAAAGAATAGTTTCATCTTGAAGTGTTGAGATCTTAGATTGAAGTTTTTCAATTGTAGCAGCCGATTCAACCACAAGAGCATTAGCTTTTTCATACTTTTGTTGTATCGGATAACTCTTCTCAAATAGATTCTCAAAATCTTGTGCTGCATCTAATGCTTCAGCTTTGGCCTTTTCACATTCTTCAGACAATTGACTATTTTCTTTTAAAACATCCTCATGAACATGAACCAAATCATAATATTTCTTTTGAAATTCTTCCAACTCTTTCTTTAATATCACCACTTCTTCAGACAATAATCCAGAATCCTTTTCAAGAGTTGCATTCTTCTTACCCAATCTTACACACTCAAGACATTGTCAATTCTCAACCTTTTAATTTTTAACCATCTTAATTTGAATGTCATCAATCAAAGATGTTTGGGAACTTGAGTCAGAATCAGTTAAAACATTATCATCAACATGACGAGCTGTTAAAGCGATATTAAATAGAGCATGTTTCAATTTCGCTTCAGAATCTGCATTCCAGGCAAATTCATCTGGATGCCAAAACATTTCTGTCATTTTTTCATCAAAAGAAACAGATTTCTTCTCAACCTTGTGAGCTTCATTTGGTGAATGAATAACCAAATGAGCATGTTGACCAGACTTCAGTTTATTTTCAGTTGAACTCGGACATTCTCGTGCAAAATGTCCATATACAGAACACTTATAACATTTAACCTTTGACTTGTCCCGACCAATTTTCACATCCTTATTTAATCTCTTCTTACCAGTTTTATTGAAAAATTTCTTCGTTCTTCGAACCAACATAGCATATTTCCAGTTCAAATCTATTTCTTCCAAATGATCATAATTGATTTGATCATAATCTTCATTGGTCAATTCTACGTTACTTACCGAACCAGTAATAACACCAAAATATGAAGATACAAATGCAGACATTAATGCATTATAATCATTGGTAGTTTGAGCAGACAAAGCATTCTGAATCGAAGAACTAGGAATTGAAATAGTACAACCAGGAGAATAACTGGGAGTTTCAGATTTATCGGCAATGAATGTTGTAGGAGGTGCAAAACTAAGAATATTAAATTTCCCAGCATTCATGGTTGAATCATTTTCACCATGATACACAGCAGGATTTTGAATTTGTGCTGGAAGTGATTTATTGACCATTAACTCCATATCCGTTGCTTGAATTCTTTGAACCAAATCATTAAATGACAATCCTGAATATTCTTTATCATGAGTGATCATCATTACATAATTCTCCAATTTCTCAGGCAAAGCCTCCAAAATCTTCTCTTTCATATCAGGTTCTTCTTTTGTAAGATTCACCAAACACATTTCACTCATTAAGTGAGCGAATCTTGCAATTAGATTTGGAATCGATTCATTTTGATAATGCTTGAAGCTATCAAATTCATTTCTTAAAACCTTTTGTCGACTTTTCTTATATTGGTCATTGCCTTCACATCGCTTTTACAATGCATACCATAAACTCTTCGATGTATAGTTACCCGAAAATTGATGTAGTAATTCTTTAGGTAATGCCATTGTCAAAGTACCATACGCCTTTTTCTCAGCTTGATATGCTTTCTTTTGTTCAGAAGTAAGTTTTCTTTTTCCATCTTTAAAATAGACATATTGATCAGAAAATGCCAACCACATATCAATATCATTTGTATCAACATACGCTTCAAATCGTTAACCCAACTATGATAATCTTCCAATTTGAGAAATTTGAGAACTTTCTGACTTGTTCTGATTTCATTATCATAGTTCATCATAGTTTTCATCGTAGCTTGCATCGAATTCTGAATTGCTGCAAACGCTTGAAAATCACTCATCTTGTCCGAAAACTTGTATACCAAAACTTTAAACCTAAAAACGAAGGTCTTAGAAGTGAATTTTGGGTACGAAAACGGAGGGTACTCGCCGTTAGGCAGTAAAAGTATAGATCTTTCCGAGACGGTCGTTTTGGCTGGTATTGGGTTCCGTAACTCTTTACGGTTCTCAAGTTACGTCAGTTTCCGTGAACCCTTCCAAAAATCCTGATTACTGTTCACCCGAACCTCAACCGAACTTGATCTATTTTTGCCAAACTTCGCCCGAACCTAATCCGAATTGAAATTGTGATCGAACCTCAGCCGAACTCGAACCAAACCTCTTCTGAACCTTAACCGAACTTGGCTTTGAAAGATCTTGACCGAACTTCAACCGAACCTTGTCTGAACTATCTCTAAACACTATCCGAACCTCAGCTTTGTTAGAATTTTAGCCAAACCTAGAGTTCGGAGTGGTTGCTTTTGAGTTACAGCCGAACCTCAGACGAACTCGAACACTCTCGACTCTATTTTCGCGATTCTCAGTGTTTTTGGATGAAATTTTCAACAGGAATTCAAGTAAACTCAATAGAAACAATATAGGAGAAGATTTTTCACAAAAGACACACTCGAGAAGATCAAACGAACTCAACAATGAGTAACATTTTTGCAAAACCTGGGGTTTCTTACTCAAAACTTCGAAAAACAGAGATTTCCGACCAGTAGATTGAACCTAATGCTCTGATACCACTTGAAAGTGCGTGAGCGGTGGATCCTCTACTCGATCGTATCGAAATCAAAGTAAAACAATGAACACAAGAGTAAATACAAAGAACTTGTATTAACCACAGAGAGATTACATAGTAAAAACACATATAGAAGATTTGCCAAGAAGTCCTTAATCCTATACAAGACATGCTATTTATACTAGACAAAAACCCGATCAGCCGAACCCTAGGTTCGGACCAGGTTCGTCTAGGTCCGAACTCTAAGTTCGCATAGGGTTCGGCTTAAAGTAAACTTGCATCATCTTGTCTTATATTTGATACTTCACATGACGATCAGGAACCATGTATCTACAGTTAATTGTAACTTATTTATGTTTTTATTGTGTTTTTGGCAGGTAATTACTCATTTCTCGAGGCCACACAAGGATTGGAGAAGACGGATGAAAGAAGAGAAGAAAAAGATTAAGAAGTGCTGAAAAAGTAAGTCCAGTCGTATCGCCTGGACCTATCTACTTAGGAAATGATAGACACGCAACGAAGAAGTCAAAGACGATTTAGCGGGTCAACGCCCAACTATTTTGTCTCATTAGAGCTTCATGTGTATCCCCTACAATGAAGACACCTCCAAGCGATACGCTTGGAGGCCCAAAACCCGCAAAAGAAGAAAAATCCTTATAAATTCAAGTTTAGGCTTTCAATTTGGTATTATTCGACTTGGCAAAGATTTCAGAGAACTCTGGAACGATTTTGAAGGCAAAGTTGAGGTTGGAATCGGGAGGAGCAAGGGGAGATCATCCAATAATCATCAATTCACTAATCGGTTCTTCGTTTCTTCTTCGATTCTTGTAATTAACTTAGACAAAATCATGTTTGTTGTGCAAGACTCGATTTTTATTATGTTTTCTGCATTAGACATGGTGGTTGGCTGAGCTTTTGCCACGACCTAGACCGCTATGACAACTGTTTGAAGTTTGCAACTTTATTTCGGGTTTAGTAATTTGATTGATGTTGGATAATCATTTAAACTCCACTAATTTTCTATGTTTAATGCATATGTGTGTTTGAATTAGACTTTTAATTATCATATGAACCTTGCTTTGCTTACGGGTGTCTTCCGGTTTGGGTAAAGTAGTTAAATTGTAGGACTAGTTACTTGAAATTTGATGTGATTTACTAGATAGTGATCATAGGATTAGTTGGTAGTTAAATATTTAATTCTCGTGTGCTGCTCTCTAAATAAGCTCAAAAGGATGATAGTGATCGGATAGTCGGGTTAGTCAAGGGCTTCAGACCAAATTATCCCAAAAGGAAGTTCCCTAGGTTAGTTGATCAATTTGCTATTCTGAGTCCTTCCTAGTTATTGGTGGTAGCTCCTGCTAGCTTAAGGTGCCCGAGATTAGATTCAGAGGTGGTTAGGTTTAGTTGAAGTAGGAAGTTCCCAAAAGCTGAACTCTTGTCCAAGCATAGTATTATCTGTTAGGAAGTACTCAAAAGGTGAACTAATCGCCTTAAGGTTTGCTAAAGCCGAGTAAACTTGTGAGTGTTAAATAGGAGTCTAGGTGGTGCCTTTCTCTCATTGATTGTTTTCCTAAAGTGTCCTGTTTTTGGTTGCCAGGTAGTTAAGTTAGTTAAATTAGTTAAACTAAACCTTTCAAAATCCATATTCTCATAATTTCCATTTCATTAGGTCCTAGTTGAGTCTAGCTATAGAGTGTCTCTAGGGTTCGATTCCGGTCTTACGTAAACTATTCTACCACCAATAGGTACACTTGCCTTAGGTTTCAGTCTAGTTTAGGTAAATTCGATAAAATTAGGTGTGTCTAGGTCTAGGTTAGGTCTAGGATAAATTAGTTACTTTTAGGTGTAGTTCTGAACACATCAAGTTTTTGGCGTCGTTGTCGAGGACACTTGGCAATAGCAAGATTAACTTAGGTCGTAATTAGGAAATTTTGAGTATTTTAAGTTTTCCGTGTCTAGAGTTATTAGGATTTCCATTCTTGAGTCTAGATTTTTAGGTTGTTATTTTTCCATTTATTTTTATTTTTATTTTTTCTTCGTTTTATGCCACACACCCGTTCACGTGAACCACCTGAGCTTTCACCTTTCTCTAATCCTAATCGTGATATTCGTCAACGGTTTCGCATGCTTCGGGCCGATCTAGAAGCACTCATCTTCACCGCAACCCATTCTCAATCATCTACACCTTCACCTATCACTCGCGACACCACTCCATTACCCTTCCCCGATCTTTCTACCATGGTTGAGCGACGCACGGTCCACGAGTAGGCCAACATCGGCGACCCTGATGCTAGGTTTGCCATCGCTCAGACCACCATTACCAATACCGCTAACTGGCAGGTTCCGTCACACGTCATCAATGCGCATACGAATTCTATACAATTTAACGAACGTGATGACAAAGACGCACCGACACACCTATCTCGCTTTGTTCGGTGCAACACATTCGGATTCACGGGAGTCGTGAATGATGTTATCTATCTGGGCTTGTTTCCATTTTCACTCGCTTCTTGAGCTGCTGTTTGGCTAGAGACTCTTCCCCCTAATTCGATCGCCACCTAGGCGGATCTGAAGAGTAAATTCCTAAAAAAAACACCATCCTTCAGCGAAGGCTTCGCGTACTCGGGAGGAAATCCACTCCTTTCAGATGGTCACCGCCGAGCCTTATTCTGTTGCGTACGATAGGTTCAATACCCTTCTCAGCAAATGTCTGCAACACGGGTTGACGGACTGGGCGATAATAGAGAAATTCTACAATGGATTACCTTATGCTGTTCAGAAGGAGTTTAATATATCTGCTGGAGGACATATGATGGAAAACCATACTGTATATGAATGCAAACAACTATTTGAGAGCTTTACGAATGGAGAGCAGCAAACCCCAGGAGACCGTAGGACCATTATATTAGCACCCACTAGGTCATCAATCTTTAATCTTAGGGGAGTTTATCACGTTAGTTCTAACACTGCTACTCAGGCTTATATAGATGCCCTTTAGAAGCAGGTTCATGACTTACAGCTCAAACAGTCTGCTAAATGTGAGTTATGTCATGGAGCTTACGACACCTGAGACTGCCCACTTGTGGCCCCTGAGCAGGTGGACTACGTTGGCAACCAAACCCAGTTCGGTAATTCATTTCAGTCCGGGTGGAGGAGCGGGTAAAATTCAGGTTGGCAAGATGGAGGGAATCCACCAGGGTTCCAGCCAAGACAGAATCAGTATGAGAGGGGCGAAGATAGGTCGAGCATGAGGGAAATAAGAGAGTTGATAGCAAACCAGACCCAGATTCTAAGACAAATGAATGCAAGAGATGAGGCCACGCAGAAAGAGTTGCTCGAGCATGACCCGCTACTTAGGAACCAGCAAGCTTCTTTCTTGGATTTTACAGTGTCCGGTGGGTGATATTGCAAAACAGCTGAAATAGCTGAACAACCGAGGGGGTCAGTTTTCTGGGAGTACCTATAAAAACCCTAATGCCACGGTTAATGCAGTGACCATGAGGAGTGGTCGAGTGGTTGAGAGTCCATCATCGGCGGTAGTAGAGGAGGAGCCAGTCGATAAGGAGATAGAGTTGGAGACTCCCGAGGGGAGGGTGCACGAGAGCGTAAGGCCAACAAGTACAGAACTGAATGCCGAGTCTCAGGAGTTGAAGAAGCCTCTGAAGTGGGAGGAGGCTAAGAAGCAGAAGAGCGTGAGATTCTCGGATCAGCCTATTACATCAGAGACCTTAAAGCGTTCGCCTTATCCTAAATGTTTAATTCAAAAAAAGAATGCACATGAGTATGGTCAGTTTCTAGAACTTTTTAGGTCACTTAGGATTTCCTTACCTTTCACCGAAGTATTGCAAAATATTCCTTAGTATGCCAAATTTTTTTAAAGAAATGTTATCTAATAAAAATTAGTTGGAAGCTTTATCTGAAATAAACCTTGATGCTCAATGTTCTGCGATTGTCCATAATAAGCTACCCAAGAAGTTAACTGATCTGGGAACATTTACCATTCCTTTCATTTTTGGTAGCTCTTTTGTGACACATGCTTTGGCGGATCTCGGTGCTTCCATTAATGTCATGCCTTATTCTATTTTTCAACACCTAGGATTAGGAGATCCCGCCCCTACCCGTATGAACATTTCTTTGGCTGACCGATCTGTTGTGACTCCTAGGGGGATACTTGAAAATGTTCTTGTAAAAGTTGATAAATTTTTATTCCCTGTTGATTTTGTGATCGTGGATACTGATTTTGATGTTAAATGCCCTTTGATTCTAGGTAGACCTTTCCTTAGGACTGCCCGATGTTTAGTTGATGTTTTTGAGGGTACTATTAATTTGTGAGTCAAAGATGAGATTGTGCAATTTAGGGTCGGTAGGTTGGGTGACAAAAACAACGAGTCGGTTTGTTTTCTAGGGTCATTTTTATCATGTGTTGACCGTTGAGCTAGTTATGTCACGGGTGAGGATTTAGTGGTAGTTGGAAATCGGTTAGAAGGTGAGGAAATAGTTGTGGATAAGTGTGGGGAGGATCCCAGGGGGTTATGTGCTTTAGTTGATAAAGGTGAGATTCTTGACCCGTTAGGAGAACCCGAGAGTGAGTTGGTGAATGAGGAGGTTGTGGTAGTTAAAGCTGATGGTAGAAAAGCCACACTTGGTGATTTAGGTAGTTATGGTGATGACATGGAGTTTAGGCCATGTGTGGGGAGGTCATTGGTAGCTGTTTGTTGAGAGGACCCGGAAATGAGCTTTATAGGAAAAATTAAATTTCTACCGGGTCGGTATAAATATTAGAAGGTTAAAAGATTGTTGGAGTTGGTGTGCTTTAGTGGTTGGAATTTTAGCTTGGTAGTTGGTAGTTGGAAGGGTAGAAACCGATTACTTACCGGTAGTTGGTTTTTGTAAGGTGTGAAATCGAAACCTCCGAATAGTGAAACTGGAGGTTGGTTAGTGTTTATGAGCTGAATGCGTAGTCCCTAGGCTGTAAAGTTTATAAATCTACTTGATTTTGCATTTTCGTGTTTTTGTATTTTTCGGTCTTCGGTTGAGTTTTTGGTGATTGCAGGAAATTTGAGGAGTTCATGATGATGAAATGGTGTTGGAAGATTTCCATGTACGGTTTGGATGTCTTTGTGCAGGTTGGGAAAGGGAATTTGGTCATAGGAAAAATTTGGTGAAAAGGAGATAGAAAATTATTTGCCAATTTTCAAACTTGGATCCCTGGAAGTTCTGTTGTACGCGTATCGCCTAGAGGGTGTACTTCTCCAAGTGATACGCATGGAGGTATTGCGGGCAACTATTTTATGTTCTAGGCGTATCGCCCGAAACTCCCATACCTGGTAATACGCCTAGATTGGGTGAGCAGAAAAAATTGTAATTTGGTTTACCTAAAATTGTTTCGAGCTGGTTATGTTTCATATCTTGAATCTTTGGATTTCCAGGTAATCACGTTTCGACTTGTTTATCATTTATTTTTGTTCTTAATTACTTTTATTTTTCGTGCTTAACCATTTTTGTCGAGTCTTCTTGTTTTGTTTATGTTGGCAGGTTCGATGATATTCACGCATTGACGATTATGAGGATTCAAATGGAGGACCTGTGGGAACCAAACTCGCCTTTCATTCATCTAAATCACAATCAGGGGAGTTTGTTCCGGTTTATTTTTTAATTTTTTATTATTTTTGCATTTTTATTCTTATTTTAGGGTGTTTATTGTTTTTTATTCTCATATCACATTGGGGACAATGTGTCGTTTAAGTGTGGGGATGGGAAGTCTTATGTCTTATTTTTATTCTTGCGTCTTAATTTTATTTTTAGTGTGCTTTGAAAAAAATAGAAAAATTCCAAAAATCCAAAAATTTTTTTGAAAATTTCAAAAAAAAAATGCTCTTGATTTATCCTACAAAATAATGAGAAATGATAGTACAAAAGGTGTTCGATTGTCTTGAAGTGCTTGAATGTTATATTGTTAATTAATTGGTTGTTGTTAGCTAGTTTCGATGTATTGGTAGACCCAACTGATTGTAAAAGCTTGAATATCCTTATAAGTTAATTGTTGAATAAAAATTGAATCTTTAATAAATCAGGATGCTTTTAGTGGGTTCTCGCCTTAATTTGATCGATGTGACTGAAACTATCAAAAATAGAAGATAGGTACCTTAATATTTTCATATATATGTTGTCTCTTAAATATTAGCACACCTTTATCTTTTTATGAAAATAAATTCGATATTATATAGGGTTAGGTTCAAATGAGAACTTTTTATTTTGAGAACTTTTGAGAACTAAATCTCCACCACTAATTTCAGTTGGGGACCACTACAATTCATGGGAGGGGGTATATGTAAATATAACTAGTGGCTTAAAATGGTTCTCAAAAGTTCTCTCAACCAATTAGTTCTCAAATGATCTTCTCCCTATATATATATATATATATATATATATATATATATATATGTATAATGCCAAAGCCTATGTGTTAGCCTTTGGGATGGCGACTTGAAGGTTTTCACCTCTAGGTTAGGTAATGTACTAAATACCATATGTGTTACCCATTGGGCTCGCCACCTGGTGGATGCACCTCTAGGTGAAGTTGAAAACAAAATGGAGAAAAATGGCTCATTTAAATACTTCATTCGTTATGATTTACACCTAGGCCTTGATATTAGGGTAGGAAAACCTATATGGTTTACACCTAGGCCTTGATATCTTGAGACGGGATTAGGGTAAAGTTATGATTTTTGAGAGTGGGACCCATTAGGTTGAATGATGCTACATAATAGAAGTAATACTAATTGATCCATTTGGAGCTAAGGAATGGTGGTTGGGTTTAATCGGCCCGAAATGATGGTAATCGAGCTAGGCTATGTTTAACTCATAATTAAAATCTGAAATCTAAAATCTGGGACGATGTTGAAGGCAAAGTTGAGGCTGGAATCGGGAGGAGCAACGGGAGATCACCAATAATCATCAATTCACTAATCGGTTCTTCGTTTCTTCTTCGATTCTTGTAATAAACTTAGACAAAATCATGTTTGCTGTGCAAGACTCGGATTTTATTGTGTTTTCTGCATTAGACATGGTGGTTGGCTAAGCTTTTGCCACCACCTAGACCGTTATGACAATTGTTTGACGTTTATTTCGGGTTTAATAATTTGATTGATGTTGGACAATCCTTTAAACTCCACTAATTTTCTGTGTTTAATGCATATTGTGTTCTTG
The DNA here is from genome assembly GCA_039602395.1 of Deinandra increscens subsp. villosa. Classification (NCBI taxonomy): domain Eukaryota; kingdom Viridiplantae; phylum Streptophyta; class Magnoliopsida; order Asterales; family Asteraceae; genus Deinandra; species Deinandra increscens. The sequence goes on along the minus strand of JBCNJP010000023.1, from coordinate 80,333,309 downwards.
AATTAGACTCATAATTATCATATGATCCTTGCTTTGTGTGCAGGTGTCTTCCGGTTTGGGTAAAGTAGTTAAATTGTAGGACTAGTTGCTTGCAATTTGATGTGATTTACTACATAATGATCATAGGATTAGTTGGTAGTTATTTATTTGATTCTCGCATGCTGCTATCTAAATAAGCTCAAAAGGATGATAGTAATCGAGTAGTAGGGTTAGTTAAGGGCTTAGGACCAAATTATCCCAAAAGGAAGTTCCCTAGGTTAGTTGATCAATTTGCTATTCTAAGTCATTCAAAGTTGTTGGTGGTAGCTCCTGCTAGCTTAGGTCCTCGAGATTAGGTTCAGAGTTGGGTAGGTTTAGTTGAAGTAGGAAGTACCCAAAAGGTGAATTCTTATCCGAGCATAGGATTCTCTGTTAGGAAGTACTCAAATGTGAAGTAACCGCCATCATGATTGCTAAAGCCGAGTAAAGTTGTGAGTTTTAAATAGGAGTTAAGGTCTAGGTGGTGCCTTTCTCTCGTTGATTATTTTCTTAAAGTGTCATGTTTTGGTTGCCAGGTAGTTAAGTTAGTTAAATTAGTTAAATTAAACCTTTCAAAATCCAAATTCTCATAATTTCCATTTCATTAGGTCCTAGTTGAGTCTAGTTATAGTAGTGTCTCTAGGGTTCGATTCCGGTCTTACATGCCCTTTTTCATTAATCAATTAAAGATGACGTACAATAAGAAATGAACATACTAATTACATTTCAAAACTGATTTAAGGTTCTTAATCTAGGTCCAGCAGTCCTATCGTGATCATATCAAAGCTTAAGTATAAATTACTGTAACATGTATAAAATCAAGTGTCAACTACAAAAGTAGTTGGTGAGTAAACACACGTTTATAAAATATATTTTTAACACATGCGATATATGTGATAAGAGATACATTCAGATATACAGTCAATCACTTAATAAATAGGTAATATAACAAACCTTGAATTACTTAAGACTTCACATCATAATTTCCTCATATAGAGGTAGACTGGCACATAGGATATCATAATTCCCTCATAGAGAGGTAGACTGGCAGACTAGCATATAGAGATTTCCATAGAAAATTCCACATATAATTCATTCAATCAATCATATAATCGCATAACGTTTAGAGAAATGTTTTTGAATAAAGATACATGTTACACCCCAAAAAGGTTAAAGGATAATGCAGGTATGATTCTCATAATACAGATTATCATTCGAATGAATCATCATTAGAATGATAATACGAACTGAATAGTCATAACCAACAGCATTAAAAGAAGGGGGATTTAGTGGTTACTCACCTGATAAGTAGATCGGGTACAAGAGATAGAACCAATTTGCGAGAGATAACAACCTGGAGGTTATCCTAATGAAACGAACATGCTAAATGAATATGGGGAACGATAATGATTATAGTTCTAAAGCCACGAGGAACTTAGGAGAGTTATGTCTTATTTGATTAAAAGATCATTTTACCCTGTATCGGGAAATTAGTGATAATATTTTATTTTATCAATTTTGGTTCCATAGATATTTATTATATATATAAACATGATCTAAGACCAAAATCCAAGTTCCAATACCTCCCGGTTTGTTTAATATTAAGTAATCATATTCAATACCCTAATTTTGAAATATTTACCAAATAAATAGCAAAATCTTTTATTAAATGGAATAGATTTAGGGAATTTACTTAAAATATTATTTTATAATATAGTTTAAAAGATTAGCCCTAGATTTAACCCGTTAGTTCAATTTTGATAAAGCAACGTTTAGAAAACCCTAATTTTAACCTATTTATTAAATAAATATAAAAACAATTAATAAAATTGTAAAAACATAGAGTTTTATTCATTATAATATATTATAATATTCCTCAAACTATCAAACCTTAATTTGACATCGTTTACTCAATTTGGGCAGAACAACGACCCGAAAACCCTAATTTTGGCCTTTTTTTTAGATAAAATACTAAACATTCCCAAAACTTGAAATTAACTTAGGGCTTTCTTAAAACACATTATTTTAGGATTACCTACAAAAATTCAGACCCTAATTCCAACCCGATCACCCGATTTTAGCAAAACAAGCTCAAGAACCCTAATTTTTATACATTTTTAGAAATCATACTTAGACACAATATTATAAAAAACTGAGATAGTTTATTATAGATCATACCTAATGATGAGGAACTGCAGAAGATGGGATTCAAAAGCCTCACATATTGATCGAATTTGAAGGAAGAAAGTTCTGGTGCGTTTTAGGGTTTTTATGGTGAAGATTGAAGAAATTGGTGAGATTTATGGACAAATTGAGCTTCAATTTATAGTGTTTGAGTTTGCAGGAGGTTGCTACAGGTGTCTAAGGTGATAATCCAAGCAAAAACGACGTGTATGAGCCGAATTTTGGAGCCCAAGTAATGAAAATGTGGAGGATTTCGGACCTGTTCTTGAGTTCTGGTCGACGCAGGTCTTGCGTATCGCGAAGAATGGGAGAGGAGGTTGGCACCTACCGCGAGGTACTTTGGGCAAATGACAGAATTGGTCCCTGAGGTTTTTTATTTACAATTCAACCCCTGAACTTTGGTCTTTTAGCGAATTTAACCCTTAGGCTTTTATAACCTTATCATTTTATGTTCGAAAATTATTTAGAATAATTTCTTATGGTTTTCTAGGTCTTGAGATACGCATAACGAGGTATAAAAATACGTTTTTAATATGTATTTATTTTCTTTTTAACAGTTCGTCCTCGTTTTAACTCGTTAGCCTCTAATATTTTTACGAGCAAATTATATTGACCTTATAGAACATTAAGGAACATTAAAATATGAGTTTTGAAATTTACGTGAATCCTGATTATTAACGGAATTGCATGAAAAACGGTAAATTCATTTATTTGCGTTTTATTTAACAAAATTGATCTAAAATTTAACCAATTGATTTTTAATGTTATAAAATGATTTTAAAATGTTCCAAAGTATATATTTTGAGATAAAAACTCCGAGATTTATGGTAAACGATAAATCGAATACCGAAATCGCGTAAAAACCAAAAATTGCTTTATTTTTGTTTTAAGCAAATCGTTTAACCTAAAACTTTGCAAATTCTTTTGATAATTTTTAAATCAAAAACTCGACTTGCGCGACACGTTCAGATCTGGATCGGGTTTTGTAAATGGGTCAAACACGGGTGTTACAGTCTCCCCTACTTCAGGAAATTTGGTCCCGAAATTAGAAGGGATATTCGAGATAAGAGGAAGGAGTATATCAATGGTAATAGGGAATTTGATACAAACAACAACCAATGGTCAGTTCTAAGTTTGATTCCTAATTCATTTTTAAAGTACCTTCGATGCTTATATATAGGGTGTACCGCAGCTAACCCACCACATCTGTAATACTTTAAAAATGCGCTAGTAACCTACGGAGAACTACCATTTTCCAAAATAACGAATGAACTTATGATCGTAAGAACACAATAGAGATTAAACAACATCAGATATGATGGATCGGGATTACACGATTATTTGTAACAATCAGAGTTACAGATTTGATTTATCACCGTCTCCCCTACTTCAGGGAAAAGACCGGTGGAATATGAGGAGAGTGGTGGGGGTAACATGATTTACTTTAAAAATTTTGAAACTGATATTTTGACATTAAGTAAAAAAACATCATTACACACTATAAAATGGGATCACAGATTTTCTAACGAGAGAACGTGTCGAGTATTGGTGAGCTATGTGGGTAGCGAACCACATTTAATTCACCTACGGGACGCGAGGTCTTGTTAATAATCTGGATTAGATATTGGCTAAAACCCAAAATTAACGCCTATGACCAAAACCAAATGTATGCTAAGCTAGCATTGCACACGATTGTTTAGGTGTAGTACGTATAAGTCTTGGACTGGCCAGAGCAATTAGAGATACTTTATGATCTATTTTAAGGCGGTGTAAGAGATGTTTTTAGCGGAGATACTTGATTAATCCATTTGAGGAAAAGATAGTGATACAATACGAAATTATCATTTAAATGAATCACCATTCAAATGATAATACGAATTGACCACTTGATATCAAAAAGCTGATCATTATTTGAATGAATCACCATTCGAATTATAATGCAAGTTGGATATCATAATCTTTTCTTTATTAAGATCAATAGGGAAACCAAGACCAGATTTAATCATGGTTTTGAGAAAATTCGGGAATAGATAATTATTCTGTATAGAGACAATGCTAATAATGATAATTGATCTTGCGTAGTAGGTAATTCTGTGAATTCTTTTGAAGAGGTTGCTATATAAGAGTTTTGATACTTGATGATGAGTTCGTTGGATTGGTGATGTACATTCGCGATGTATCATCTTTAATGGATGGTTGTTCCTCAAGGTGAGGAACTAGATCAAATGAATTTTGATAAAGTGACATTGCAACAAGGATGTCATGTATCTTTGCGTAAGTAATTGGATATTGAGAAATGATAAAATCAAAAGAGATAAAAGTTTTTATTTTAACACGATAGAGATACATTACTACAACAAAATTAGATAACGGTTACTAAGCTCGTATTGAGCACATTAAACATCGTCTAGGTTGGAACTTAAACATAGGCTCCATGGTTTGAATTGTCGGCTGGAGGATTAGGAATAACAGCAACAACAAGTAACGGACAAGCGTTTCTAAAGTGTCCAGGTTGACCACAGTTATAACAGGTATGATAAGGAGGAATAGTAGTTTAAGCAAGTATCACAGGCTGGACCATCTGAGGCTGAGCGAATATAGGTTGAGCTCGAATAGGTTGCCGACATACTTTCATGAGATGACCCAATTTTCCGCAATTGAGACAACGCCAACAAGGGGTTTGAGTTGAGTGATGGTAGCTACAAGTTTTGCAAAGAGGGTGAGTTCCAGTATAAGGTTTCTTAGTTGCAAGAGTACTAGGGGTTGTTTGGGCAGCAGGTCTAGTCGTTACAGCATAGTTATTTGTTTTCCTCTTCTTGTTGTGAGTAGGTGAAGACTCAGCATGAATCTCTTTCTCAACTCCCGTCTTTTTGGTTTTAACTTCCTTCTTGTGTCCTTTCCGGGTCAAATTGCATTTTCTAACATGATTATCAGTCAACCTTTTTCCGAGACACATAGCATCGTCGAGTGTTGCGGAGTTGCTTCCCTATACAGCATCTTGGATGAGCATAGCAGACCACCAATGTATTTTTCAATGCACCGTTGTGTAGAGAGGGCCGAATCAGGTAATAGGAGCTTCAGTTCTTGGAAACGATTGATATAGGCTTGGCTTTCTCCACTTTCTTGCTCCAGATCGTGAAATTCATCTCCTAATTTATTCATCTCACTACGCGGGCAGTACTCTTCTTTCATTATATCCTTGAGTTGATTCCAAGGCAAAGCTATAGCGTTTTCAGAATCACGAAGTCGTTTCTCGCTATTCCACCAGGTAAGTTCTTTCTTGGTCAGAGAACTGGTAGCATGGTGGACTTAATCCTCAGGACAATCAATGTTGGTGAAGGTCTTCTCGATACCTTCGAACCACTGAAGTAAACCGGTAGGCCCTTCAGATCGAGTGAATTTGGGAGGGTTACAGGAGTTGAAGTGTTTAAAGGAGCAAGTGGTGGTAACACCATGATGAGTAGGATTAGCAGTTAGGTTTTGATGAAGTTGCAGCACCATGTTTGGGACGACCTTTGCCATTTGTTTGGCAGTCAGCGAGGCCATCTTGCGGTTTGAGTTGTTATTGTGTTGTCCGTTGAAGTGAATCGACATTCTAAAGAGAAGGAATGTTCGTGAGATAATAGATATGGCATGGTTGATAATTGATTTTGGATTATGAAGGGGAACGTTTTTACAAAACGTGTGAATTCAGAAATCATGAGGTTTTAAATAAGGGATAGAGAAGAAATCATGTTGTTTTAGTAAAACATAATGGAATGGCCCTCGTTTCTCGATTAAGAAACAACAACCGTGACTAATCAGAGTTAGTTGGGATCCATAGCAGTAATTAACATGCTTTGGCCTAATAGGTTCCAACACTCTCACCAAAGACTTCTAGGTAGGCATCCTGGTCCACACTGCTGATCAGGTTTTATACACAATGCCTGCCTAGATAGACCTCCAGCTACCGGTGCCTTCCCCCTTCCAGTTACAACATGTCTGCTGCTAGGAACCTAACTCCGATGGAATTTTCAAAATCAGAATTTTCAAATTTCTAAAATGGCACGTAAGGCACCATTACTAAGGATAGAGGCTAGGAAGCCAGAAGGGGTTAGTGTATACGTGTGTGTCAAGTATTAAAGCAAATGTGAGATCTAAGATAGGCAAGTTTAAGCAGCATCTAAAGACATAATATAATAATAGGCATGTAGACATGAGTTAATCATGTAGGACACCTAAGGCATATATTCTAGGTCATCCGGTTCTAAAACCTAAATCCTTATAGCCAAGGCTCTGATACCAATCTGTCACACCCCAATCGACAGCGGAATATGTCGGGGCGCGATGATTGTCCAAATGCACATGATAACTAATATAAGTTATAATACTTAAACATGCCCTTTTTCATGAATCAATTAAAGATATAGTTACATTTCACAACTGATTTAAGGTTCTTAATCTAGGTCCAACAGTCGTATCGTGATCATATCAAAGCTCAAGTATAAATTCCTGCAACATGTATAAAATCAAATGTCAACTACAAAACTAGTTGGTGAGTAAACACACGTTTATAAAATATATTTTAACACATGTGATATATGTGATAAGAGATACATTCAGATATACAGTCAATCACTTAATGAACTAGTAAATAACAAACCTTCAATTACTTAAGACTTCACATCATAATTTCCTCATATAGAGGTAGACTGGCATATAGGTTATCATAACTCCCTTATAGAGAGGTAGACTGGAAGACTACCAGACTAGCATATAGAGATTTCCATAGACAATTCCACATATAAGTCCTTCAATCAATCATATAATTGCATAACGTTTAGAGAAATGATTTTGAATAAAGATACATGTTACACCCTAAAAAGATTAAAAGACAATGCAGGTATGATTTCTCACAATCCGGATTATCATTCGAATGGATCACCATTAGAAATGATAATACAAACTGAATAGTCATAACCAAGAGTATTAAGAGAAGGGGGATTTAGTGGTCACTCACCTGATAAGTAGATCGGATACAAGAGATAGAACCAGTTTGCGAGAGATAACAACCTGAAGGTTATCCTAATGAAACGAACATGCTAAATGAATATGGGGAACGATAATGATTATAGTTCTAAGGACACGAGGAACTTAGGAGAGTTATGTCTTATTTGATTAAAAGATCATTTTACCCTTTATCGGAAAATTAGTGATAATATTTTATTTTATCAATTTTGGTTCCATAGTGTATCATCCCAAATTTTATAAATGCATAAAGAATACATGGCTGATATGATAAATACATGTGATATATGTGTTAGATAGCTAAACGTGATACAATTGATAGAAAATGCATGTTTACCCATTACCGGGTAATAAATTGATAAAAGATGATAATATACATGTGGATTGATAAAATGAGATAAGAAAATGAAATAATATGTGTTTTATATCAAATATAATTGATATATATGATATTAGAATGAAAAACGTAGTTAAACATTAGTATGATAGAGATAGATGATAACCGGGAGAAAATGCCTTTATATGATTATGTTATATTAAATACATGTGTAAAAATGTGTTTGAATATCATGGATGCATGTGGAATATTCATTTGATGAATATACATGTGGAAATACGTGTTTAATTAGTTAAACGTGTGAAAATGCATGTTAAATAGTTAACAGAAAAGTATAAGAGCTAAAAGTGTAATTTATGTAAAGTTACAAATACTTATGGATATTATACATGTTTATAATTATTATAAGTATTCCGAGAGTTATGAAGTATTATAAAAATATCCTAAAGTGGTTCGGAACATAAAATAATAAGTGTTGTAAAGTTAGAGGGACTAAAGTGTAAATTAGTGAAAAAAAAATATATATATATATACACGTATGTATACGTATGTATACGTATATCATCAAGCATGTCCCAAGCCTTAGAAACTTTTATAATTATGCCCCATAATATTTTTATGCATAAAATAATAGTTTGGTAGAAGTTCAGGGGGTTCAAATGTAAATATAAAGTCCAGGGACCAAAATTGTCATTCTGCCAAAGTTGGCTCGCGGTACGCGAGGTACCCTTCGCGGTACGTGAGACCTACAATGACCAGCTTCTTTGTTTTGGTCCGATTTTGGCCACGTACACGAACTTACAGACCACATTTGCCCCAGTTACATGTCGATTCTAAGCTATTAGTCACTAGGACACATGTTAGGACATAAGGGCGCATCAAATGACTATAAATACGGCTTCAATCCACCCTCGAATCTCACGAATTCACTCAAAAACCACCTAGAAAACCCTAAATGACGCAGCTTCTTCTTCGGCTCAATTCTCTCAAACGGTGAAGGCTTTGCATCTGAATTTGTGCAGTTAAGCTTCTTTTGGTATGATCAACCTCTTTCAGTTTTTTCTAATTCGATCTCTAAGTATGGTTTATAAAAATGTATAAAAATTAGGGTTCTTGAGCTTGTTTTGCTAAAATTGGGTGATCGGTGAGAATTAGGGTTTGAATTTTTATAGGTAATCCTAATTTAATGTGTTTTAAGAAAACCCTAAGTTTATTTCACAATTGGAAAAGGTTTGGTAAAGGTTTTGTTAACGGGTCAAAATTAGGGTTTTCATAACGTTGTTCTGCCCAAATTGAGTAAACGGTGTTGAATTAGGCTTTGATATTTTAAAGCATATTATAAAATGTTATAATGGATAATACCCCTAAGTCGGTTTTGAATAAAAATGAGTTTTGATAAAAAAAAATGAGAAAAACGGGAAATTAGGGTTTGTAAATATGATTATTTAATATAAAATAATCCGGAGGGTATGGGGACTTGTTTTTGGTATTGTAACATGTATATATATACAATAAACATATATGAGTCTAAAATGGATAAATAACAAAGTATTAACGATACCAAGTTAATCGGATATTTAGAAGTTCATGCGGACCGGAAGGGTAAGCGCCTGTACTCTGGGGTTTCTGGCAAAGCGGGGGTGTCGCATAAATCCCAACTGGGAACTGGCATACCTCACTGGGCGATCCTGGGGTGAGTGTTTACTTATAGGAATGCACGTCTTCATATTATCAAAGGATAACTGCCTAAAGGGCGTTTTTTCGTCATTTCGACCTTTAAAAAGGGATAAACTTAATAACTATATAATATTAAGATATAAGATGTTAAAATAAACATAGGAAGTGTTTATTATGTAAAATCTTGCGTTAACGCCATACGATACTCAAATTAGGTTAAATCGGAATCATTGCGGGAGTTCTGTCCAAGTAACCGGTTAAAGAGATAAGGTGAGTTCTATGAGCCCACTCTTAAATAATTAAATGTTTTAAATGTTTTTGGGCTGATATACATGCAAATGTTATAAAATGCATTTAAATTATTTATAATTGAAATATTGCATATCTGAACTGTTGGAATGTTAAACTGTTGAATTGCCTTTGAGTGCATATATATCAAACTGCTAGGGGCTAATTGTTAATGGATATATTTAACTGTTAAATTGTTATTGGATTGATATATATATACATGGACTGTTATGGAAATGCATTAAAATGCATATACATGAAATGCCTTAAATTGATAATCATATATATATATATATATATATATATATATATATATATATATATATATATATATATATATGATATGTTATGAGAATGATGTTAAATCATTTATATGTGTTATAACGTAATTATAATGGCTGGGATATGTTATGCGATATATTTGCTTTGAAATTAAATAGTCAAATGATGAAGGAAATATTAGTAAACGTTATAGTGAATATGTACGATTATATGAGAACATGTGATGCATTTGCTTTAGTATTATGTTGGGGATACGCCGCTGGTACTTCCTATATATATACATAATAATATTAGTTACCCGGTATATTAGAAGTGTGGAAGATACGCCATGTATACATACACCAATGATAAATTGGGGAATGTCCACTTGTTGCAGTATATGAAGACATTATCACTGTTTACTAGTAACCCTATGTCACTTGGATATTTAACTAGGGGCAGGTAGTAGTACAAGGGGGAGTTAGGAGGTAGTGTTGCTCAATGGGATTTGAGACCACTACAAATAGAAAAGGGGAAAAAGCTACTGTCTATTATAGGGAATGCCCTAAAAGGGTAAACTCGGCAGTAAGCAAATAGGGGAAGGCGGTGCAACTGTCCTTCACAGGGAATGCCCTAGAAGGGTAAACTCGGCAGTTAGCAAATAAGGGAAAGCGGGGCGACTGGCCGTTATAGGGAATACCCTAGAGGGGTAAACTCGGCAGTCGGCAAGGATGGTTTCTCTACTTATACATTAGCAGGGTTTACACTGGTAATAAATGTTAGGGTTGTAGGAAGGGATAACGGGATAATAGTTTAATAGGGGGTGTTTCCTGTTAAGGAATATTACGTGTTGTATAATTGTGATATATATTATACTTGATAAATGTCTGTGAAAAAGGAATCTTGCAGGTCCAAGGGTTTTAAACCTCACGCCGAGGTAAAGCTTTTAAAATGTAGAACTCACCAGCGTAAGCTGACCTTTTCCAAAAATGTATGTATGTCAGGTCAGGGTGAAGCTTCGACTTGTTATGAGAAGGCCCTGGTGATAAGGGATTAGACGGGCAAGCTATCGGACAGAAGAAGGGTTTTGACAAGCTAGCATAGTTATAGCAATAAAACGTAGCAATAATTAGTTTCTCCTTATGTACATTATCTCTTACTTTGTAATACTTGGCATATAAATAGAAGTTTTAAAATTTCCGCTGCTTAGTTATCTCTGTTGATACCTTGTGTTCATGAGTAACTCCGATGTGTGACCCCTTCTAGAGCCAAGTCTGGGAGTGGGTGATGTGCTCGGAACGACACTAAAAATACTAACTAAAGTAAACACAAAACCTAGACCTAAGACACACCTAATTTTACCGAAATAACCTAAACCGAACCGAACCCTAAGGCAGTGAACCTGTCGGATTGTAGCTTAGTTGAGGTAAGACCGGATTATCGAACCCTAGAGACACTCTATAGACAAAATTAAACCTAGACCTACGAATTGGAAATGCTGAGTAATTGATTTGGGTTTTTGATTTAGGAATTAAATAAACTAACCCAACTAACAAACGGAAAACAGGAGAACTTTGGAAACAATCAGACACGAGAAAGACATCACCTATACCTAGAATCCCAACCAATACCTACAACTTAATCTGGTTATGACAACTTTGATGGAAGCTAATTCACCTTTTAAGTCCTTCTTAGCAATGTTCCTAACGTTCGGACAAGATTTCACCTTATGGGTACATCCAACCTCAAATAGACCTAACCACCCTCGAAACAATCTAAGGCACCCTAGGCTAGCAGGAACTACCATTAATCAACACAACTGATCGACACGGAATATCGAATTAACTAATATCCTAGGGCATCCCTCTCCCGATGGCGATGTGATCCTAATCCACTAGTCAACCTAACTACCCGACCTAGCTATCACCTTCCGGCTTCTCTAACTAGAGCAGCACACTAGATTCAAGGAAATCACTAAAATACTAAACTATGATAATCAAGACAGACAATCAAATCAATCACAAACACACAGTCACGCAATCGATTACCCAACCCAAACCGAAAGACATTCGCAGGCTAAGCAGTTTAGTACGTTAATTCAAACCCTAATTCTAGTGGTCATATGCATACAATCATGTCAACAATGGAATTGAATAGGAACATAACATCAATCAAGAAATCATAGCCAAAAGAAAGTCATAAATACTAGTTGTTCATCATAAACGGTCTAGGCGGTGAAAACGCCTAGCCTACAATCATGTCTATATCAGAAAACATCATAAAAAGACAGAGGCGTGCTTATTGCTTTAGAGACAAGTCTATCTTTAAATATTAAGGTACCTATATTCTATTTTTGACATTTTCAGCATCCTCGTTTCAATCTAAGGCAGGAACCCACTAGATCTCATGATTTTCTATATTTTAATTCCAATTTTTGACACAATTAGGATATTTAAGCTTTTTAAGTCGGCTGGGCCTACCAATACATCACTAACCGATAATGTTTCCAGCTCTTAATTATTTATATTCAACATTTAAGCACAATATTAAAAAGCCAAATCCTGATTGTACTATCATTTTCCATTTAATTGCAACCAGATTCTCAAACATTTTTTTAACAATTTTTCAATTTTTTTTGGATTTTTGGACTTTTTTTTAAGACATACTAAAAATAAACAGACTCAAGACGCAAGTCTCTCATCCCCACACTTAAACGACACATTGTCCCCAATGTGTGATGGAAATAAAATAAAGCAGAAATAAAAATAAGAGTAAATTATGGATTGCGTCCCTGTGGTTTGCAATCCTTTACGAATTGAGTCCAAACGTTTAAAATTTTTCCTCTGGAAGTCTGAGGTTTGTATTCCTTTACTATTTGAGTCCTTCTGACTAACATAGTTAATTTTTTCTGTTAAGTCAAGGGGTATTTCAGTCAATTTTCATATAGGGACTAATTATGTAAATTCACAAGGATTCGGAATGTAAATATTTAATAAAGCAAAAAGAAAAAAAAGAGAAGAGAGAGAGCTCAGAAACCAACGTAGCCTCTCCCCCTCCCCTTGATTTTCCGGCGACACCTGATCTCCTCCCCCATCTCCGTTCAGAATTCGATTTGAGGCTCATACCTGCAGATTTGGAACCAGAGAAAGATACCGCCATGGCTATAACGTCATTAATCATGTTGCCCCACGAAGATACGTGTCGAGTTTCACCCAGGTTTCCATCGTTAACATGTGGAGCTTCTTCGCCTTTTCGAACGGGAAATTCAACGGAGATTTACGAGATCTAACCACTCTCGGATCTAGATCTGAATCAGAAGTCGCGTTCGTCGGCCGACGTTTATCAGCGTTAATGTAGTCAGGTTCAGACGGCCGGTGTGAGGTGACATGGTGGCCGGATGCGGAGGTGTTAGATCTGAGTAACAATCAGTTGAACCTGACTGCTTCGTGTCGGAGTGTTAGATCTGCTATTGATGGTGGTGGCGGCGAGATGGATGTCGTTGCTAATTATGGCGGTAGCGCCAGTGGTGGCGGCGGCGACACTCCGAACACTGGTTGGGATTTTGGGGGTGGGCCGTGGGGAACTGGGAAGAAGAAAAGGAGAATTAGGTTTTGTTGAAAAATATACTTTTTGTTTTTATTTTTAATTTTTTAATCTTTATCAAAATTTCAAAACAGACCTTATAATTTATTAATTTACATAATTAGTCACTATATACAATTTGACTGAAATACCCTTTGACTTAACAGAAAAAATTAACTCTGTTAGTTAGAAGGACTCAAATAGTAAAGGAATACAAACCTCAGACTTCCAGACGAAAATTTTTAAACCTTTGGACTCAATTCGTAAAGGATTACAAACCACAGGGACGCAATCCATAATTTACTCTAAAAATAAACACACACGAAGATAAAAATAAAATTGCACGAAAATTAAAAATAAAAGAACATAAATAAATCGGAACGGACTCCCTTGATTTATTATTTGGATAAATAGCAAGCGAGCTCGTAACCGCAGGTCCTTCACCGAAGTATATCCAAATCTTATGCGCGAATATCATCGGACCTGTACGACACAAACACAAAACAAACGACTTGACTCGACCAAAACATTAGTAACAAAACGAAAATAAAAACACAAAAATATAACCTAAGGACGAAATTAAATAAAATAAAAAATTAAGTTGAAATGGTGTTACCTGGAAAGACGAGAACTCACAAACCCGAAAAATCAGAAATTAAAAATTTGAAGAACTTTCCTGGTCGGACCAACTATCGCGTACCGCGACGAACTTCCTGCCAATCCTCGCGTATCGCGAGGAACACAACGAACCGGCGATCTGCTACTCTCTAGGCGTATCGCCTGAAACCAACCACCTTCCAGGCGATACGTCTGGAACACAATTTCCAGAGAACTGCACTCAAGACCTGCAAAACTGCACTCAAGACCTGCAAAACTCACCCGGAACTCTTCATCTAACTTTTCCACAACTTGAGTCTCCCGAATTACCTGCAAACACCGAAAAACACAAAACAGAAAAACGCAAAATGTACGAAAACGAAAAATTGCAGAAAATTAAAGACACAACTACATAATATACAGCCCCGGGCACTTAATCAATTAGCACACCCCATCAAACCAACCTCCCGAACCATCCGGAGGCTTCGATTTCACATCCTTATGCCCAAAACTACCGGTTTTCATCCGGTTCCTACTTGCACAAACACCAACCAACCTTCTAACCATTAAAGCAACCAACTTTAATAACTCCAACGAGTTTTTAACCTTCCAATGCTTATAACGACCCGGAAGAAACTTAACTTTCTCTAGAAAACTCGCAGCCGGGTCATTTTCACTCATAACCAAAACCAACTTCCCCACACTTGGCCTAAGCACTATCCTATCCTCAAATTCACCTAAATCGCCAAGTGTGGCTCTCCTACACCTACTCTCAACTACCAAATCCTCTCTCACTACCAATTCACTCCCGGGTTCTAATAACGGGGTCAAATTTCTCATTTTTATCAACTAACTCCTCTAACCCCCCGGGATCTTCCCCACACTTATCCACAACAACCGGTTCACCTTCTAACCAATTTCCAACTACCAAATCTTCACCTGTGACATGAAAGATCCTAAAAAGTAAACGGATTCGTTGTTTTTGTCACTCGACCTACCAACCATAAACTCAACCCATTCATTCTCAACCCTCAAAGTGATGGTTCCCGCAAACACATCAACTAACGCCCGGGCAGTCCTAAGGAAAGGCCTACCTAGAATCAATGGGCACCTCACATCATAATCACTATCAACAACCACAAAGTCTATAGGGAACAGAAATTTGTCAATCTTCACTAGCACATTTTCCACTATTCCTTTGGGCTTAACTACCAACCTATCAGTTAAGGAAATTATCATCCTAGTCGGCGCTAATTCTCCTAACCCTATGTGCATAAAAACAGAATATGGCATGACATTAATACTAGCACCTAAATCAGCTAAAGCATGAGTAACAGATGAACTACCAAACACACAAGGAATTGTAAAAGTTCCAGGATCATTTAATTTTTCAGGCAATCTATTCTGTACCACGGCTGAACAGTTAGCATCAAGGGTTATATCAGATAAAGCCTCAAGTTTCTTTTTACTAGACAACATATCTTTCAAGGAATTTAGCATACTTAGGCATTTTATTTATGACTTCAGTAAAAGGTAAAGTAATCCTAAGCTGCCTAAGAATATCAAGAAACTAACCATATTCATGCGCATTTCTTTGTTGAATTAAACGTTCAGGATAGGGCACACGCTTCAGGTCTTCAGTAGTGATTGGTTGAGATGCAAACCGGACTCGTTTCTTCTCCTTCGCCGCCTCCCACTTCATCGGCTTCTCCCCGGCTGGTGGTTTCTTCACTATCTCAGCCTCGACGTTTGGTGCGGTACTTGTTTGCGTCATGCTCGGATGCACCCTCCCGTCAGGCGTCTCTAGCTCTAACTCCTCATCAACCGGTTCCTCCTCAACTACCGCCGGTGATGGACTCTGAACAACTCTCCCGCTCCTAGTAGTAATGGCATTGACATTTGCATTGGGGTTTTTGTATGTACTACCGGAAAACTGACCCCCGCGGGAATTTAGCTCCTTGAGCTGTTTCGCAATATCTCCTACCGAGCGCTGTAAATCTAAGAAAGAAGCTTGCTGATTTCTCAGTAACGTGTCATGTTCTGCTATCTTCTTCTGTGTAGCCTCGTCTCGCGTCACGATCTGCTGCAGGATCTGGGTCTGGTTAGCTATAAGCTCCCTCACCTCCTTAAAACTAGACCCGTCATCTCCTCCACCATAGTTATTCCTCGGTGGAAAACCAGGTGGGTTTCCTCCCTCTCGCCATCCTGAATTCTGGCCACTCCTCCACCCGGACTGAAAAGAATTACCGAACTGGTTTCGGTTTCCAATATAGTCGACTTGCTCAGCGGAAGCAAGCGAGGCAGTCTCGGGTGTCGTGAGTGCCTCTACATAGCTCACATTTGGCTTTGATATGGAGTTTGATTTCTTCTAAAGCCCTATAGATGTTCTCTAGCTCCTTAGGTGTCATGGTCTCTGAGCCAATGTGACTGACACTCCGGGTAGATGTAGGTGCGAGTGATCTAGTCGGGGTCAAGGTGGCTCTCTGACCTCCGGGTGTCTGCTTTTCAGCAAGTGCAAAGCTCTCAAAAAGTGATTTACATTCATCCACAGTGAGCTTTTCCATCATGTGACCTCCAGCCGAAATGTTAAACTCCTTCTGAACATAATAAGGAAGTCCATTGTAGAACTTTTCTATGATAGCCCATTCCGTCAACCCGTGTTATGGACATTTGCTCAGAAGGGTGTTGAATCGCTCGTATGCGACCGAATAGGGCTCATCGGGGTCCATCCTCAAGGAGTGGATTTCCTCCTGAGTACGTGCAGCCTTGGCTGGAGGATGATATTTCTTCAGGAATTTTAATTTTAGATCGTCCCAGGTGGCGATCGAATTTGGCGGAAGCATCTCGAGCCACTCGGCGGCTCGAGACGTAAGGGAAAATGGAAACAAGCACAGGTAAATGGTATCGTTCGCGACTCCCGTGAGTCCGAACGTGTTGTAGATTCGGATAAAGCGCGAGATATGCGTCGGTGCATCTTCGTCTTCACGTCCATGAAATTGGATAGAATTAGTGAGCGCGTTAATGACGTGAGACGGAACGTGCCAGTTGGTGGTGTTGGCAATATTGGGTTGGGCGATGGCTGTAAGGACCAAGATTTGTGGCTTGTGTATTTAATCATCACTTGGCGGAGTATTCTGAAGGCCTATGTGTTAGAATAGGTGAAAATAAGTTGGGTTATGGGTATATTGGGTCATTGGGCCAATTTAGATGCGTTTGGGCTCATTTAAACATTGTTTAGTGAGAGTTTTATGGGCCTTAGGGTTCAAATACGGGAATTAGGAGTTATTTTAGGTAGGGATGTTAACTTGTTTTCCAAGTTCACCATCTCCTATAAATAGGACTCCTAGTAATCAATTTAGTGTTGTTGGTTGGTTGCTCTAAGGTGTTTTACGATTTCAAGTGTACCGAATTTCTCATTGAGAATTCGGCATTCATCAAGTGTGTTGCAATCGAATTCTTCAAGTGATTACAATTGGTTTGTGTGATCTTTATTGCTTTTCTATTTGTTTATTATCGATTATATTGATTATTCTTGAATCATCACTAATCACCGGATTCCGCACGGTGATTAGTCGACTTGATATCGCATGAGGAGAGATTTCGATCCTTACAATTGGTATCAGAGCCAAGAAACGCAAGTTTCGAGGCTCTCGCGATATCCAATTCAAGTTTTTATTAACTAACCGTTTGAGTTTTGTGGTGATTTTCAGCTTTTAGCACGTTCGGAAGTATTTTTGCAGGTTTCAAGTCAAGACAGGAGCTTTCGAGGTGCTTAATTCGTGATTTGGAGACTTTTCGACCCTGTTTCTAGACTTTTCGATCGTCCTCCTGATCGAAAAGCCTTTTCTGTCGCGCCATTTCGATCGGAAAGTCCCCTTGTGACTTTTCGATCAGCCATCTATCGATCGAAAAGTCCCCCTTGTGACTTTTCGATCAGCCCATTTCGATCGAAAAGTCCCCCTTGTGACTTTTCGATCAGCCCATTTCGATCGGAAAGTCCCCTTGTGACTTTTCGATCAGCCATCTGTCGATCGAAAAGTCCCCCTTGTGACTTTTCGATCAACCCATTTCGATCGGAAAGTCCCCCTGTGACTTTTCGATCAGAGAGTTTCGATCGGAAAGTCCCCCTGTGACTTTTCGATCAGCTTCTCTTTTCGATCGAAAAGTCCCCACTGAGACTTTTCGATCCGCTGACACTTTTCGATCGAGAAGTCTGCTTTTCGACTGACCCCCTGTCCGATCGAAAAGTACTTTTCGATCCAACCCTTTTCCGACCGAAAACCCACCTTCCGATCGAAAAACCACTTTTCGATCCATCCCCATTTCAATCCGTTCAAGTCTCTCAGTTCGTATTTGATCCAGAAGTTCCATCCAAAGAAGTTCATGGCACCCGTTCTACCAGGTACCACTTCATGCACCAACATCAATGAGGTATGTTCTAACCCTAAATGCCAAATTACATTTAATGAATCTCAAGACTGGCAACGTAAGTTCTTTAATGAAACGTTAAATCATGAACTATCTGATAGAGACCTGCGAGAGTACAAAGGCAGGAGTAAAACATTAAGTGAAAAACTAGAAGCTGCCAAAGTCGATATTAAGAATCTTCAAAGACAATTGAGTGATAAAACTACATATCTTAGAATTGCTAATGAAGAAATTGACACATTAAAATCTGAAGTTGAACAACTTAAAGCAAAATTAGAAACATCTCAAACCAAGGTTGAACGAAATGATAAAATTGTGTCAGAAATGATGAAGGCTAGTTCTCTTTTCTATAACACAGATGCACGAATGCGACATCTCAAAGCCAACTTTGGTTTGGGTCTCGGTACTGAGATAAAAGATGAAACGTCCACTCATACAGTACCGATGCCGTTGATGAATGAAATGATCCCAGACTATGAGTGTCCAAAGACCTCCTTAGAAGCTAAGGATGAAATAGAAAAGAAACTTGCTGCTTGTACCATTAAAATTTCTGCTCCTGTTTCTAACACTACTAACAGTTCTACTTGTTTTGCAGATAAAGGTAATAAAGAAGCAGGGGTAGTGGATAGCAAGGAGTCTTCTGAGAGTTCCAGTTCTAATGATTTTCACAAAAATTTTAATTTTGAAAAACTTGAATCGTCTGTTCAGTCTGAGTCCACAACTTCTGAGTCTGTTTTGTTTGCAAAATCGTCTGATTGTGGTGTGTTTACTTTTGGTAAATGTGATGCTAAAGCTGTGAAATCCTTAAGAACTGTTAAAATATTAAGAAGGGATAAGGGACCACAGGTTGCTGGTCCCAAACTCACAAATGGTGGGGTGTTCGGTGTGAAACCTACTGAAAATAAGAATGACTGTCATGACCAAAATGTGCAGAAAGTGCGGGATCTTAGACCTCATGATTTTGTCCCGTACCCAGAGATCAATTCTGCATATGACCAGTTTAAGTCGGTTCAGCGGGAGTACATTTTAACCACAATGCCCCACAGTAAAACCCATTGGATCCATAAAAATTGTTCAAAACCAACTTGGATTTCCACTGGGCGTAACCAACCACAGGCTCCCGCTTACCCAAAGAAACAATCTTGCCATGTCTGTGGTAGACCAGGACACGTGGCAAGAAACTGTTTATACCGGCCTTATAAACCCTATTATCCCAAAAGGGTTCATCAGAGACCTAGTCCAAGGACCCAGAAACAAAGTGACCCAACTCCAAGGCCCGGTCCATCAAAACCCAAGGTGCAGAAACAAGCACCTCAGAGTCACAAAGTTCAACAGAAACCCAAGGCTCCTAAGCAACGGCCAAAGAACATTTTTAAAGAAAACAAAGCATCTCAGAATTCTGTGAAAACAGCTTGGAGACCAAAATCTGTTGAATTCCCAAAAACAGTTTTAAAATCTGTTTTCAAAACTGTTTCAAAATCACCCATCCATCCAAATCCAGTTGGTCCAGCTAAATCAAATGGTTGGAGGAAGGATGACAGGTGGAATGTTTCAAAAATTGTGAACTTGTCTTTCAAGCCTACTGGAGTGTACAAGAAACACTCCAAACAATTTCAAGAAATAAGAGTTCAAAATTCTAATAAGAATCCACCGAGAAAACCACAAGTTTTTGGGAAAGAAAATCACAAACCCAGAGATGTCAACAAAAAGGACATTCTCAGTCCAACCAAGGCAGCCACACCCCCAATCCCTGATGTTACAAAGGGCATGTGTTTAAAAGAAGTAACTTTCGTTGATTCATCAGGTCTACCCAGAACCACTATGGCCTGGGTTCCATTGGCTAACTGATCTCTCACCTTGTGCAGGAACAGTCAAGGAGGACTTTCATTAACCTTGTTTGCTTTTTTGTGATAGTGATTGTTCTAGGCACGGGAAAGGAGGCATCTCTTCACTTCATGACATGCAGATTTTTATGGGGAGTATGTTTCCTTGTGAGAGGTAAATCTGGAAAAAAAATCAGCAAGATACTGTCTGAATTGTTTGTTTCTTGGCTAATTGTTTGTTTCAGAAAATTTTCAAAAGATAAACTTTGAAGGTTAACTTGACCAATTGTGTTTAGTGAGTCGATGTTTAGTGATGTGTCTGTGTGTCAATATTAAAAATCAAAAAGCAAGGGGAAGAATAGAAAAAGATGAAATAGTAGACCCCTCCCTCAAAAAAAATTGTGCTTTTTAATTTTTAATCTTTTGTTTGTGCGTTTGAGAAAGAGGGAAGTGAAATATTTCCGTTCTCAGAATGACTGACACACGTAAGGCAAAAGTGAAAGACATGATCCAAGGTGATGTGCTCGGTAGGCTCAGTTCTAAAAACAAAGGTATGGGTCACAACACTTAAAGATAAAGTATGTCATTTGACGGGAAACACACACTTAGGTTAAGTGCTTATTCTATTTGAGCTAAGCTGCTTGATTAGCTTATGAAGATCTCTGAATTGTCTTGTAAACTCTCGGTTTATCTTCTTCTGATTCTCCAACTCAGTGTTATGAATTTTCTGAATATCAATCAGGTCTTCAATTACCTCACTTTGGACTGCATTCTGGGCTTTCAGAACTTTTATTTCTTCTCTAAGTTCCTTTTCCAGTCTGTATTCAGGGGTTTCTACTGCTTTCCCCTTTTCTTAGGTTGTGGGTTGAGTAGATGATTGACCAGCACTTGAACTTGTGACTGGTGGTATACGAGGGTCCAATCTCCTTCTTCTTGGGTCACTTGGGCCTTCCACATGGTGTTTTGCAGCAATCGGCTCAGTCTCTGTCATTTCTTCAATAACAGAAGCACTGAGGGGAGGATCCTCCGTGGCTTTCCGTTTTCTAGTCAGTGGTATCTCAGGTGTCTCTGTCTCTTCTTCCTCAATGTCAACATCATCAAGATAGGTGTCATAATTGATAGTCTCATCACCTTCAAAATTGAGTGCTCCAATCCACACATCATTTAGATCAAATTCTTCCCAGTCAGGGTCATCAGGAAGGTCAACAACTATCTTCGGAGGAGGAGGTCGACTATGTTCTTCTTCAACAGAAGCATTTCTGTCCACTGGAACTTCCTCCCTCACTATTTCTGCAAATTCTCCAAACTTGTCCCCAAACGGCATCTTATCAGACAACTTCTTCTTTGGATTTATCATTGGAAAAACCTCAATACCCATTGGCTTAGTATCATGTGTGTCGTTAGTCTTCCTCAGGGCTGGATATCTTGAATCCAGAACTGACTGAATGAATCTTGGAACGGCTGCAAACTTTTTATCTCTGGACACAACAGCCTTCACATCTTCAAATATCATCCTGGACCAGTTGAACCGAACACCTCTAACTAGTGACACCATTGCATGGGTGTGCACTTGGTTCAACTGATCTGTAGATCTCTTTTTGGCAATGACACATTTTTGCAGGTAATGTGCCAGCATCCTCCAATATGGTGGAATGAGAGCCTTCATGGTAGGAGGAGATATTGTGAGGTAGCCCATTTCCTTCAGGCACTGTGACACCATTTCTTTGTCAAGAACAGTGGGATCAGCAGCAACATCTTTAAATCTGAGTGCTTGTCTGAAATTCTCCTCAGTCAACCCCACTTCAGTTGCTTGTATCTTGGCCAGAATCTGCTTTCCATCATCAGAT
Organism: Deinandra increscens subsp. villosa; assembly: GCA_039602395.1. Taxonomy (NCBI): domain Eukaryota; kingdom Viridiplantae; phylum Streptophyta; class Magnoliopsida; order Asterales; family Asteraceae; genus Deinandra; species Deinandra increscens. The sequence continues at coordinate 80,311,260 of JBCNJP010000023.1, read as the reverse complement.
ACGTATGCTGTCTTCCAAAATTCTTGCTGCATACGTTTGCAGATAACCGGGTTTGCTGTAAGTGCATAGTGTAGACAGCACTTCTTCAATCCTGCTATCATCGACTGGTACTTCTCACGATACTCCACAGGTGGATCCAACAAGTATGCTACCGTGTTGTGGTCTTTAATAAACTCCAAGTCCCTGCACTCACAAACACAGATAAACATCCAAAACAAACAGGAGTTCATTAGTTTTACGGATTTCTCGAAAAACGGACAGCATAACGGCTTAACAATAACTGAAAAACCATGGAAAACATCATCTGGTACCTTTCCGATCGAAAAGCAGGGTTTTCGATCGGAAAGCAGCCGTCCGATCGGAACATGGATCGAAAAGTTGAACCCCTGATCGAAAAGACTAGATAACCGGGATCACTGATCGAAAAGTGTACTCTCCGATCGAAAAGCCTAAGCTTCCGATCGAAAAGTCTAGGTTTTAATCGGAAACCCTAGTTTTTGATCGAGAAGCCTCTGGTCATCGGTGACCAGTGATCGAAAAGCATCAGGGGCCGATCGAAAAGCTTTTCAGCCTGATCGAGAAGCCCCTGGCTTGATCGAAAAGCATCATCCTCTTCGATTTCAACCTGTAACTCAAACAATTATCCAATTCTTGTGTGTTTTAACACTTAAAAATGATCCCAAACACCTGCAATATGAGATATTTATCCTCCCCAACAAACATTCACAAGAAAATTTAAAAAACAAACCCATACTCAAGTCGATCGGAAGCTGGCCTAGCTGCTCGCTTCAAACGTAGGGCCATGGCTCAAAATTGACACAGAGACGCTGATCGGAAGTTGATTCCGACCGAGCTTGTGGTGTCGGATGGCTGCAGTTGGTGGCGGAGGCGGCAAATTGAGGAGGAGGAGCAGCGGCGGTGACGATATGGGTGAATGGGGGTGGTCTGGTGGCGGTTTTCGACAAGGGATGCTACGGTGAGGTCGTAGAGAGGTGGCGACGTCGGTGGTGGTGTGCGATGGCGGTGGCAACAGTAGGTGGTGGGGATCGGAGATGGTGGGTGACGGGATTAGGGTTTGAAGGAGTGAAAACGGATGAGGGAAATGGGGTAGCCGCCGGCTCCCCTTTGTTTTGTTCCAAAAAATTTAAAAATTTTCACTTGTCCCCCTCAAGATTTTAAACCAAGCACATGACACCCAAAGTTTAACTCAAACTAATATTCTCTTAACAAAGTTAATATTTTAAAAAGAAAACTGCACCCAACTTCAATCCCGTTTATTTTAGGAAACTTCCCCTGAAGTCAAGCCCGAGAGATTTAATATCTGGCAACTTAACGAAACAGAACAACTAATTAAAAATAAAATTAACACAAAATAACCAAACCAAAAAAAATAAAAAAATAAGCTAACAAAAAAACTTAACAAACTGAGTTTTGAATGAAGAGGCATTGTTAGGGATCATACCAGATAGTCTGTGACTGAGGAACCCTTTTCAGCTTCTGTTACTTCGCGTGTTCAGGCGATTGCCGGTATTTTGGTCCATTTTTTAAACTCATGCCGCTTTCGTTTACTCAAGCAGTTTCATCACATTAAATTATATTTTCAGGTTTATTAATTATGACAATCTATCCAGGTCACAAACATAAGTCCTAGGTATAATTTGTACACTCTATCAAGCGCACCTGGTTTCCGTACAACATTTTTCACGACACCTTTCCTTAAGCCCAACATCATGCTCCAGACTGGGTTGAGAAAAGAAAGAATAGATCACGGAGGTTTTGTTGGATATACTGAATTTTTGAAACATTTTTAATAATGTTCTCATCAGTGACAAAGGCTGAGGGTTTTGGACGCTTGAGGGTCTCTTTTGATTGTGCACATTGGCATCTTTTTGGTTTAACATATATATACAGTGTGATCTTAAACGTACGTGGATCAGGGAGGTTCCAGGTCTCCGCTTTCGCAGAACAGAGGAGTCCTGACTCACGTACAACATTCCCAGGTCATTGCTTACGCAAAGCAGAGGGAATGGGATTTTTTTGAGCATGACATTAACACTCAGAACCGGGCGTGTGTTTCAGGATACCTGATGCACAGTCAAATAGAGATTGTACTAACCTAAGTGTGTGTTCCCACTCAAGCATCATACGTTATCTTCAAGTGTTGTGATAAAACATACATTTTCATTGTTGTCAGCAGAGCCTACCAAGCATATCGACCATGAATCACTACTTTTCACGTCCACTTTACACGTGTCAGTCAGCAAACACCTGGAAATTTATATCACTTCCGTTCTCAGAAGACTGCGTTTGAGAAGGAGGGAAGTGAAATATTTCCGTTCTCAGAATGACTGACACACGTAAGGCAAAAGTGAAAGACATGATCCAAGGTGATGTGCTCGGTAGGCTCAGTTCCAAAAACAAAGGTATGGGTCACAACACTTAAAGATAAAGTATGTCATTTGACGGGAAACACACACTTAGGTTAAGTGCTTGTTCTCTTTGACTGCGAAATTGTTCCCGATACACACGCCGGACTCCAAAGTGTTGAATCGAAAATCTCAAAAAGTCGGCGTCCCTTCTGTTTTGTGTGAGTAAAGATCTGGGGATGTCAAAGCCGTCAGTCAAGTCTTGCCTTTGCTTTGCGTGAGCAATGACCTGGTGTAGAATGGTTGACGTGTTAATCAGATTTTCCTCTGTTTTGCGTGAGCAAAGACCTGGTTAGTCTGGATTAACGTGCTTGCAGATCACTGTATATAATTTACACCCCAAAAGATGCCAATGTGCACAACAAAAGAGACCCTCTAGCGTCCAAAACCCTTTAGCCCTGACTTTGTGACTAGGCTTATGTGTTTGATGAAAGGTTACCACCTGACCGATAAACGCCTCTGAGTTGAAATCATACAAGTCTTTGTATATTATTCCTATCTCTTTTATGATTTGTTCTTTCTCTTCTCAACCAAGTCTCGAGAAAAGATTCAAAACTCTGGATATGGGAATGTGAAAATATGTGGTAGGGAATGATCAAGCTTGATAGACTGCACATATTAATTACCTAGGATTTGTGTTTGACTGTCGGATGTTCATAATTAATGCACCTAAAAGATAAATAAGTGACAAACAGCCGGGAAAATGAGGAAAATTGGTTTAAGAAGGACCGATATACTGGCAATCGCCTGGACGTGTTCGAGTAACAGATGCTGAAAAGGGTTCCTCAGTTCAGACAAAGACGATTTGATCCCAAAATAAAACCTTCTCGTTTAGTAATTTGGTATGTTTGTTTTGTTTCTTTTGTGTCATCTTAAGTTTATGAATTGGCCAGGTTGATTTGAGAAGCTTAAATAAAAATTTTATGGGTTTTATGCAAAAAAGTTTGACCCTCCCTCAGAACCTCAGGGGGAGATAATAAAAAGAGTCCTCGGGTTCAGGGAAAGTTGTTTGGTTAAGTAATGCTAACCCGATAACCAGTCATCATTGTCTGGTTAGTGTTTGTTCCATGTTGTGCTTGACAGGTTAAGTGAAAAAAAAACAACTCATGAAAAAAATCAAGGACTCAGTTGATCAAAGCAAGAACTCTGCTACTGATCAAGTTCAAGAAAAGCTTCCAAAGACTCAAAAGACACTGTTCACGAGTTGAGGGGAAGCTAAATGCCGTCAGTTCAAAGATCTACAATCAAGAATGCCAAGATAGGGGTTTTCAACATTTTTACCCTCTGAAGTTACATGCTGGTCAAGACAGTTACTGATGATCCAGCAAGGACTCGACATGTTTCAAGAAGGACCAAGTACTTGAGAATCCTCCTCTCATTACTTGTTTGTCATTTGAAGTCCAAGTTGATGCTGATTGAGAGAAAACTCCCAGAACTCGACCGTTTCTGCCCAATGAAGATCGTTCAAGAAAAGAATCTTCACCAACCCATGTTCAAGCCAAGGAGAAGACTGAAGTCTGAAGATTGAAAGTAGAAGGTATTTAATAGCACAAGCCAAGTTGTCGAGTTATACAATTTCAACTTGTTTTATTTTCTTATTTTGTTAAATCTGAGGCCTTATCTGCGTATCGAAAGATCGAATTTTAGGTAGACGATTTAACATTCTTATTTGTTTTTGCATAGAACACAGTTGACTATATCATGTATACAATCATTATGTGATAAATCACAAATGAAATGACAAAATGTGATAAGCAAAACATATCTGAGTATGTCTGATAGTGTGGGGTACACTGGTCATAGCAAATCTAATTAATACCTTTACATATCCAGATGTTGTGAGTTTGATTAAGCCTGAGTTTAATGTTGGACAAATTATATCTACAATCGATGTGTCTTATGTGCTACAATAATCGAAATTGAAGTGTAGTTCAGCATATTATGTCCAATATGATATCAAGTTGTGATCTTTCTCACAAAAGAGAAAAAAATAGTGTCTGATATTGTATTGCATTTACTTTTCAATATCAGAAAATACCAAAAAGATTTTAGGTGTGTTTTGATATAAAATTTTGAAAATAAAAAAGGTTTTATTTCTTATTTCTTTTCGACTGATCAACACGGAATACGAAATCACTTTCAAAATCAAAATATCTTGGAATCTCGAATAAATGTTTTGCGCCAAGATTATTTATGTTGGCAGGTTTCTAAGTGGAAAGAGAACATCACAACTTCAAGTCTTCTGAAGCTTTTGATAAAGAGACTATACACAATGCACTATCAAGTATTTGAGATTGGATTCATCGTCAAATTGAGGAAGAGTTTGATTGAAGATACAAGATACAGGTTTTAAAGTGGAAATTGATACTGCAGATGTCGAGGGGGAGTTTGTAGATACATGGTTCTTGATCGTCATGTGAAGTATCAAATATAAGACAAGATGATGCAAGTTTACTTTAGGCCGAACCCTAGGTGAACTTAGAGTTCGGACCTAGACGGACCTGGTCCGAACCTAAGGGTCGGCTAATCGGGTTTTTGTCTAGTATAAATAGCATGTCTTGTATAGGATTAAGGACTTCTTGGTAAATCTTCTATGTGTGTTTTTACTGTGTAATCTCTCTGTGGTTAATACAAGTTCTTTGTATTTACTCTTGTGTTCATTGTTTTACTTTGATTTCGATACGATCGAGTAGACGATCCACCGTCACGCACTTTCATTAACTACACTTAACTACAAACATATAAAATGAAGAAACTTTGGACTAAAACGGCCTCGATTAATATACAAAGTACATGGGAAAAGAGGATGTGTTTGCAACACATCAATAAACTCCAGGATGAGTTAGCTACTGTCCATCTAAAGGAAGGGTAGCCAATTGATGAAGTAGTGGGCTTCTTCCTAGATCGGGTGTAGTTTTGTGATGCGATACTCAAAACTGAGAGGTTGAAGATCCACCAGTTTAACAATAGGTTGCACAAAGATTTCAGGGAGTTCATAGCAGCTACCATATGTAAAACCCTTGAAGAATTAATCAATGCTGCTCGTGAACGGGAGCTAGAGTTGAAGAAGCAAGTTGGAAGGGGGGAGAAGCGAGTAGCTAAGGGTAGTTCTACTCCCTCTAAAAAGCAAAAGACATCCGAGACATCTAAAAAGACTGATAACAAGGGTGGTGGAACCCCAAGGTGCAAGCATTGTGGCCGCATGCATAAAGGGGAATGTTACTTGAAGAATAAACAATGCTATAATTGTAGGAAGACATGGCATGGGGTGGCACAGTATCCATTCCCTACGAGCCCTTGTTATAACTGTGGAAAGCCGAGGCACCGCAAAAAATGAGTGCCCAAACCCGACTCAGAGCGGGCCAAAGTGGAGCAAAAGTGGAGATCCCCAAGGCTGGGGGAACGGTTTTCTAGTTGACCGTGGATGATGCTAAAGTAGAAAAAGGAGTTATGGCAGGTATCTTCCTCATTAATTTAATTCCTGCATATGTGTTGTATGATACTGGTGCGAGCAGATCCTTTATTTCCTATGATTTTTCCCGACACCATTCGTTTATTACTGATAAGTTATCTATCCCTTTAGAAGTTGAAATAGTTGATAGTAAGAGTCTATTTGTCTTTGATATATGTCAAAATTGTAAAATAACTATCAAGGATGAAGAATATCAAGTCTATCTAATACCTATCTCCATGGGAGAGTTCAAAGTGGTTGTGGGGACTGGTTATACATATTTCATGCCAATGTCAACTGTAATCGTAAGGTGATTCATCTAACTTCACCCAGCAGGAAACAAGTCTGCATTCCAGGTGACAGGAATGTTAAACTCATGTTGTGTTCGATGATGGAGGCGAAGAAATACATCCAACACGAATGAAAATCCTATCTTACATATGTGTTGGATGTGAATGTTGAATCGAAATTCAAGATGTGCCTGTTGTAAGAGAATATCAGGATGTGTTCTAGAAAGCTTGTCAGGTTACACCCAGATCATGAGGTAGAATTCAGGATAGATTTGAAGCCTGGAGTTGAACCTGTTGCAAAGTCACACTAGCACCCTCAGAGTTGCAAGAGTTAATGAAACAATTGAAAGAATTACTCGAGTTCGAGTTCATCCGACCAGTGTTTCCCCGTGGGGATCACCGGTTCTGTTTATAGAAAAGAAAGATGGTAGCCTAAGAATGTGTATAGACTACCGAGAGTTGAACACGATGACAATAAAGAATGGTATCCTTTACCAAGGATTGACGACCTATTCGATCACCTATAAGGAGCCAAGTGGTTCCCAAAGGTTGACTTAAGATCAGGTTGTCATCAGTTGAAGGTGCGAGGGGAAGATATCCCGAAGACTGTGTTTCGTACACATTACGGGTACTACGAATATATTGTGATGTCATTCGGATTGACTAATGCACCGGCGACTTACATGGATCTCATGAACCCCGTGTGCAAACCTATGTTGGATTGCTCGGTAATAGTTTCATCAATGATATTTTAGTGTATTTTAGGAGTGAACAAGATCATGCCCGTCACTTGCGGAAGGTGTTAGAAACGTTGCGATGGGAGAAATTATATGCCAAGTTCTCAAAATGTGCCTTCTGGTTGCGGGAGGTACAATTCTTGGGTCAAGTGTGTTGGGTTACGACAGTGGTACACGGGTGCCCGATGACGACAAAAAAGAAACTTTTACATTTAATTAATCATTACCGACGAGCTTTAGAAAATAAGATTTTGAACGAATTAACAAGTAATTCGTTACGCAGCGGAATAAAATGATTTAAACTAATCTAACGCGTAAACTCTAAAATGTCACAAACACGTCAACAGGATCACGATCACCAAAAACGCACACAAACACCAGTAGCTTTTGAATAAAATAGAACGCGAAATCAATTACGATAACATGATCGAAATTAAACGACTAATCAAAAAGAGAGTTTTAGATATACATGAGCGATGTTCTAACAAACGTTAGAGACACCAAGGAGCAACGAGCGAGTGGCTAGGGTTTCATGGAAACCTCGATCAAACCGTTTGGATCTAAAACTTCACGCATCGCGGATCTCCTCCGATTGACTCATCGCGTACGGAAACAAATCGAATGATGGAGGTGACAAGCTCGCGCCAAGAAGAAACACAGGCGCTGATGGTGGCGGCTAGCACGAGCGATGGCGGCGAAGTCGACGGAGGCGGCAACGGCTTGAGCGACAGCGGCAGGACGGAGTGGTCGTGGCAGCGGTGGGACAGCGTGGTCGCGGCTGCGGAGAGCGATGGCGGCTAGGGATGCGGCGTCGAGTGGTGCGGCTCGCAGCTGTTCGAAACAGAACCCGGAAACGGCAGCCTTCGTGGTCTTGATTCGCTGTTCGTCAGATGAAGAGATCGACGGGATGTCACTGGCGGCTAGGGCTTCACGGTGAAGGGAGGCTGGCGAGAGAGGGGAGAACGACGAGGGATAGGGAGGCGCAGAGAGGGATTAGGGTTTTCTAAACCTTAGTCATATATTTATATATTCGACTAGTTACGTCTTAAGTCCCTCGTCAATTCCTTAACCGAAAATGAACCACGCATTTTGTCGATTAATCAATAAAACAGGTTTATAGATGTAATCGTCATAGACCTGAGAATCAATAAATTCAAATAACAATTTATATGATTTATTAGTTTTGTCGTAGATGTCAATCGATGAACAGTAACGTCACATTCTGCATTTTACCGCGAAGAGAAAACGTAATTATATATATATATATATATATGTTTATTAATCAATAATAAACAATAATTAATTACTAATTTCCATGATTTACCGGTTAACAATTTAAGCGTGTTTGATCTCGTTGCCCTCAGTGTAACTCTTACGAGTCTTAACTGGGCCGGGTTCTTGGTGTTGTCGGGTCTGGACATACAATATCCAACAAACTCCCACTTGGACAGAATGCGACAACATTAGAAGAAACAGTTAGAGGTGCTCTAGCTACACATGGCTGTCCCAACTAGTTATGACACTTCAAGTCAGTAACCAAGGTATATCTATAAACTCGCGTTATAGTTTATAGACTTAAGGTAATTCAAAGTCATAAGTTACTTTCTCTATAATACATCAATTGTGTAAATGTGTGAGCGTCAGATCGTCTACTCGGTCGTATCGAAATCAATGTTAAACGTATGAACACGATGAGTAAATACAAAGGATTTGTATTAGACCACAGAGAATACCACAGAGTACACACACATAAGATTGGACCAGAAGTTCTATTCTCTATACAAGACAATGCTATTTATAGTTGAACTAATTATGCATAAACCCGATCAGCCGAACCTTTAGTTCGGACCAGGTTCGTGTGAGTCCGAACTGGGAGTTCGCCTCAGGTTCGGATCACAGCAATCTTGCAACTCTTGTCTTGTATTTGATACTTCACATGACGACGTAGAAATATGTATCAGCAAACTCCCCCTCGACATGTGCAGTATCATCTTCCACACAAGCTTGTATCTTCAATCAAACTCTCCCTCAGTTTGACGATGAGTCTGATCTCGAATACTTGACTTTGCAGCGTGTGTAATCTTTTTAACAACAGCTTCAGAAGACTTGAAGTTATGATAATGATCTCTTCCGACATAGAAACCTGCCAACATAAATAATCTTGGCGCAAAACGTCTCTTCGAGACTCTAAGATATTTTGATTTTTTAAATTGGTTTCGTATTCCGTGTTGATCAATCGAAAGAAATAAGACATAGAATTTTTTGAGTTTTCTAAAGTTTATATAAAAAAAACACCTAAAATTGTTTTGGTATCTTTTGATATGAAAAGTAAATACAATACAAAATCAGATACTATTTTTGTCTTTTATGAGAAAGATCACAACTTGGGATCATTTTGGACATAACATGTTAAACTACACTTCAATTCTCATTAATGTAGCACATAAGACATAATCATACTCATAACATCTGGATATGTTATTGATTGGATTTGCATTGACCAGTGTACCCCACACTATCAGACATACTCAGATATGCTTTTGCTTATCACATTTTGTGATTTCACTTGTGATTTATCACATAGTGATTGTATACATGAATAGTCAACTGTGTTCCATGCAAAAAGAAATAAGAACGTTAAATCGTCTACCTTAAGGTCGATCTTTCGATGCGCAGATAAGGCCTCGAATTTAACAAAATAAGAAAATAAAACAAGTTGAAATTGTATAACTCAACAACAATCAAGTCAGTACTTCTGTACACGCAGAGAAAGTCCGATGAGTTATACGAAACACCAAGAAAATAAAGTAGAACCTCAAACAAACAACAATCAGGTTGATCTTTCGATATGCAAAGAAAGTCCGATCGTTTGAGAAAATATAGAAAATCAAAAATTTAATTTTTTTGCAAAATGAACACATGTATACACAGTGACTTCTCATTTTTCATTTCACATATCTTTTTTTGATATATCTTGTGATACGCATCAAGATGTTATCCACTAGGTTAAGCATCAGATTTAATGTATATCACATTTTTGTATACTTTCTGATTTGCAGAGCCTACCTAGCACATCGAACAATGGTCTTATGGCTTTTTCACTTACTTTATCCATGAGTCAGACAATGTAAGCCAATGTACAATCATTTCCCAGTCATGTCGGATACAATTTCTCATTTTGTTAATGTTTTTGTCTTTTCAAATTTTCTCCCTCTAAAAAAGACAAACTCTATTTTTTAGATTTTCATTTTTAACATTTGAAAAACAACACACTATTTTTGTATTTTTCAAAAACAAACTCCCCCTCAAAATGAGATGCAGTGAAAAACAAATGAAAAATTGATCAACCAACACGAATACTAGCAGTTTAGTATTTTCAATACAAAAATGATTTGGAAATTCAATTTAAGTTATCATAGATATTTCCTAATCAGCAATTTTCCAATCACCGAAAGGTCTTCTTGAAATACTTGTTGACACCAGAGAATACATTAGGCGTTCTGGGATCGACCCGATTCAACAGAGTCGGGTCGCCCGATGTCTTCCACATAGTCATTGTTGGCCTTAGAAACAATCTTTGGTTTCCATATCTTTGAAGATTTTGATTTTTGATCAGAACCAGAATCAGAATCAACTGGCGTACTTGGTTTGAACCAAGACCGCTGACGAGTTGATTTGACCTTTGGAGACCATGGTTCATAAAAAATCTGACATTTGTTATCCACATATTTAGCATGGTTGTGGATATATGCAAACTTCGGACACTCAATAGCAAGATCTCCAGGTTGACGACATGCATAACAAAGTCTCTCTCGAAATTTTAAAACATTTGAAAAATTCTTTGAATTTTTAAAACCAGACGAATGATCAGAATCAAAGTTATCAAAGAAATCATCATAAAAATCATACCGAGGAGATGGACTCCTTGAAGATGATGATCCTCCAGAATAGTAAGATTTTTCCTTCAGAGGCGGTGACTTCTTTGAAACCTTAACTTTTGAAATCTTTTCAGCTTTCACTGGCTTCTTAGCTTGAACTGGTACTTCCTTGATCTCAAAACCCAATCCTTTGTTCTTATAACCTGGGGTCTTTGAAGAACTCGAAGAAAAACAAGAAGCTTCTCTCCACTTAGCTTCTCTAGTGAATTTGTTTTGATGTCTTCCAGTTTGTTCTTTCAATCAAAGATTTTTCTTCTTCTGTTGCAGACAAAGTACTTGAAGCAACCTTATCAAAAATCTATTCATTTTCTAAAAGAATAGACTTTGAGTTAAACTTCGGAGCTTCACCCAATGATTTTTGTTTTTTTCAGACTTCGATTTCATCTTCTTTAATTGAGTGGCAAACTTTGAATAATCATGCAATTCATATTTAGAATCCAGAGGAGCAAATGTAAACTCAGATAAATCCACTGTTTGAGGAACCATATGAGTATCATTCTTTTTGGAGCTATCCTCACTTCGATCCTGTTTATATAAGAAATTCAGTATTGTTGGTGATAAATTGCAATTCTTGACTTGCCTTTTTAACTCCAAAATTTCCAACTTCAATTCAGAGATTTTCTGTTGAGCATCAAACACTTCTTTTTGAGACTTAATGAACTTTTCATTGAGATCATTATACTCATATGTTTGCAACTTCCGGATTTCACATTCAGCTAAAACCTCTTCAATAACGTGCTCCCACTTCTACTTGTATATATCAACATCCTTAGTTAAAACTTCATTTTTATCTCGAAACATGACATATTCATCTTGAAGTGTAGAAATCTTGGTTTGAATTTTCTCAATTGTAGCAGCCGATTCAACAACAAGTGCATTAGCTTTTTCATACTTTTGTTGAACTGGATAACTTTTCTCAAAAAGATTTTCAAAATCTTGTGCTACATCTAAAGCTTCAGCTTTGGCCTTTTCACATTCTTCAGCCAAGTTACTCTTTTCTTTCAACAGATCTTCTTGAACATGAACCAATTTATAATATTTCTCCTGAAATTCTTCCAATTCTTTCTTTAACACCACAATTTCTTCAATTGATAATTCAGAATCTCGTACTAGACTTGCATTCTTGTTGCTCAAACGTACACATTCAAAACATTTAGATTCTTCGACCTTTGAATTATCAGGCACTTTTGGCAAAACCTCTTTGACCATTGAAAATGCTTGAATTAGTATCAGAATCAGTTAGAATGCTATCATCATCATGACGTGTTGTCAATGCAACAGTAATAGGAACATGTGACTGTTTTGTGACATTGGAGTCCGCATTCCAGGAAAATTCATCTGGATGCCAAAATATTTCTATCATCTTGTTATCAGCAGAATTAGATGCTTTTTGATCTAGTTGATCTGGAGTTGAAGATGTAATCACCAAATGAGCATGTTGACCAGTCTTCAGTTTATTTTCAGTGGACATTGGGCATTCTCAAGAAAAATGTCCATACACCGAACATTTGAAACATTTAACTTTCGATTTGTCTTCAATTTGATCTTGTCTTGTATTACTTCACATGACGATCTAGAAATATGCATCAACAAATTGAACAAGAGACATCGATTTGATTAATTCTCTTTAACGTTCAATCATTGTATTTCTCGTTTCATTAGTTCGAAGTGATCCAAGCGAACACACAATAAGTTTGGGTAAGGCCTTACACTTAACACTTGAACAAACGAGAGGGACCAAGACATCTAGCTGTTGCATGATTAGTGCAAGAGTACAGAATCCCATCTTGACTACATACAGCTGCCACTAAGCTTCAGATCCATTCCCAAAAGTAGCCGTTATGACTTACAGTTACGCGACATCGTTAAGCTACAATTAAAGAGCAGACTTAGGAAAACGAGACGTAGCATATGTATCTCAGGTCGAAGGATACTATTAAGTATACCATTTAATCAAATATGTCTTATGATTAAATCCATGAAAACAATTTGATACGAGTTACGTCACAACGTCATTCCTTAATGAGGTCTGTGAATCTGGATTGTCAACCATTTGGATATTCATGGATTATTAAAACGTATAAAATTTGAATACGTTGTGTAGAATTCAGACTCCGCAACTAACTATTTAGATTGGGTCGAATGATTTTGTGCAAACATTAAAGTTTGACATCCCAACACCAGTGTAGAACATTATTGTAGCGTAGAATTCGGGTACTACGTAGTAGTATTAACTCATTGATCAATCTTGGTCAAATAGAATTGTGAATTCTATGCTACGCTCTTATCCTGTGTTTTGGTATTGCCTATTGAGAGTGTTTCATTAGTTCTAGTGTTTATCTTGAATAGTAGAATTACTTAAGTGAATTTGAATGTGTGATAAAACTTGTGCCCTTGGTATGAACATGGATTACTGTGTTATCAAGTGAGCATGTTAATGGATTACTTATGGAATCCAATTAACTTTCTTGAATGTACCATTATATTCATGATTCAAAATATCACTGAAGGTGGCTTTTTCATTCAGTGAGTACTTATCATGAACACTTTACATCATCAGAAATTATGATGATGTGTTTTTCCAGCTTATGTCATTGTGTAACCTTTTACAGTGACATCAATGCAATATCCATATATTGGATTACTTTTGTTTCATATCTAGTATGATACGACTCGTTTCAAGAAATTAATCAAGTCTGTGGATGCTCTTCCATAGACAGTTTCAATTATGTGTGTTCTTGAAACTTGGAGATAATTTGAGGTTTCATTTAAGTTTAATCCAGTAAACTTCAATGAACATTGGATCAACACATAATCGTTATCCTTATAAGGATTAGTGTTGATGCTCCCACTTGATTTATGTAGACCAGGTATTCCTTTAATCATCTTTCTTTCAAACCATATGGATATTTATTTGCAAGAAAAACCTTTAAGCAAATATATCTCATTTCCTAAAATGAAATTATCTGGTTTCATAAACACGGTATGAATCTAAATTGAATAAATTCCAAATGTCATGATATATACATGAGACGGTAAGATGAAATCGAACTGCTTGAGTTTGATGTTATTCTAGATATGATCATCTTAACGTTTGAAAAGAGTTGTGTACTTGACGCAATGATGATTACTTTATCAGATTGTAGAGTCTGATTTAAGATTAACAATTCAATCTAATGACTAGCTAATGATGAAAATTTTAGATGAGTAAAATCGTCATCGAGTTCCATTAGGAGTTGTTAGTCATCTAGAATGTCCACATGCTTTCATTAAAGCAACAACCGTTTGTTGTTAAAAGATGTTTGTCTAATAAGTCTTAAATGTTCTCAAGAGTTGATTTACACAGTTCAATAGTTCCTATTGAAACAAAGTTTCTCATGCAAGGAACTCAGATGTTTATTGATCTGATGATGGACATGTGTTACTCAAAATTAGTCTACTGCAAGATCTCATCTTGGAACTAACTTCAAGTATTCAAGCGATCAGAGGAAAGTGGGCTTCTGGGTGTGAGGTGTGTATAGCGATTATTGACATGTCGTTAGTCATGTGTTTATTGGTTTCTAACTTGAAACGCAATCCTTAGGATGTAAGCAACAAATGCTTAGTAGAGTTTTAACACATATGAGTACAAACTAGTTGTAGTCATTAACTTTCAAGGTGACGCTTGGGCATATAAATTTATGACTATTATAGTCATATGCATTAGGCTTAGTGCGTCTGCCTTATGATCGTCCTAGTAATCATAAATACATTAGTATAGCTGGTAATTATGAACTTTTCTAAACATGCGTTTGAACTTAGCAAAGGTCATATTTTTTAAATCAGCGAAATCGAAAAAGCAATTTCATGAAAAGTTCCGTTCGATTCAATGAATTTTTGAGCTAAGTGATTCCAAACCATAAGGTTCTATATATCAAAATGGATCATCATTCTCGTTGTATCGAGTACGATGAGAATGAAGGACGTCATGTCCTTAATAGGAATTGAAAGAACAATCGTCCTTTTATTCACATTAGGCTAGTGTCCTATTCATTAAATCAAGTGTACCAGGTATAGTGTCATGTTATACAGGTTTAAATCTAATCTAGCAACCAAGTGAAACCAATTTCAAGTGTAGATAAAACTCATGCATATCAAGAAAATTCAAACTGAACTTCGATGCATGTCATGATTCAAACCAAAGAAAAATTGTATCCATCCTGGACCCCGCAATGGAAACAAACAAACAAGTTGTTTAATGATACCACCAAGAATTGTTCAAAGTACGACATGAAGCTTATTCAAAGTTTGTGATCACGCAAAGGGTCATGTCATCTTGGTTTTTTCTTTCACCAACTTCATGTTCCTACAAAATCTAAAGTATGTCAAGCATATATTTTGAAGGAATCAAACGAAGCGGTTCATAACATGAGGATATAATTATATACCTCCAGAAGTGCTATCATTAGCCTTCTTCCCTTTCACCTTGGCAAGAAATTTAGGGCAGTTGCGTCTCCAGTGCCCCATCTTGTTGCATTCAAAGCATTAGCGCTGATCCGGTGGCGGTGCTCTTGATGCCTTTGACTTGCCCTTGCCGGTGTTACTAGAGCTTCTAGTAGCAGTAGCCTTGCCTTTCTTCCTCTGCCCAGGTTTCCTCTTGTTAACTTCAGGTTTCTTGACACCAGCAGATCGGATCGCAAGAACATCAGTGGCGTCTTGTTGTTATTGCTAAGAAAGTTAATCTCAGCAGCTTTCAGCATACCGTGAAGCTCGGTCACTGTCTTAAACAGATTGTTCATGTTAAAGTTAATCCTGAAAGGAGTAAATGAACTGGAAAGAGAGTGTAGGATCAAGTCCGTCGCCATTTCCTGAGGAATGACATAGTCGGGCTTCGCGAGCCGATCAATGTACCCTTTCATCTTAAGGACATGGGCACTAATAGGAGTGCCTTCAGCCATTCGACAAGTGATCAACCTGACAACGGTCTCATAGCGTTCCTATCGGGCCTGGTTTTCAAACATGCCCTTAAGTTCCCCGAATATCTGAAAAGTTGTCCTGTCTACCATGCTCTTCTGAATCTCAAGAGACATGGTGGCAAACATGAGACACGTCACTGAATTGGCATATTTTTTAGTGTCTCATGTGTAGCGCGAGTAGCGGCGGTGTTATTCGCAGGTGCTTCAGGCACTTCATGTTCCAACATGTGGAGCTTGTTGGCCATTTGCAGGACAATTTTCAGATTACGATGCCAGTCAAGGAAATTGGTGTCATCAAGTTTCTCTTTTTCAAGGAGAGACTTGAGCTGGAAAACCTCATTGTTTGCAGGAGTGTTATCCATCTGAAACAATAGGCAATTAGCTTTAGTGTTTCGATGTAATGCTTGTATTCAAAGTTGGCAAGCTAATCTTCAATAGGAAATTGGGAATATCGGTCACAACTCCCATTTATGAGGCTTTCGCCTAATTAATCGCGAAATACGTTTAGCCTCATCTATGCCCTTTTGTTTACGAATGACTAGATGTACGGTGTTGAAATACTCCAATACACAAAGTACTCGCAAAGAAAATGATAGATGTCCTCAGTGGTCAGTGTGTATGCACGGTGTTGAAATACTCCAATGCACACACCTTGGAAGATATCCTGAACACCAAGTGTGGTGTTATATACTCCAACACTGATGCATCGGTAATTATGTTCCAAGTTAGACTTGACTAGGATGGCATAATCTACCCGTTTTACGGCTTACCAGATAGGATTATTAAGTCAATATTTTAATTAATAAACATTTTGACGAAACATATATAAACCCTATCTCACTCGGGACAGTCAATTAAATAACCTCATTATTAATGACTAGGTGTCGCGAGGTAATAACCAATTAATTTAATTGTTCGATTTCATTGATCAAAAAATTTGAGATAATAGTCAAATAAAATTGGTTATATATATTCGAGTTTTAAATAATCTTAGGAGTTAATTCAATTAATTGAAAAATAGTTTTAACCTTTTAAAATTAGTTTGGAGTTTTAGTTGGCGCGTTAAGCGAGTTAAAACAAGCAACCAAAACACATCAAGCAATCAAACACATATTCGGCTTTGGAGGTTTCGATATTGTTAGAGCCTTATGACAATATCGAAGAAGGTCTGGGACAATAAATAAAATCAACCATAAGGATGGACTGAAAGGCATCCGGCCGAGTCTAATACTCCCATTGGCTTCACGAGCACCTTTATCTTGATTGAAATTCTTCGGTCTATCGGTCGTGAATACTTGCCATGCTAGGAAGCGTTCTTTGACAAGAACACTTTCCGAGATGGGGTAGTCGCATCAAAGCTCGTAACGTTCATCCAAGGTGAAGGTCAGTATTTACAGGAAAATAGAAATATAACCTATATCTAATTTAGATACAACTTTTAAACCCAAAACACGTGGCCAAACCAAAACCAAAATATAACAAATGGGCCATAACACGACATAACAATCATTTATTACCAAAATACGGGTCGAGCCGAATATGCGTATCCAATCAATCAATTTGACGAATTGAATAATATTTGGTGGAATTAAATCGACCAAATATAAGTGCAAAAGTAATTCATACAACTTTCGGGTTTTAACCCCAGTTCGCGAAATCCACCGGTTTACAATCGACCGATCAGGATTTGCGTGTGGTGATCAAGGCTCTGATACCACTGTTAGGTTACGACAGTGGTATATGGGTTCCCAGTGACAACAAAATAAAAACTTTTACATTTAATTAATCATTACCGACCGAGCTTTGGCAAATCAGAGTTTGAATAAATTAACAAGTAATTCGTTATGCAGCGGAATAAAATGATTTAAACTAATCTACGCGTAAACCCTAAAATGTCGCAAACACGTCAATAGGATCGTGATCACCAAAAACACAAGCAAACACCATTCACATTTAAATAAAATAGAACGCGAAACCAATTATGATAACATGATCGAAATTAAAGGACTAATCTAAAAGCGAGTTTTAGATATACCTAATCGGTGTTCTAACAAACGTTAAAGACACCGAGGAGCAACGAGCGAGTCGCTGGGGTTCCACGGAAACCTCGGTCCAACCGTTTGGGTCTAAAACTTCGCATATCGCGAATCTCCTCCGATTGACTCGTCACGTACGGCAACAAATTGAATGATGGCGGTGACAAGCTCGCGCCAAGAGGAAACACAAGCGCCGACGGTGGCGGCTAGCGTGAGCGATGGTGGCGAAGTCGACAGAGGCACCGACGGCTTGAGCGGCAACAGCAGGAGACTGCGGCTGCGGCAGGATGACGTGGTCGCGGATGCAAAGAGCGGCAGCGGCTACGACTGCGGGGTCGTGTGGTGCGGCTCGCGGCAGTTCGAAACAAAACCCAGGAAACGGCGGCCTTCGTGGTCTTGATTCGGTGTTCGTCAGATAAAGAGATCGGTGAGATGTCGACGGCGGGTAGGGCTTCGTGGTGAAGGGAGGGCGGCGAGAGAGAGGAGAACGATGAGGAAGAGGCAGGCGCAGAGAGGGATTAGGGTTTTCTAATCTTTAGTCGCATATTTATATATCTGACTAATTACGTCTTAAGTCCCTCGTCAATTCCTTAACCGAAAATGTACCACGCATTTTGTCGATTAATCAATAAAACCGGTTTATAGATGTAATCGTCGTAGACCCGAGAATCAATAAATTTAAATAACAATTTATTTGATTTATTAGATTCGTCGTAGACGTCAATCGTTAAACAGTAACGTCACATACCGCACTTTATCGCGAAGATAAAACATAATTAAATATATATGTTTATTAATCAATAATAAACAATGCTTTATCGGTTAACAGTTTAAGCGGGTTTGATCTCGTTACCCATAGTACAACTCTTACGGGTCTTAACCGGGTCAGGTTCTTGGTGTTGTCGGGTCTGGACATACAATATCCAACAATGTGGTGAGCTCCGAAGGGATCATGGTGGACCCTTCCAGAATTGAGGCGGTGACTAATTGGAGCACACCCAAAAATCCAATGGAGATTAGGAGTTTCTTGGGATTAGAAGTTTACTACCGGCGGTTCATTCGCTGTGAGGGCTCTCAGCCACATGGATAGTTCAATGTGCTCATCGGCGCCTGACCCTGAGATGTGGATCATCCTAAATAGTGGTACCGTTAACCAAGCTGACAAGGAAAGACAACAAATTTAAGTGGAAAGAGGAGCAGGAGAGGGCGTTTAAAACTCTTAACGAAAAGTTGACGCAAGCTCCGGTGTTGACCTTACCCGATGGAGCGGATGACATGGTAGTATATTTTGATGCTTCGTACCCGGGCCTTGGTTGCGTGTTGATGTAGCGAAGAAAGGTGGTCTCCTATGCCTCGCGACAGTTGAAGACTCATGAGGTTAATTATCCAACCCATGACTTAGAGTTGGCGACAGTTGTCTTTGCCCTAAAGATATGAAAGCACTATTTATACGGTGTGAAGTGCACTATATACACTGATCATAAAAGCTTGAAATACTTCTTTGATCAGAAGGATCTAAATATGAGACAGAGGAAATGGTTGGAACTTATCAAATTATGATTGTGAGATTCATTATCATCCTGGTAAGGCGAATGTTGTGGCGGATACGTTGAGTAGAAAGGGAGATTACGCTCCTATTAAATTCAAGTTGATGAAGTTGGTAGTAACATCAAGCATACTTGATACCATCAAACATGCACAGATAGAGGCACTAAAGGTAGAAAATTAAAAGAAGGAGTGAATCGAAGGTGTCGTAAAAGATTTGGTTGATGGCGAGAATGGCCTTAAATACCATCTTGGTGGGTGATGGGTTCCAAACACATGTGGGGTTAAGGAAACATTGTTGTATGAGGCCCATAAATCTCGCTATTCAATTCATCCGAGTGCCACTAAGATGTATCGTGATTTGAAGAATGATTATTGGTGGTCTGGGATGAAGAGAGATATTGTTATATACGTGGAGAAGTGCTTAACTTGTTTTCAAGTTAAGGCCGAGCACCAAAAACCATACGGTAAGTTGTAGCCACTCGAGATACCAGTATGGAAGTGGGAGAACATTACCATGGATCTCCTTACTAAGTTTCCAAAGACAACAAGTAAGCGTGATTCCATTTGGGTGGTGATCGATAGGTTAACCAAGAGTGCTCATTATATACCTATCAGGGAATCCTATTCTTCGGAAAAGATGACGGAGGTGTATGTTAAGCACATTATGTCCTTGCATGGCATCCCAGTGTCTATAGTGTCGGATCGGGATACTCGATTTACCTCCCAGTTTTGGAAAAAATTTCAACAATCAAAGGGCACCAAAGTCTTGTTCAGTACAACTTACCATCCATAAACGGACGGGCAAAGCGAAAGAACAATCCAAACCCTCAAGGACATGTTAAGAGCATGTATATTGGATTTTGGAGGAAGTTGGGATGATCATTTACCTCTAGTAGAATTTGCCTACAATAATAGTTACCATGCTAGTATTAGTATGTCCCCATATGAAATGTTGTATGGTAGAAAATGTCGCACACCTGTATGTTGGGGTGAGGTGGGGCTTCGAGAACTTGCCCATAAGATGTTGTTCGAGCCACTACCGAAAGAATTGATCAGATTAGGGCGCGATTGAAGGCTGCCTAAGATCGACAGAAGTCTTATGGGGATAGGCGAAGAAGACCTATAGAGTTTCAGGGTAGGGGATTTTATAAAGCTTAAGATGTCCCCTTAGAAGGGGTGATTAGATTTCGTAAGCCGTGTAAGTTGAGTCCACGATTAATTGGACCATTTAAAATAATTGCCTGAGTAGGCCAGGCGGCCTATCAGTTGGAGCTTCCTGAAGAACTTCAGGGTATTAACAATACCTTCCATGTGTCTTATGATGTCAGTCCAATGTGTCGTCATTATTATGCTTAATTTGTCATATTTACTTATAATAATGGTTGGATTACGTTGCATTTTCACGGGTTTTATGTTTTGATGTGCCACGAGCTTAAAGAGCTAAAGTCTGGGTTTTTATGAAGAACTGAAGCTGCTGGTACAGGGATCGAGAATCGAGCGGGAACGAGTGAAGACTTAGAAGAAATTGAAGAAAAGTTCCTGAGATCCAGATCTGGGCGGTACGCCCAGAAGAGAAGAAACCAGGGCGGTACGCCCTAAAGTATAGAAAGCAGCCGGAAGAATAAATCCGGGCGGTACGCCCAGAATCCCATAATCTGGGGCGGTACGCCCCGAATTGGCCGACAGAAGAAAATTAGGGTTTTGCTATTTAAACTTGTTTGTGAAGTTTTAGTTGTAATCTCTTCACTTTGTGCGACCAGAGCTTTAGGATTTCGACTTTTCCACCATTGTTGAGGATCTTGAAGTTTTTCAATCATTCGGTACTTTAATTTAATGCATTTTTTTCATCATGTCTTTGTTTGTTTCATTAGCTATGTCCGGCTAATCACCACTAACCGCTTTTGGTGATGGGTTGGTAAAATCGTTCTATTCTTAATCAATTACTTAACTAGTTGTTCCGGAATACTTGCTACCATTGAACACCCGCATGCTAAATTGTTTAATCTAACTAGTAACCTAGGGTTTTAGTGGTCCACTGTTTATTGATCTAGCACTTTCTTGCGGCAGGACTAATCAGCCCATTAGAAATTTAGGTTATTAGGTCAAGGAAGCAATTGGGGGGCATGTCTATGTGTCACAGTTAAGTAATTAGGTTTTGCCTAGATCGGTAACCAACCAGGATCCAAAAGTGGTTAGCTTTGTCTCATTTGATAATTCAATTAATTTCCTAGTTTAAAGTTAGCTAAATTGTTAGTTAATTCACCCAATCAATCAAAATAGCCAAGTGGCAATTTTAGATAATTTTAGGTTAATTAGTAATTCCAGTTAATTTAGTAGTCAATTAATCAATTTCCACATATTCCTTAGGTTCGATACCCTAACTTCCACTACTACAAAATTAATCTAGGTTGGGGATTTGCCCCGGCCTGACAAACCGTTATCAAATTGGCGCCGTTACCGGGGAATTAGTGCGCTTTTTGATTAGTTGATTTTCGTTTAATTTGCATTTTTTGTTTCATTTAAAAAAAAAAATCAAAAAACTCAAAAATAGTGTCTTTTCATTCGAGTAATTAATTTCTGCATCTAAAAAAAAATTAATTTTGTCGAATTTCATTTTTTGGGCGGTACGCCTGGGAATCCATATTCTGGGGCGGTACGCCTTGGGGCTAAAATCACAGAAAGTTTTCAAATTTTTGACCATCCAAGTTTCAGTTTTTTCTGTTCTATTGCCTTATTTACACCCCCTGGAGCAGTGCTGCGTAATTCGTTTGCTTTTTTGTGACCGTTTTTGCAGGTTTTAGGTGTTGTGCATGCATACGCGGCATTCCCGCAAGACATCCCCGCTGATTTACAATCCGGAGATTGAGAGGACAGCTCGGCAGAACCGAGCAGAACAGAGAAACAGAAGAGAAATGGAGGGCCAGAATCTAAACCCCAACCCGCACCCCAACATTCACCAAAACCCAAATCCCAACCAAAACCCTAACCCAAATGAGAATCTCAATCAAGACCACCACCAACCTCAAAACCAAGCCCAGAATGAACCAGTGGACCCTGCCATGCCACAAAACATTCCTCCGGTTCATATCCCACCATTTCGGGTACATGGGCACGATTCTCTTCCATCCCTGACCCCGAAATCCTCACACCATGACGAGGAAGGTTATCACTATCGGGTCAGGTACCCACAACAACCTTTCCGTCGAGCCCCACCACAACAACCTCCACCACCACAAAACCCACCCCACTTCCGACAAAATCCCGTGTACGAGGACCAAGATTGGCAAAGGCAAGAGGCGCAGCGGGATCAAGACTGGTATGACCCAAATGAAGATGAAGACGGATATGGGTATAGAGAGGAACCGCCAGTTGACGTTCCAAGGAACAAAGCACGAGCTCCACAGGCAAATGTTGCACCACAAGGGCGAAAAGCTTCCCCCCAAGAGGAGTTCCACAATTCAACAATGGGGGAGCTCGTCTTCAAATGGAAGGAGGAGTCCCAAGATTGGTAGAAAACCCGCCGGTTCAGGGAGTGGCTAGTCACTTTAAGCCAATAGTTGTTCCGAGTGCATCTGCGGTAGTCACGCCAATCGGAGCTAATAGAAGAGCATTTGAGGTCCGACCTCAATACTTAAACCATTTGCCGGAATTCTATGGGAAAAGAACTGAAGAGCCATATCATCACATTCATAGCTTCGAGTCCATATGCATACCTATTGGAGCCACGGGGTTCACACAGGACGATGTCAAGCTAATGCTTTTCCCATATACCCTCAAAGATCGAGCAAGGAGATGGTTCGAGAGTCTAACCCCCAGTAGCATCTATACTTAGGTGCAAATGCAAGAAGTGTTCCTTGAAGAATACTATCCGATGAGCAAAACCAGTGAGGTCAAAGAAGAGATCCGATCCTTCCAGCAACATACCGGAGAACTATTTCACGAGGCATTCACTCGGTTTAAAGACATGTTGCGCAAGTGCCCACATCACAGAATAGATACTTGGGATCTCATTAAAGCCTTTTATGATGGTCTCCTTCCAGAGGATATCCGAGACTTGAACTCCATCAACAATGGGACCTTCTTGACTAACACGGAAGAGGTGGATTGGGGGCACATAGAAAGATTGAGTGCCACATCCAAGCGGCTTGCTCAAAACGGAAGACGATCAAGATCCGCTTCGGTCAAATCAGTCGATTATGAGGCGGAGGAAAGGATCGAGAAGCTTCGTCAGCAGACGCTCCTGTTGGAGAAACAGGTAGCACAAATGAAGTTGGGAGGAGCACCAGATGAAGTGAAGGCAAGTGCACAATTTCCTGTGTGCACGGGTTGTGGCGAATTGGGCCATCTAGTTGATGCATGTTCTATCGGGGTTCAACAAAGTGAAGATGTCAATTATGTGCAAGGAGCCATGAACTCCAACACTTACCATCCTAACCTTCGCAACCATCCGAATTTCAGGTACGGTAATGCTAATAATCAGTTGAATCCTAACTTTCAACCTTCTAATGTGCAGGGTGGCGCTCAGACGCAATATCAAGGCCGGCCATCCGGTTACAACCAAGGGGGCTATCAACGGAACACCTATACTCAAGGTGGAAATCCGCCCCAAAGGAGCTACCAACAAGCTCAACCGACACCGGCACCGGAAGATGGGATGCAAGCACAATTTGCCGCCCTGATGGAGAAAGTGAACTCAATTGCAGATGGTCAAAAGCAGCTATTCGATAAAGTTCAAGGGTTTGACCGGAAGTTCGAGCTCCAAGAAAAAACCATGGGAGCATTTCAGAAACAATTGGGCCAATTGGCGGCCGAATCATCAAAGCGAGATCCGGGAAGATTGCCGAGCGACACCACCATCAACCCACAACATCAACAGAATCAACCTTCCAGTTCGAAGAACACGCGACATGTGCCAATCAACAAGATCACAACCTTGCGATCAGGTAAGTCCGTAGATAATAAGGTGGGGACACCTCCACCGCAAGTTGATGGGGTGGTGGAGGATTGGGTAAGTGACGATGAAAGTGAGCCGGAAGCCGACCAAACAACTCCAAAGTCTGTTGCAACCGAGTCTAGTAACCCTAGGAACATAAAGAAAGTAACTTTTAATGAATCAGATAATAGGGTGATAGATAATGAGGTGGTTGAACAGAAAAAGTCGGTCCCTTTTCCAAAAGCCTTAATTGAACCTAATAAGAAAACAACATCTAAACGGGGCCCACAACAAGATGAGATGTGGGACATTTTTAAACAAGTTAAAATCAATCTTCCCCTTTTAGATGCAATTAGGCAAATTCCGGCTTACGCAAAGTACTTGAAAGACATGTGCACTCAAAAGCGGAATTACAAGATTCCGAAACAGCTTGATGCAAATGCAGATGTGAGTGCCATAATTTCAGGCATTTTGCCCAAGAAACTCCAAGATCCGGGGGCACCAATTATTTCAATTCAAGTTGGTGACTTTCAGATGACCCGTGCCCTTTTGGATCTTGGAGCGAGTGTGAGTATCTTACCGGGGAGCTTGTACGATCAGTACGATTTTGGACCTTTGAAAAAGGTCGACACTACAGTGATTTTGGCCGATTTGACCCCTAAGCTTCCCCGGGGAATTCTATCGGATGTTATTGTTAAAGTTAATGAATTTTTCTATCCGGTAGATTTCTTGGTTCTTGATTATGTGTCAGTTGAAAAAACCGCTCAACCAACGGTAATTTTGGGTCGACCTTTTCTAGCTACTAGTCATTCACAAATTGATTGTAGGTCGGGTACCGTTGATATGACTTTTGGGAACCGCAAAATGCGGTTAAGTGTGTTTGGAAATGTGACTAACCCTCGGGAAGACGATGAATGCTTTCGGGCTGAAATTGTTGATGGTCTTATGCCTCCATTTTTCCCTTTTAATGAGGAGGATGGGACCCCCGAGGAGTTTGCGTTGTTTGGCAGGGGTTATGCAGATATGGTCAAGGAGATGGAGGCAGAAGATGAAAGCCAAGAGTTGATGGCTGTGAGAGATCAAAGACCACCATGGTCTGTTCAAGTGGAGAGCTTACCGGAGCATATCGACTCACAATTGAAGCCTTCACTCGAATCACCACCCTCTCTTGAACTTAAAGAACTTCCTAAACACTTGAAATACAATTTTGTTGGTGAGAATAACACTCTTCCTGTCATTGTTTCTGCAGGTTTGACCAAGGAGCAAGAAGAGGAATTGATGAAGGTGTTAGTGAAGCATCGGGCGGCTATTGGATGGACCATTGCAGATTTGAAAGGAATTAGTCCGTCCATAGTCATGCACAAGATCATTACCGAGGAAGGAGCAAAGCCCGCGAGAGATGCACAAAGGAGGCTTAACCCAAACATGCGTGAGGTAGTCAAGAAGGAGGTACTCAAATGGCTTGATGCAGGTATTATTTATCCTATCTCCGATAGCACATGGGTAAGTCCAACTCAAACCGTTCCTAAGAAAGCGGGAATTCAAATTGTTAGGAACGAGAAAGGTGAGGAAATAGCCACCCGACCGGTAACCGGGTGGCGAATTTGCATTGATTATAGGAAGTTGAATTCCGCAACTTCCAAGGACCATTTTCCTCTACCTTTCATTGACCAAATAATTGAGAAGTTGTCCGGTCAAAAGTTTTATTGTTTTCTAGACGGTTATTCGGGGTACAACCAAATTGCCATTCACCCCGATGACCAACAAAAGACCACTTTTACTTGTCCTTATGGCACCTTTGCTTTCCGGAGGATGCCATTCGGTTTGTGTAATGCCCCGGCCACTTTTCAAAGATGCATGATGGCTATTTTTTCTGACATGATCGGGGATTCACTTGAAATTTTCATGGACGACTTTTCAATTTTTGGTACATCGTTTGAGTCTTGTTTGAACCAATTAACACGAGTCTTAGAGCGTTGCATAGAAACTAATCTAGTGTTAAGTTGGGAGAAGAGTCATTTTATGGTTCAAGAGGGGATCGTGTTGGGACACGTGGTGTCAAGTCGTGGGATTGAGGTTGATAGGGTAAAAATTAAAGTAATTTCAACTTTGCCTCCTCCCACGAATGTTAAGGGCATTAGGGCATTTCTAGGTCATGCCGGTTTTTATAGGAGGTTCATAAAAGATTTTAGCAAGATTACCAAACCTCTTTGCAAACTGTTGTTAAAAGATGAAGTTTTTGATTTTAATGATGAGTGTCTAAATTCTTTTAACACTTTGAAAAATAAACTAATTGAGACACCAGTTTTGCAAGCACCCGATTGGTCAATACCTTTCGAAATTATGTGTGATGCCTCAGATTTTGCTGTTGGGGCGGTTTTGGGTCAAAGGGTAGATAAAAAAACCGGTTGTGATCTATTATGCAAGTAAGACTTTAGATGGGGCTCAATTGAATTATACTACCACTGAAAAAGAATTACTTGCAGTTGTGTTTGCTCTTGATAAGTTCAGGTCCTATATCTGGGGAAGCAAGGTGATAGTGTATTCGGACCACAGCGCGGTCCGGTACTTGATGGAGAAGAAGGATGCCAAGCCGAGGCTCATTCGGTGGATCCTTTTGTTGCAGGAGTTTAATCTGGAGATTAGAGACAAGAAGGGTAGTGAGAATGTGGTGGCGGACCATTTGTCCCGATTGCCCCACATTGAAGCAGAAGAAGATGAATGGAGCATCAATGAGACGTTTCCCGATGAACAATTGTTAAGTGTTTCTCATTTGCCTTGGTATGCTCACATTGTTAATTATTTGGCTGCAGGTACAATTCCAGAACATTGGCCCAGGAGAAAGAAGGTGCATTTGAAGTCCCAAGCACACAAGTACATATGGGATGAACCGGATTTGTTCAAGGTAGGACCGGATCAAGTGATCCGGAGGTGCATACCAGAGTCGGAGGTACAAGCAGTGTTGGAGTTGGTTCACGCATCGGCATGTGGAGGTCACTTTAGTGGACACAAGACGGGTCACCGGGTTCTTTCATCCGGTTTGTTTTGGCCCACGCTTTTCAAGGATGCCTTTGAGTTCGTGAAGCACTGCACGAGATGTCAGCAGATGGGAAGCATCACAAAGCGTGATGAGATGCCTTTGCAACCAATTTTGGTTGTAGAGATTTTTGATGTTTGGGGCATAGATTTTATGGGCCCTTTCCCTAACTCTAATGGTTTTCTTTACATTTTAGTAGCGGTAGATTATGTGTCCAAATGGATAGAAGCCATAGCTACTAAGACCAATGACCATAGTGTAGTTTGCAAATTTGTCCAACAAAACATCTTCTCTAGATTTGGAATCCCTCGTGTGATCATAAGTGATGGGGGGTCCCATTTCAAGAACTTTCGATTTGGCAAACTACTCAAGAAGTATGGCATAGACCACCGAATTGCCACCCCATATCATCCGCAAACAAGCGGTCAAGTGGAGGTTTCCAATCGGCAAATCAAAGAGATTTTACAGAAAACTGTGCGAATCGACCGCAAGGATTGGTCTTCCAAGTTGAATGACGCCTTGTGGGCGTATCGCACTGCTTTTAAAACGCCTATTGGAACCACTCCCTATCGGTTGGTCTATGGAAAGGGATGTCATTTACCTGTTGAGTTAGCTCACAGAGCATTATGGGCTGTTAAAGAAGTTAACTTGAGTTATGATGCTGCAGGTAGAGAAAGGAAGCTCCAGCTGGGAGAATTGGAAGAATTACGTGATGAGGCGTACGAGAGTGCAGATGCATACAAGAATAAGATGAAGAAAGTGCATGATGCACGATTGAAGAAGATGGATTTCCAGGTAGGTCAAAAGGTTTGGTTATTTAACTCACGGTTGAAGTTGTTTCCAGGTAAGCTGAAAAGCAAATGGACGGGGCCATTCCTCATCACAAGTGTGGGGGGGTATGGTAATTTCGAGATTGAAGACCTGGATGACCACCTGAGGCAGGTAGTTAATGGGCACAGGTTGAAGCCGTATTTGGACTCGGCAGACATTCACGGGCAAATCAACAAAGATGATTACTTCTTGGCGCCCGCTTCTGAAAGCCCTGAAACGTGAAAGGGAAGTACGGTCTGGCTGAAGACCTTAAAAACTTAGCGCTAACTGGGAGGCAACCCAGCGGTTTGTTTTTTCGTTTCATTTTCGTGTGTTTTTCGTAGTTTTTGTTAGATTTTACGTTTTCGGTGTGTTTTCAGGAAATTGGGAAGCTCGGGAGTGGATTTGTGCCATAAGACTGCGTTCCAGGTAAGTTTTAATGAAATTTTTGCAGTACACATGTTCGGTGGTGCAAAACGTGGTGTTTTTCCAGAGATAGAAAATTTTTGAGGCCCCAAATTTTCCAAACTTTCTGCCAAAATAGGGCAGGGGCGGTACGCCCAAAGTGTTACTAATCTTAGGGCGGTACGCCCCAAAATGGTCTCAAAATTTTCGAATTTTCAAAATTCGGGCGGTACGCCCCAAACACATATACACTTGGGCGGTACGCCCGGTATTTTAAACGAGAAAAAAAATTACAAACCCTCGAGATGGGTCGGTCGTCATCCACAACCCATCGACCACCGCCCCACACCTTTTTCTCGCACCAAACCGCCACCTGCACCGTCATCGACCGCCCAGACCCACGACCACCCACTACCGCCGCCGATGACCCACGACACACACCGTTCGTCCCACCACCACCGTCGCATACTCCATGTCATCCGCCACCGTGCTCTCGACCACCGCACCGCCGTCGCACGACCATCGCTCGCGACCACCGCTACGCAAATCACGTTGCATAGTCATTCCGAGCTCGTCCCAGGTTCCGTTTCTTGTTCTTTTGCTTTAATTGTAGATTATTTAGTATTTATGTTGGTTTGCCGTTTTTAGGTTAGTTTTTTTAGTTTAGTTTCCTATTGAATATAGCCGATTATGAAGCCGATTAGAGGTGAGAATTCGAGGTTGTCTGAGTGTGTTGGTATGGATTAGATTGATCGGTTCCAACCGATTTCGTTTTTTTTGCGAATCAGAATTGGGCGGCGTACCGCCTAGGTCTCCAACATTGGAGGCGGTACGCCCTAAATTGAAATTAGGGTTTCCTGCAGATGAATTGGGCGGCGTACCGCCCCAATTGCACCATTTCTGGGCGGTACGCCCAGGAATGATTTTCACAGATTATTTTCTACAATTTTTTCCAAAATTCCAATTTTTGTCGTTTTTAATTTTCACTTTCAGTTTTATTCTTCTCTTGTTAGTTTAATTTTTGCTTTTCTTTATAAAATTTTGAAAAAAAACCAAAAAAAATTAAAAAATCGAAAAAATCCAAAAAGAGTTTGTGAAATGTGGCAAGTCAATTGCAGGACGGCCCGGTTGTTATTATTATTATTGTTATCTTGTGCTAACTTGTTTGAATCAGGATGTCGGACCAGCCGGGCTCTAGTTCCGGGACGCGCGGTCCCAAGAGGAGGCGTCGTGGTGATCCTGATGCACCGGTTCCGGTCCCCCCATTCAGACGGAGGATCATAGGTTACTGGGGCCCGGAGATTCTTCCGGAGGCGGACGTTCCAGCACCGCCGGTCGCGAGGAGGAACCATCAGCACCACTCGCTGCTGAGGTTCGAGCACGGGTCGCACGAGGAGCGACAGATGCGGAGATTCGTGGCGATGCCGTTGTTGCACCATAGGACGATCGACTGGGGTTTGTTGGCTCAGATTGGGCAGCTGGAGCGGATTAGGGGGCTAGTTACTGAGAGATGGAGGCGGGCGTTGAACCCGAATGACCACCAGTATGTCGAGCTTACTGTGGAGTTCTTATCTACTTTCCAGGTGGGTCCGGGGAAGTTTGGCGACGGGAACGCCCTGACATTCGCTTTAGGCCGTCGGACGCATCACATGAGTATTCCAGCGTTCGCGGTCTTGTCAGGGTTGTACACCCAGGAGGAGGCTGAGGCGCCTGAGTTTGCGGAGCTGCCACGTGGGGTTTTCAGCCGAGCACACCCGCAAGGGGTTACTGACTTGCAGCTTGCCGTATTTTGGGATGAGATAGGAGCAGTTCCGTACTTGGACAGTGTGATTGAGTCACAGATTAGGGATCCTGTTATCAGGTATATTCATAGGATCGTCGCGTGTACTATTCTCGGTCGCCGCTCTGGCGTCGAGAAGTGCACGAAGTTGGATTTGGTGGTGCTGCGATCGATTGTTGGAGGTCATGACCTCAACATTGCTGGAGTCTTAGTTTCATCTTTTGCGAGGAGGAGGACATCTGGGACGGGCGTTCATTTGAGTATGGGGCCCTATGTGACTAGGTTGGCTAGGAGGTTAGGAGTGTTTGATGCTGGGAGGTATTTGGAGACTAATCTGACTATTGGGGCTGAGACGTCGCATTATGAGCTGGGTGATATGAGGTTGGCCAAGATGGTCACCATGACTGATCCCCCGTAGTGGGAGGCGGTGAGAGATAGGGTTGTTGTAGGAGATGAGGCTGCCAGGGCTGCGAGGCAGCATAGGATTTTACACCAGGTGGAGAGGCCATTGAGGTAGAGACCAGAGAGGCCGCCGAGGGCTGATCAGGTGACATTAGAGATGGTTCAGGAGACAGTTTTGGATTATATGGATGTGAGGTTTGAGAGGATCGAGAGGGCGATGCGGTGTATGATGACCCATCAGGGTATGCCTATCCCTGATTTCTTTCAGGAGCCTGGAGGAGATGATGATGCTGGTGATGATGACGCTGGAGGTAATGAGGAGTAGGTGCTGTTCATGCTGATATCACTGCTACTGCCGATTGGTTTTGTTTCTTTTACCCTTGTACTTTTTGGTTATTTTGTTTTTACTAGATCATGGTCTGTATGATATTATACTATATGATAACTGGGGGTACTGTACGGGGTAACCGGTTGGGGTGGTTGTGTTTTATTTTTGATTGTATATATGGCATGATGTGTTTGTTCTGTGGTAGCATTATGAGTGAGATGTGAATCCATACATTACTTCTTCCATTCGATTTCTGGAATTCACGATCTGTGCGAGAGGGTGTTGGACGACTTCTGAGGAGCTTTTCACGTTGATATCAGGGGAGTGTGTTTCAACTTGTTCTTTTTATTTATTTATTTATTTTATTTTTATTTTTGCATTTTATCTTTATTTTTATTTTTATTTTACCGTTCGTGTCTGTATATTCGTTATGTGCGTGTTTCCTATCACATTGAGGGCAATGTCGATCTTAAGTGTGGGGAGGGAGACATGACGTCAGTTTTATTTTTAATTTTAAAGTTTTTGAATTTTTGGGTAGTTGTGTTTATTTCGAAAAAAAAAACAAAAAGTAAAAAACATAAAAAAATCCAAAAAGATTTTGCAATTTTTGAGTCAATTTTAGTTTTAAGTGTTTGAGTCAAAATCTGTTTTGGGAAAATTGCCGGTACATGGAAAATGATAGTACAATTGGGAGTCGATTTTCAGAATAAAAATAAAGAAAGAAAGGGAAAAGTGGTAAGAAAAGGAGAGAATGGAAAATATATCTAATTTGTGATGTGTCGGTAGGCCCAGCTGATTTAGTAAAGCTTAATTATCCCTTGGTGTTTATTTGTGTATAAATATGTAATTAAATTAGTCTGCTAGTGGGTTCCCATTTTAGGAGTTAGAGTGAGATTGAAACTGATGATTAGGAGGAAAGAGACCTTTTTAAATTAGAGACTTATATATCCTCAGAATAACCTGGCACGTTATGATCTTTTTGCGAAAGCAAAACCGAGAAATAACGGCGCCCCATCTTTCCATCTTTTGAGCATATTAGGTAATAAATTGGTTAATGAATTAGAGTGAAGGGACAAAATACTCACGTACGAACTAAGGATAGTATCTCGTGGTAAGTGCCTCTGATGATGTTTCGGATCTCGCGGGCAAAACACTCACGTATGATTTCGGGGGTAAGACCTTGTGAAAGAATGCCTCTGATGATGTCCGTTGGTAAGTATAGTTAAAATTAACCAATTATGAAAAAAAAATGAAAAAATAAAAAAAAGAGAAAAAGAAAAGAAAGAAATAGAAAGCACCAGTAGTCAAATAAATGCTCAAGCAATTTCATTATCCATTCAAATCCATCATTCTTGGGATATATGAGTATCTAGTTTAACTAGGGTGGGGAAAATATAAATAATACATCTTTATTACCCTTTACTTTGACCGAATATGAGTCGGGATTAGATTGAGCTACGAACTTTCTGAATGTGGGACACATAGGCAGGTTGATACAACTGATTGGTAATTTATACAAACACCTTGGGGGCTCAAAGATCAGTGGTTGGGTTTAGTCGGGTAGAAATATCGGCAATTGCAATTAGCATATGTGATTACATTTTGAAATGTGGAATTGAGAATGGTTGATGAATTAAAAAGTTAAACGATTTTGAAATTGATTTCCCGATTATGATTCCATGGCAGTTTTTCCGAGACGGAAAAAGTCAAGTGTGGGGATGTGATGTCAGTCCAATGTGTCGTCATTATTATGCTTAATTTGTCATATTTACTTATAATAATGGTTGGATTACGTTGCATTTTCACGGGTTTTATGTTTTGATGTGCCACGAGCTTAAAGAGCTAAAGTCTGGGTTTTTATGAAGAACTGGAAGCTGCTGGTACAGGGATCGAGAATCGAGCAGGAACGAGTGAAGACTTAGAAGAAATTGAAGAAAAGTTCCTGAGATCCAGATCTGGGCGGTACGCCCAGAAGAGAAGAAACCAGGGCGGTACGCCCTAAAGTATAGAAAGCAGCCGGAAGAATAAATCCGGGCGGTACGCCCAGAATCCCATAATCTGGGGCGGTACGCCCCGAATTGGCCGACAGAAGAAAATTAGGGTTTTGCTATTTAAACTTGTTTGTGAAGTTTTAGTTGTAATCTCTTCACTTTGTGCGACCAGAGCTTTAGGATTTCGACTTTTCCACCATTGTTGAGGATCTTGAAGTTTTTCAATCATTCGGTACTTTAATTTAATGCATTTTTTTCATCATGTCTTTGTTTGTTTCATTAGCTATGTCCGGCTAATCACCACTAACCGCTTTTGGTGATTGGTTGGTAAAATCGTTCTATACTTAATCAATTGCTTAACTAGTTGTTCCGGAATACTTGCTACCGTTGAACACCCGCATGCTAAATTGTTTAATCTAACTAGTAACCTAGGGTTTTAGTGGTCCACTGTTTATTGATCCAGCACTTTCTTGCGGCAGGACTAATCAGCCCATTAGAAATTTAGGTTATTAGGTCAAGGAAGCAATTGGGGGGCATGTCTATGTGTCACAGTTAAGTAATTAGGTTTTGCCTAGATCGGTAACCAACCAGGATCCAAAAGTGGTTAGCTTTGTCTCATTTGATAATTCAATTAATTTCCTAGTTTAAAGTTAGTTAATTTGTTAGTTAATTCACCCAATCATTCAAAACAGCCAAGTGGCAATTTTAGATAATTTTAGGTTAATTAGTAATTCCAGTTAATTTAGTAGTCAATTAATCAATTTCCACATATTCCTTAGGTTCGATACCCTAACTTCCACTACTACAAAATTAATCTAGGTTGGGGATTTGAAACGGCCTGACAAACCGTTATCATCTTACCTGAGGAAATGTCTAGCAAGATGAGACGGCTTATGTACCCTTGGGTGAAATAGTAGTTGATGAAAAGTTGAACTATGTTGAAAGGCCCGTCGCTATTTTGGACCAAAAGACTAAACGACTCAGAAATGGAAAAGAAGTAAAGCAGGTAATGGTAAAGTGGGAGTATCAAAAAGGCTCAAACACTACTTGGGAACCCGAGGAAGAGGCGAGGAGATTCTATCCCTACCTTTTCGGGTATGTACCTAGTTTCGGGGACAAAACTCCCTTAAGGGGGTGGAATTATAACACCCCAAGCTCTAAAATTTATTTATATGAATATTTATGTGGTAAATATATTACAATTCATTAGAATGCCAAATTGTTATTGTTGTAAATGTCGTAGTTAACCAAATAACTGGTTAACAATAATAACTCAAGATATGCAAGGGTGGCAGATGTAAAATTTAATTTTGGTGAAATTTAACAAGGAAAGGATAATAGAGGGGCTGGAATGTATATATGGGAATAAAACAAGTCTGGGAAGAATTCTAGACCGGTTTCACGATCGAGAAAAAGAGAGGGGGAGAAGGAGCCCTAGTTGGTAATCTTTGTTCATAAAAATTTCTTTTTGGAAGGGAGTTGAAGTGCGAGGGGGCCGAAAATTGGGTTCTAGAAGCTCATAGGTCATAAATTCTCTTCAATTCCTTGTTCAAGTTGCCAAGTAAGTTGCTCATCTGGTACTTAGTTATTGGAAGTTGTCACATAACATATTTGAACTTTTTGGTTTTGATATAAATGATGTGTAAGGTTCCTTGGAAAACCATTTTTATTTAGAAAACAAAGGAAAATTATATTAAATGAAGGCTATTTGAGTAATTTGACATTTTTTTTAATTTCACGTATATCCACCTATATCCACCCGTTGACTTAAAAAAAACGTTTTTTTTTTCATCTTGTCCATCCGACTATGTTGCATATATGCAACATGGTATGTTGCATATATATACAACATGGTATGTTGCATATATATACAACATGGTATGTTGCATATATATACAACATGATATGTTTCATATGTTGCATATATGCAACATAATCGGACGGACCCCTAAAAAACGTGTTTTTTTTCTTTAAGTTTTTTTTAGGTTATTAGGTGGCCATCAGATGGATAGACACGAAAAATTAAAAAATATATATAAGAAACACAAAAATTACCTAACTAGCCATCATTTAATATAGTTTTTCGTTGGTTTTCCAGTTTTCCAACTAAAATTAGTTTTCCATTAAATTTAACCCTATAAATAATATATTATTGTTGTATTTATATAACTAATCATTTTTAATTTGGTTTTTATTACTTAATATTAAGGGTTTGTTCACTTTCCACGTTTTGCATATTAGCTGTTCTAATTTTACTTAGTGTTTACACGTGCTCTTCCTTTTTCTTTACAAATCATATTTTCGTTAATTTAGTCTGATCAATTTACGATCTCGCTGCTACCTCTGTCGTCACTCTGCTGCTTGGTGAGTGTTTTCTTTACTACTATGAATTTTGCACAGTATTTGATTTTTTAGTTTATTTTGTTTTGAATAGCACATTGATGTTGCCAGTTGATCTTCTATGATTTTCTCTTTTTTCTGATCTCAGCTCACTGGTAGCGTGGATTACTGGTAGATGCTTTTGTTGTCTCCGCATGCTGTTTTTTTTAGTTGATTGGGGTTTTTGCGGTTGTAGTTAAGCTTGACGCTTTGTTTTTGGTGTTTTGATTGTTCGGAATATGTAAAATTGTTTATGTTTTTGGATTTAATCAGTTGTTTGATTTTTTATTATCGCTGATTTTGTTGGGTCTTTCGTTTTGGTTTGTTTAATTTTTTGGCAAACTCCTTTCGTCTATGTTGTTCGTATTAAGGGTAAAGATCAAGTTAGTTAATTTCAAATATTCATTCCATTGTATAGTCAAAGTTGTTATTTGCTTTCCATAATTCTTTCCTATAATTGCTTCATTTATTTTGTATCTCATGCCAATATATATGGCATTGTAATCGTTTCTATTGTATTGAGAATCATAGAATTCATTTTCACAAATATAATATGGCATCAGAGCCCTCCAAGCTCCTCTGAGCCTTCGAGCCTTTTTTTCCTTCATCACCCTTTGCAACCACAACAATCAATCATCCATTCCCATCGATGGCTTCAAACAACATTATCCAAATCACCGTTGGTACGCACTTTCTAATCAAGCTCATATCCGCTAACTTCCCGGTATGACGGAAGCAAGTATTGTCTACTCTCATAGGACTCGATCTTGACAAGTTCATTATTGCCACCGATCCACCTCCAACCAAAACACTCGCTAGTGACGCGATGAAACCCAACCCGGAGTACTTACCTTGGCTCCGGCAGGACCAAATCATCATTAGCGCCATCCTTGGTAGCCTCTCTGATGCCGCTCAACCGCTAGTTGCCTCTGTCGAAACATCAAAGCAAGCATCGACTCACATGAATGCAAGAGTTTCACGCACCCGCATCATCTCTCTCAAGTCTCGATGGGCCAAAAATCTGAAAGGAAATCGCTCTATTTCCGAGTATCTTCACGAGATGAAAGCAATAGCGAACGAACTCGCTCTCTTTCAAAACCCCGTTGATGAAGAGGATTTGGCTATTCATATCTTAAGCTAATTGGAAGATGAGAAAGATCATGTTACGTCAGTCCTCAAGGTTAAAGACACCCCCATTTCTTTTCATGATTTATTTGACAAACTTGTTAATTTTGAAAGGTCACTCAAAGTCTCGGAAGCATCTCTTCCGGCAGTCACCACCATCAACTATACCCAACGACAACAAAGTCGACCCTACACTCGATCACCCGGGTGCAATTTGCTCAACAAACCGCCTGTTTAACGAGGGTTCCAAACAGTTTCGGCCTCAAGGAAACGGTAGAACCTACAACCCCAACACTCACGGGTCTTGCATTAATCTGTTTTGCAAATTTTGCTCCATCCCAGGGCATGACACGAGTGAATGTAAAAAATTAACAAAGTTTCTTAGTGACAATAACATTACAGTCACTTCTAACTCACCGGCACCACCGATCGTCAACACCACCTCGACTCAATATTGGATGTTCGATAGTGGTGCCTCACACCATGTAACCGCAGATCGCTCGTCCTTGCAGTGTTGGAAATATACCTACATGAATGTGTCCTTTGAGATCATTTGTTAATAACTACCAAAATGCTATTAAGTCATATAAAGTCCTTATTAATGTATGACATAAAGTCCTTATTAATATAGTCATTATTTGATGGAAATAATGACATAATATGAAAGGTCTCTTGCCCTTTGATGTCTTATAAATATATGACTAGAGAACATAAACGACACCACCACATACACTATTTGTGCCTTATTACTATGCCTTAAATTATGATTATGCATTATATTATGCCTTAGTTCATCATAATGTATTATTATTATGGCTTAGTTTATGATAGTGCATTTCTATTATGCCTGAGTTTATCATTATCATTGTGCCTTAATTTTTTAAGTACCCTATATAATCACTCTTAGATCTTCTTTCAAACTAATATAACCTTTAATCTCCATAAATTATCCACTCTAGATTTACAATCACTAAATGTTTCCTTACAGCTTTTCCTCTTATCATAACGATCTTGATTATCTGTTAAGACAAAAGACTCTCATTGCCTTACGATATAAATATATTACAGTTAGGGCATTATAAACGAGTGAAGTCAAATGTCTCTTATGATGATAAAGATTCCCTAAATATCAAAATCAGTAGAGATGTTTTAGATATCCTAATCTAAACATTGAGTGAATAATAAAACTTCAAATGAACTTCTTAAATGCATGCAAACACTTAACATCTAATATGCTTAGTGCAAAGTATAAATTAGGTTAATGATTTAGTGAACACATCATAAAACATGACCCTTAAGGGGCTTACACATGTTTCAAAATTGAAGGTTTTTCTAGTGCATTTCTTAGTGAATCCTTTCTTGGCACAATTACGTGCTACTTAAAAATTAGTCATGACACTTATAAGTACTAGAAGGAAAATGAGTGCTTGATAGCATTGTGCATAAAGGATATATAATGCCTTAAATTAGAAAAACGATTTTGTTCACCTCACAATCACTAACCCATATATAATTAAAATAAATTAAATAAGGAGGATAGTTCTAAATTCTAAAATAAGATACAAGAAAACTTCCAGTTCTAAATCCCTAAAGGAACAACAGGCTAACAAAGAATAATCAACAATGATAATTGTGCCCATTAATTTTAAGATTAACACAGTGGATTAAATCTAGTCTTATAAAGATCTCTTATAATCCATACACTAGGAATAAACCAAACAACCACTATTATGAGAGTAAGTGACAAAATCAATGTCAAAGTTGTACAAACCATGAAAATCTATCAATGTACTACACTTTATGATACCTTATTATGATCTAAGATCACTTGGAACCTAGTATCATTACTAAAGTAAGACATCGACGGTTATAAGGTTTCAAACGACTATGAAAATTGTCACTACTACCCTAAACTCTCAAAGTTGTTGGTTATAGTTATCTAGTTGTCTTTACGTGGGTTGAAATCTTTATAACTTATAACTAGATAATAAATGTTCACAATCTTTGTTATCACGTAAGTGAGAACTTAACAAAGACAATATGTGTATAAGGGAATAAATAAGTTTCCACTAAGAGTTCTAACTCAACAAAACTCAAATATATTAGTGGACCTTATCCTAAAATGGAATATCTGGGCGTAACACATTTATCACTCATTTACTGATTATTTATTCTTGTACTTAAATAAGGAAAAATATCTTTCTCACCTTAAACTTTTAAGGACGAAGTTGAAAATCAACTTAACCATAAAATAAAAAGTTGTGAGATTAGATTTAATAGATTAAATACTAAGATTGACATACAAATTATGGTAACACTCTCAAATCCATTAGGATCATACTAGTGTGAACCAGTAGATCATGTATGGTACTTCTAAAGATACATTATTAAGTTATGCATCTAAGTATCCTTATAAACATGATAATAAATATGTCATCTAAGTTATACATCTATTTCTATATACCAAGGCTCTAAAAACAACAACTCATATGCTAAACAAAGTTACCTAATATGTCCCTAAAATTCCTTCTGAAATCCGGACATGAAGGAAACTAAGTATAAACCATATGATTAGTTATTAGCCGCAATTAAACCTTAAAAATCCTCAACACTAAGCATGTTGCATACCAAGTTCCTAAGAAATTCTAAGATTAGTGGGAGCAATCAAATTCCTTATCAATGACTTCTCTTCCGAGGTTAGTGGGAGCAGTGAAAAGTCCTTACTCATGACTTACCTAAAAGTACAAGAGGCGGGGGGAGAGACAAAGTTAAAGTTAACTCTGAATTTAACTCCGATTACACCTCTTGTACACCACGCTACTATAACACTGATCCACTTCCACACACTTAGGAATAATGTTACTCCTAATATACCTGACTTAAATGCTCAAGAGGAAATCTATGAAACTATTAATGTTCTGCTTCAACTCGTTAGATACAGCTTAGTAGGTCATCAAGGTATGAAGTTTCCTATTAACTTTGATGATTATGAACCTACCTTAATAAAGCTTACATGGATATTGGAAAGATTACTAATCATATCTCTGTTTTAAGAGTCATTATTAGAAATCAATCAACTTATCGGATGGAATAAAGCTATTATTAATGAGCTTAACTCCCTAAATCAAAATAACGTTAGAAGTTTAGTTTCCATAGCTAAACTGAAATCCGAAAGGAGAAATTAAACGTTATAAATTGTTGTTTTCCTAAAGGCGATTAACAAGTTATGAATTCCTTTTCTAAAGGGTTCTCTGAGAGATAATCATTGTCCTTATTACTCACTCATAATTACGAGTGACATTTAACGGCCTTATAAGATATCTTTCCTTAATACTCACTTAACATGAAGACATGTTCATAAACTAAACTTAAGGTTTCAAGCCTGAAAGTTAAAGAACACTTAGTCTTTAAGATGAGTAAATATAAATGGCTAATATAAGCAAATTTACAAGTGAATTTAAAATTTGATGAAGCTTTAAATGTAACAATTATTCATCAAGAATAAGTGGATAAATTGGGTCTACCTTAAGATGAGTGGGAGCAACTAATACAATACTTGCCCTTATATATACATTATTTTAGGCAAGTAATATGTTAGTTTTGTTGCATGAGTCAAAGCGACTTATTTTCGCATAATTTTGACATTAAAGTCTTGAAGATGCTTCTTATACAATAGGCGTCAAAATACATCAAGATCAAACTAATAAGACATTAATTAAGTCTTATTAGATTTAACCCTGTGTTGAACACATTACAACATGCAACGTTGCTCTTTATTTGTAACTCTAGTAACTAAAGGAGATTACTAATAAATGTTCAAATCTTATGTTCAAGTCTATACTCGTTTTAAGATATTGCCTTCATTGCTGAAATACTAAGAAATGATGAAAATCATTTCCTAAGTTTAGTTCATCATAAAGCATCTAAGATGGCATTTCAATATCTATAAGAAACGAAAGACTATAAATTTGAACTATAGAAGAAGTGAGAAACTTAAAGTAGTTGACTATCTCTAAATTTTGACTTTATTGTATTCAAAGGATATTAAATGTCAACTCAGGGGTATATCCTTATGTCTGCGGACAGATTTGTCTAATGGATCATGGATGAGTCATAAGAAACTGATAACAACAACCTAAGTTATTATGACATGATATGTTTGTCACTAGATGTTGATGGTAAATTTATCAGTAGACTCATAATTACGTAACTCCAAACATAACCTATTGAAGACTCATTGTGATAAAGTCAGCTATCCTAATCTCTTAAAACAGTAACAGTTTTGAGTGGAGCTGCATTAAATTTTCGATACAAGATTATTGTTCATTTAAGAACAAGTAGAGGAAACTAAGTCCTTGTATTGAAAACATTCATGATATGCTTAAGGATCCTATAACTTAAGGTCTATCCTCATAAGTCTTTTCTTAGAGCTCATAATAAAGACACGGTTTACTAATGACCGATCATGTCATAATATGAATGACTAATTATTAACTATTCCTCATCCGTTTTGATTTATTTTGTCTCTGAATATGTTATGCATGCCTAAATGACATATAGACAATTTTACATATAAATCAAACGTTAAGGGCATCAATCTAGTCATTTTGGTCCTTAATTTCTTATGTTCATTTTTTTTATTGTAGTATGATTAATGGGGGTCTTGAGTTTAGAATAACTCAATGACTGTATTTTTCTACTACAGTTTAAAATTCGAATTCTGATGAGTGTTATTAACTTGGCCAAACTTTAGAAATGCTCATCATAAATGATCACTCGGACAAGTGGGAGAATGTTGTAAATATACCTACATGAATGTGTCCTTTGGGATCATTTGTTAATAACTACCAAAATGATATTAAGTCATATAAAGTCCTTATTAATGTTTGACATAAAGTCCTTATTAATATAGTCATTATTTGATGGGAATAATGACATAATATGAAAGGTCTCTTGCTCTTTGATGTCTTATAAATATATGACTAGAGAACATAAACAACACCACCACATACACTATTCTCTCTAGTCACAAAATCCATCAATAGAAGACATCTAAAGGGAAGAGGAACATCATGGCTATGGCATCATCATTGTCATCTATAATCTCAATCCCCACCGGTATGTCCTCACCTTATATGTTTTAGTGTATTACTTGATTGAATTGATCAACATGCACACCTTGTTGGAATACGGCGGACCCGATGAGATTGTTCTCGGAGACGATAAAACCCTTCCCATATCTCATACCGGTCATAAAAACATTTCT
Source organism: Deinandra increscens subsp. villosa (assembly GCA_039602395.1). Classification (NCBI taxonomy): domain Eukaryota; kingdom Viridiplantae; phylum Streptophyta; class Magnoliopsida; order Asterales; family Asteraceae; genus Deinandra; species Deinandra increscens. The sequence continues at coordinate 80,269,423 of JBCNJP010000023.1, read as the reverse complement.
ACACCCACTCGTTACGTTACCTTAACAAATGTTTTTTGTGTTCCTCATCTTCATAGTAATCTTGTTTCAGTTGCTAAGCTATGTAAATCTATTTGTGTTTCTGTTGAATTCTTTCCCAATCATTTATGGTGAAAGATCTTCGCACGGGGGGGGGGGGGGCATCTCATGTGGGGAGTCAATGAAAACTATGTCTACTATGCCAACAACAACTATTTGCATAATTTTCCATAACTAAACTTCACCTCAACCAAAGACTCTATCTTCATGGCATCACAAACTGGGGCATCCTTCCATTAAAGTCTTCAATGCTCTACTCAAGACCTTAGGAATCAGTTTTAATAAATTATTGCATGTTCCATTTCATTGTGTTTCTTGTTCAATTAATAAAAGTCATAAACGTCCGTTTGGACCAAACTCGTTCAATACTACCAAACCACTCCAACTCCTCTATTCGGATGTTTGGATATTGGTTCAAAAATTGAATGATGGATATGCTTACTATGTTATTTCTGTCGACTTTCGCTTGAAATACACTTGGTTGTACCCTATGAAACGCAAATCGGACCTCGCCATTTATTTCCACAATTTAAGACTTTAGTTGAAAAATTCTTTCAAACACCAATTTTTTCCATGTTCACCGACAATGGCAGTGAGTATGTTGGACTTATCTCGTTCCTCCAAACTCATGGCATATCTCACTTCACCACTCCACCTCACACACCGGAACATAATGGTTTTGTTGAACGCCATCACTGACACATTGTTGAAATCGGCCTCTCAGTCCTCCATTTTGCTAAACTACCACTTCATTTTTGGTCGTATGCCTTCTAAACCGCTGTCTATATCATAAACTGACTCCCCACTCTCATTCTTGACTCTAAATCACCATTTGACGTACTCTATGGTTGTTCCCCAACCTACTCCAAACTCAAGCAATTTGGGTGTCTATGCTACCCTTGGCTTCGTCCCTACACAACCTCCAAACTTCAGCCTCGGTCTACTCAATGTATTTTTCTGGGTTACTCCTCCTCTAAGTTGGCATACAAATGTTATGATCCACACTCTCATCGTCTTTATCACTCTCGACATGTACAATTTATTGAAGACAATTTCCCCTTCCATAATTCACCTTTCACGTCCTCTACTGTTCTCCCGTCCACTGAACACTTTATCCATAAAAAAAATCCCACATATTATACCCAGCCATTCCTCCTCCAACCATACAATTCTACCCCCCCCCCACCCCACCCCCTACCTATTGTACCCAACCCAACCCCACCGAACGCACCTACCCCCCCCCCCCCACACACACCACTACGTCCCATCCTATCCACGCCATGCCAACCATGACTACTACTCCCCTTCCCATGCACACATCCTCCTTTACCTTACCTCCACCCTCCCCCACTCAAATACAAATTCAATCCAACCCCTCCCCCTTGTTCTCCTCACCTATTGACTCCCCATCGAATGCTACACCTCATACACCCACTCCTGACCCACAAGCTACTCCCCCCAACACCACCCTTCCTCCCCATCGAATGGTGTGCCGCTATGGATCTAGAGTTCAGTGCTCTTCTCAATAATAGCACGTGGGAACTTGTCCCACCTTCCCCTCACAGCCCATCGGTTGCAAGTGGGTTTTTCGTCTCAAACGTAACCCTGATGGGTTCATCTCAAAATACAAGGCCCGTCTCGTGGCCAAAGGCTTCCATCAACAGTATGGGAAGGACAACTTCGACACTTTCAGCACTGTTACAAAACCATTCACTATTGGAACTATCATCTCCATTGCTCTTTCTAATGACTAGCCCCTACGCCAGTTAGATGTCAATAATGCTTTCCTTCATGGAACTCTTAATGAAGAATGTAGAGGATGAAATTATGAGGCTTGCAATATTAAATGGGTTTGCAAATTATAGAGGTTTGGGCTTGGAAGAGTTAGTAACTTATGTGGGCTAGTTTAGTGGGATGTGGGCTTGGCCCATGTAACTAGGGTATGAGTTTGTATTTAAACAAACTCATACCTCATTTGTTGGGGTTCACGAATTTCAAAGAGTTAAAAAGGGGCTTAGGAGAATCGGTTTTCTCTGATCCTTGTACCAGACGAATCAGTGATTCGTGTGCAACGGTTAAGGTGTAATAACTTGATAATCGTTTTTTATTGTTTTATTGTGTTTGTTACGATTTCTCCATCTCTGTTCCTGAATCACTCGTCTACACGGATTCCGCACATGTATACGAGATCGATATCGTGTTTGATCGCTAATTTCGATCCTACAATTGGTATTAGAGCCAAGAAATTTCGTTTCGAGACTCTCATCCGATTCAAGTCTTCTTAATGATTTTTGGTTGTTTTTAAGTGAACTTCTTGCTTAACGGCTAAAAAATAATTTTAGGGTTTATAGAGATTTCTGGGTTTGATCATATTTTAACCAGTTAACATTTTTGAAAGTGTTTATTCTTTGTTATTAATTGATTTTCGGACTCTTATTCATCAAGTTTGTGGATACAAGACCTGTGTTCATCGGTTTTATTTTGTTCGAGATTCAATTTGTTCAAAATTTCAAATTTGCCAAAGAAAATTGGATGCATTTTGGTTGGTTGCGGATTTGTTTGCTAAATTAGTTTGTCAAAATCGCAAAATTTCAAAATTAAAAGTTGTTTCACTTTTCTGAGATTTATTTTTGGTATTTATTACATTGACCGGTCGAGATTTTCATTCAAATCAGATAATTGTGAAATTCGAATTAAATTATGAAAAGTTTCTAAACATCAGTTCTCGGTCAACAAGAGAAAGGTTTTGGTCAAAATTGATGTTCGGTTCATTTTTCTGAGTTTTCGGTTCGGCATAGCAAGTTTCCGGGTTCGATTGTGTTCTCGGTTTGGTCGAAATCAGGCTTTTCGGTGCGGTCGTAATTGAGTGTTCGGTTCGTACGGGTAATCTTCGACTCGGGTTTGGGTGTTTGGTTTTGAGTTTTCGCCTCGGATTGCAAGGTTTTCGGCTCGGTTTTAGTTGTATTCGGCTCAAGTATTCGGTTCGATCACTAGTGTCCGGTTCGACTCGAGTTTTCTATTCGGATTAGCTCGAGTTTTCGGTTCGTTTCAGCTTCGTGTTTCAGTTTGGTTCGGTTCACTAACGAGTATTTGGTTCGGTTAATTATGTTGTTCTCGGCGTCGAAGTGGTTCTCGGTTACGGTTTTCGATCAGCGATTTGGGTTTTCAGTTGTGCAAAGTTTCACGGTACTAAAATTGGTTCACGGTGGTTAGATCTTCGGCAAAATCAGAAGTTGCAGGTTCTATTTGCGCCAAAATTACCGATATGCCATTGATCGATTTTGAAGTCACGTAAATTTCAATTTCTCCATAATTACGATATTGCCATTCTAAATTAATTGAAATGTGTGGTCCATATCAACCGGTTTTTGAAGCAGTAAACGGCCAAGTTGATGTAAATTATTTTTGACAGGGTTTTGTTCGTTGAGTTTTTCTGCATCTCGTGGTGTAATTTCTTTTTTAGTGGTTCAAGATTGCAAGTTTTCGGTTGAAGGTTTTCAGTTGCTGAGCTTTCGGTTGTCAGGGAATTTCCGTTCGAAAAAATTATGGCAGGCATCCAAGCAAGTACTTCTGGTGTTAACACTCAAACTCAAAAATGTTCAAACCCCACATGTCAGTCTTTAATTAAAGACTGGCAATCTAAATTTACTTATGAATGCTTAAATCATGAGAAAACTGAACATGAAGTTAAAGAATGCAATAATCGCACAAGAATTTTCAGAGAAAAATATGAGGCTGCCAAACAGGAACGTAACTATGTTGAACATCAACTAAGTGATTACAAGGTTTTTTATAGAAAATATGAAACTAAGGTAGAAGAGTTAAATAAAGAAGTTCTAGATCTTAGAACTAAACTTAGCACTGGCAAATCTATCTTAGATAAACATCAGACAATTCATTCGAAGATGATGGAGGCCAATCAGCATTTTTATAACTCTAATGAAAGAGTTAAACATGTGAAAGCTCAATCAGGATTAGGACTTTACTCTGAAGCAAATGTTGAAACATCCACTCACAATGTTCCTCCCTCTTTAATGTGTGACATGATTTCTCTGCCTCTTACTGCAGAGCAAAAAGAAAAAATGGTTGCTGTTGAAAAAACAGCTACATATGGTAAAAAGGAAAGCATGTCTATTGAAAGCAAGCTTGTTGCATGTCCTATTAAAATTCCAGCTCCTTCTACTCACAATAATAAAGTTGTTTCATGCGAAGATAATGTACCTGTTGAGAAGGACAATGAATGCAATGTTGAGAAGGACAGTGAATGCAATGTTGAGAAGGATAGTGAATGCAATGACTCAAAATCTGACATAGTTGAATTTCCTAAGTTCATTGCTGATGTGTCCAAGTTCACATTAAAACTTACTGGATCAAATGTTTTTGGTGAACTAACATCATTTGGTGTGTTTTCTATTGGGAAGAATGATGGTCGTGTGAAATCTTTGAAAAGGGAGAAGGAACCACAGGTTGCAGGTTCCCCAACCCCTGGGGTGTTTGTGTTTGGGAAACCTGATAATGTGAAACAGGAAATAGAATCTAAACCTTAAAACTTTGTCCCTTATCCTGAAGTTTACAATGCTTATGACCAACACGTGCCTATAAAGCGGGAGTATGTCTTGTCCATTAGTCCTGATGGCAAAACATATCTGATTCACAAGCATGCTGCTAAACCAAAATGGCAATCCACTGGGCGATAATTTTCCCAGCCTCCCGCTTTTCCAAAGAAAGAGTCCGGTCACAATTGTGGGAAGCCTGGACATGTTGCCCGAAATTGCTTGAATAGACCATATCAGCCTTACTATCCCAAGAAACAGCAGCAGTCCAAAAGTTCAGATCAAATGGAACATTCTCCTGTTATTCAAATGTCATCTAAACCAACTGTGGTGATGAGACCCCATCAACAGAAGAGATCCAACTTGAAGCAAAGTAAAAATGGAAATGGATACACATCTGACTGCTACATAAAGAAGCAAACTTGTTTCAACTGTGGAGTTCCTGGTCACATTGCAAGAAACTGCCTTTATCACTCCTGTGAGCCTGATTGTCTTGTGAACTAGAAGTATTCATCTCAGGATTTCTATCAGTCTAAGCCAATGAAGGTGCAACCAACAAAGGCAATGATGACCGTAAATTCTAAGGTTAAACCTTCTGATGGCAATTGGGGGGCTGCCAAAGAGCAAAGAAAGTTCTCCAATCAAACTTCTAGTTTTCCAAGTTATAAAAAATTTCATAAACAGGTGAAGAAACCAATTTCAAAACAACAAGACTTTGAAAAACCTAAAGTTACCACTCCCAAGGTAACTAAAACTGTTTTGAAAAATGAAACTAAACTGAATAAGGTTAAAACACCTAAAGTCACAACTCCAAAGGTGACTAAAACAACTGTTAAATCACCTGAAATTTGGAAACCAAAATCAAAAGCAGTTCAACCTCTAATTCCTGATTTCTCAAAGGAAATGTGCATAAAAGAAGTTACATTTATGGATGCTTCAGAAATACCTAGAACCACAATGGCCTGTGTAACAATGGCTAACTAATTTCTCACCTTGTGCAGGAATAGTCAAGGAGGACTTTCATTAATGTTTTGTTTGTGATAGTAATTGTTCCATGCATAGGATAGGAGGCATCTCTCCACTACATGACATGAAGACGTCAATGAAGGGTGTGTTTCCTTGTGAGAGGTAAAACTGAAAAGATCAGCAAAAAAGGCAACACTGTCTGAATTGTTTGTTAAATGATTGGTTGATGTGAAGTATGGTAAAACATGAAACAAAACCCATTTCTGAATTTTTTCAAAGAATAAGCCTTTAAAAGTTAGCTTGGCCATATTGCTTAGTTATTTGATCTTTAATTTTGTGTCAGTGTGTTATTTTTATTAAAAAATAAAAAAATAATAAAAAATAATAATTAGAAAATGTTATTAAAAATCAAAAAGCAAGGGGAAGAAGAAAATGTAAAAAAAATGACCCCTCATTCCTAAGTGTACTTTTCAATTTTTAATTATTTGCTTGTGTGTTTGAGAAGAAAGGGAAATGAAATAATTTTGTCCTCAGGTGACTGACACGTGTAAGGCTGAAGTGAAAGACATGATCCAAGGTGATATGCTCGGTAGGCTCAGTTCCAAAAACAAAGGTATGTGTCACAACACTTAAAGATAAAGTATGTCATTTGACAGGAATCACACACTTAGGTTAAGTGCATGTTCTATTTGACTGCGAAATTGTTCCCGATACACACGCCGGAGTCCAGAGTGTTGAATCAAAAATCTCAAAAAGTCGACGTCCCCTCTGTTTTGTGTGAGCAAAGATCTGTGGATGTCAAAGTCGTTAGTCAAGTCTTGCCTATGCTTTGCGTGAGCAATGACCTGGTGTAGAATGGTTGACGTGTTAATCAGACGTTCCTCTATTTTGGGTGAACAAAGACCTGGTTAGTCTGTATTAACGTGCTTGCAAATCAGTGTATATAATTTACACCATAAAAGATGCCAATGTGCACAACAAAAGAGACCCACTAGTGTCCAAAACCTTTTAGCCTTGACTTTGCGACTAGGCTTATGTGTTTGATGAAAGGTTACCACCTGGCTGAAAAATGCCTCTAAGCTGAAACTGTATAAGTCCTTGTATATTATCCCTATCTTTCTTATGATCTGTTATTTCTCTTCTCAACCAAGTCTCGAGAATAGATTCAACACTCTGGATATGGGAATGTGAAAATATGTGGTAGGGAATGATCAAGCTTGATAGACTGCACGTATTAATTACCTAGGATTTATGTGTGACTGTCTCATGGTCGTAATTAATGTACCTAAAAGATAAATAAGTGACAAACAGCCTGGAAAAGAGGAACATGGGTTTAAAGATGATCAATATACTGATAATCACCTGGACGTGTTCAAGTAACAGATGCTGAAAAGGGTTCCTCAGTTCAGACAAAGACGGTTTGATCCCAAATAAAACCTTCTCTTTTAGTAATTTGGTATGTTTGTTTTGTTTTTATTTTTCTTTTGAGTAGTCTTAAGTTTTTAAGGTTTGTTTTACAACCATGGCCAGGTTCATTTAAAGGTTTAATATGTTTTTGTGGGTTTTTATGCAAGAAATTATGCCCCCTCCCAAAAGTGACCCGGTTCTTAGGGGGAGAAGGTGAGATAAGAAGTTGAGATAATAGGCATTATCTCAGGGGGAGATATGTATTATCTTAGGGGAAGTGTAAAGAGTCATTGGGTTCAGGGGAAGTATTTAAAGGAAACCCGTAATCAATGTTAGGTTTTGTGTTAAATAATGTTGATCTCCTGCTAACCTAGTAACCAGTTATCATTTTCTGGTTAGTGTTTGTATGTTCCATGTTGTGCATGACAGGTTAAGTGAGCAAGAAAACTCATGGAAAGGAAAAGTCAAGGACTCTGTTGATAAAAGCATTGTTGCTGCTGCTTATGATTAATGAACCGGCCGGAAAAGGACTTACCCTACTAAAGAATCTGATGCTTAGGGGAAGTTTGTTGGTTCAAGTGAAGCTCTCAAAGTGCAAGAAGAAACCGTTCACAATTTAAGGGGAAGCTAAGTGGAAGCTAAGTGCAATCAGCTCAAGAACTACAATTGTGATTTGCAAAGATAGAGGATTTCAAAATTTTATCCTCTGAATACAAAGACAAGTGAAGAAAGTTACCAATGATTCAGCAAGGACCTAAGATCAGCAAAAAGGAGGAAAGTACATGAGAATCCTCCTCTCATTACTTGTTCGTCATTTGAAGTCCAAGCTGTTGATGATTGAGAGAAAGCTGCCAAAAGTCTCTCGTTGTTGCCCAATAAAGTTCAAGCCAAAAGAAGATAGCAAACCTGAAGACTAAAAGTTGAAGACATTTAATATCAAAAGCCTAGGGGAAGATTGTAGATGGTAGAATTATGATGCTTTCAATATTAAATGGTTTTGCAAATTATAGAGGTTTGGGCTTGTAATAGTTAGTAACTTATGTGGGCTAGTTTAGTGAGATGTGGGCTTGGCCCATGTAACTAGGGTATGACTTTGTATCTAAACAAACTCATACCTCATTTGTTGGGGTTCACGAATTTCAAAGAGTTAAAGAGGGGCTTAGGAGAATCGGTTTTCTCTGATCCTTGTACCAGACGAATCAGTGATTCGTGTGCAACGGTTAAGGTGTAACAAATTGATAATCATTTTTTATTGTTTTATTGTGTTTGTTAAGATTTCTCCATCTCTGTTCTTGAATCACTCGTCTACACGGATTCCGCACGTGTATACGAGATCGATATCATGTTTGATCGCTAATTTCGATCCTACAAAGAAGTATACATACAACAACCTCTCGGTTATGTTCATCCCCAGTTCCCCAACCACATATGTCGGCTTCATAGGTTCCTCTACGGGCTCAAGCAAGCTCCCCAAGCCTAGTTATCACACCCCCAATTTCCACTAACGGAGTACTGTGTCGGGTGTGAGCAAAACAGGATGCCAGTCCATTAGTTACACCAAACAACCATTAAATATCAAACATTTGCATCATATTACATTATAATATGATTTCAGAGTTTTACAAACACGAAAGCATAAGGAAAATATATAGTATTTACAAAAAACATTGTTATTCAAAATAACGTAACTTGTAAAAAACCATAATAGGGTTTTAAAGGCTCATGCATGCATACTCATGATACTCGAACACCTGCGACCTGAGAGAAACATGCTTAAAGACGAAGTGTCAACCAAAGGTTGGTGTGTTCATGTAAGTAAAGAACACACAAGTGTGTAGTAATGTTCCACGGATACGACATTCTTTATCCATAATTAATAATGTCACACGAACACGACAGTTATTGTTCATAAATATTAATGTAAGAATTAAAGCATAATCCATATCGTAGGTAGCTAGCCTATGTTCATGTCATTAAATGGTTCGTAACCGAAGCTGACTAATAGACGCAAGATTAACCAACGCGTTTTGCCTTATCCGTGTCCACCAGAACAACAGTACGTTTAGGCTGACATTGTTCTCAGTCCGACCGCCAGTCAGGTGGGGTGCATCTCATGCCCGCTGAGTGGGGTTTGTCAAACCCCAGTAGTACTACTCAATATCACCTCGCTATTACACTATTAACGGTTCGAATTGTAAGGACTTAAGTTGGTGTGACATTCTAGTGAACATGCGTTATATAATGGTGTTATCTTTAATCTTAAAGAAAACCGTTTATCAATGCGCGTTACCATCTCAAACCGGATGTAACGTAAACAGAGTTGTGAAACTCACCTTAGGGTGCGCCACGATAAGTATCAAATGATGGTTCTTGCATAATTACCAAGCACCTAATGAGCATATATACGTATGTGTGTGTTCAAGCAGAGTGACTTAGTCTAGACAAACGGAATTTGGTAAATGTCTACCTATGACATGTGACAAAAATCGTTTACTCATAATGAGTGGAGGATGGCATTTTGCCTGGATCGTAAAGTCACTGGAAATATATTATGAATCAATGATATATTTATCCATGAAATCGGAATGAAGTGTGTGTGTGTATATATATATATATATATATATATATATATATATATATATGGGTAAAGTTCATGTAAAAACCATTATCTATTGTAAGAACTTAAGAACCAACTTAAATGAGGGATAATTAAGTAATTTTGTCCTTTCTTTTTAATTCCTCCAATACATTCTATTGTAAACTTGTAAGAACTAAGGGAAAATTATTTCAAATAAAGTTTTTTGGGTAATTTGATTTTTTTTTTAATTTAATTTCACATATATCCACCCATATCCACCCGATGACTTAAAAAAAAGTTTTTTTTTTTGTTTTTTTTTTGCATGTCCGACTATGTTGCATATATGCAACATATGAAACATAAAATGTTGCATATATGCAACATACAATGTTGCATATATGCAACATGATATGTTTCATATGTAACATGATATGTTTGATATGTTGCATATATGAAACATATAATGTTGCATTTATGCAACATGATGCAACATACATGTTGCATAAATGCAACATTATATGTTTCATATGTGCAACATGATATGTTTCATATGTTGTATATACAACATACCATGTTGCATATATGCAACATTATATATATGTTGCATATATGCAACATAGTCGGACTTACAAAAAAAAACGATTTTTGTTTAGTTTTTTGTTTTTTAGGTCGTTAAGTTGCCATTATGTGTATAGAAATGAAGAAAAAAATAAGAAGAAGCATAAAAATTATCTAAATAACCTTCATTCAATTGAAATTTAATGGTTCTTACATTAGTTCTTAAGTTCTTACAATAATATTGGTTTGTACTAGAACTTTACCCATATATATATATATATATATATATATATATATATATATATATAGGGTTAGTTTCAAATGAGAACTTTTTATTTTGAGAACTTTTGAGAACCATTCTGAGCCACTAATTTTCATGGGGGAAGCATTCAAATTCATGGGGGGGATTTCCTTATATATAACTTGTGGCTAAAAATGGTTCTCAAAAGTTCTCAAAACCAATTGGTTCTCAAATGATCATCTTCCTATATATATATATATATATATATATATATATATATATATATATATATATATATATATATATAGGGTTAGGTTCAAATGAGAACTTTTTCTTTTGAGAACTTTTGAGAACCAATTTGGGCCACTAATTTTCAAGGGGGGAGCATTCAAATTCATGGGGGGGTTTTCCATATATAAACTAGTGGCTAAGATTAGTTCTTTTTAGTTCTCAAACCCAATTAGTTCTCAAATGATCCTCTCCCTATATATATATATATATATATATATATATATATATATATATATATATATATATATATATGTATATATATATAGGGAAGGGTTCCGTGTAGACCCCTTAAATTTTGTAGACCCCGTAGACCCCTATAAAACTCAGTGTTGTAAATTTGGTTTTTTTTATTACGATAAGCTTTTAAGAACCAAAAAAATAAATAAATAAATTAAAAAAAAAACAAAAAACATTAAAAATCGAACATTTTAAGACAATGAGTTTTAAAATAATGAGTTTTAAACGCAACACTGAGTTTTATTTAGTTTATTGAGTTTTAAACTCATTGATTTTTAAAACTCATTGTCTTAAAATGTTCAATTTTTAATGTTTTTCGTTTTTCTTTTTTTTTAATTGTCTTTTTTTGTTCTTAAAAGCTTATCGCAAATAAAAAAACTAAATTAACAAAACTGAGTTTTATTTTTAGTGAGTTTTAATGAATTTTATTGAGTTTTATAAGGGGTCTACGGGGTCTACAAAAAATAAGGGGTCTACACGGATCTTTTACCTATATATATATATGGTTAGGTTCAAATGAGAACTTTTCATTTAGGGAACTTTTAAGAAAACTAAATCTCAACCACTAATATCAGGTGGGGACCACTATAATTCAGGTGGGGGGTTTTCCATATATATATATATAACAAAAATAACGAGATAACCAAATAACAATCTAATAACGAAGCTTAGGGTATTAAAACATGATAAGGAAAGAGTTTGATGAAGGTGTTAGATCATCCTATGTTCAAAATAAACCAAAATAATAAAAACAGAAAATGATAGAGGTCATCGGATTTGAACCCGTGACCTCTAGTTCATGATACAACACCTTAACCGCTAAGCCAAAAGGATTTAGTTTGTTTTTATTTGATTAGAAAAGGTTTTAACCACCACTAGATGCAGAAATTTGTTTAAAGGAAAAAAAGCACAAAAGCTTGAGGCTTCGGGTGACGAACCCCTGACCATTCACTCGCAGCGCAAGTGACTACCCACCCGGAAACCTTGCGCACCTAGGAAATTTTTTTATGGGGTTCGGATTTTTTCAATGGTCGATTATTTATCACTAAATATTACTTTTTTATCGGTTCGATTCGGGCCGGGTCGGGTTGGATCGACTCATATTAACATATTTAAATCCAAATCAAGTAATTGATCGACAAACTAATATAAAATTAATATAATATTTGACCAACAATCTAGTATTCCGGCAAAAAACCAACATTCTAACATTCTAGAAATTTAGCAATTAATCAAATTATAAAAAAAATAAAGGAAAACTTTAAAAAAGTTACCTAAACAAAAGACTCGAGACCTTTTAGAATCTAATTTGGAAGAGGGGTGACACCGATAGTAAAAGACTTTAAAGTTTTAAATTATCTTTTCTTTGTGTCGGTCTAATCAAAATTTCATTGGGTCGGTCTGAAAATTTCATGGGGGTCGGTATTAAAATTTATTGGGGGTCGGTCGGGATTGAATCGTACATATCTTACTACTAAAAAAATTCATGGGGTGCGGCCGAACCCCAACCCACTAAGGTGGGTACGCCACTGAATATAACCCATACGGGTCGGGTGTCATCTTCTTCACCCAACCCTACCGTCACCCGACCTCTACTGATGATCATAACCAAAAATTTCAGAAACCCGGTCATGAAGAATAGATCGACTAAGATTGCTACAACCGATTACAAAGTTAGTTTTAGGAATACCTTAAACCGAAACTAGGGATTAGGCACCGAAACACATGACGAAAACAACGACTTGAATAAAACTCGAACCGGTGGTGATGCTTGGTCAGAACTGTGTCGTCGGTGGCTGAGGATACTTTGAACAACAGTCGATGGTGGTGAGCCAGTGGTGGAACTCCGATGATAACAACAACAGTGAAGTGGGTGGTGTGGGTGGCGGCTTCTTTCCGGTGGCTCGTCGGAGAGTTATTTATTATTATTTTTTTTTGAGAGAGAGAGTTCAAGAGAGGTTCCAATGATTACTAAGGGGCCGTTTGGTTGTGGAAAATGTTTTCTAGCTTTTCATTTCTAGTTTTCTAGAAAATGAAATGAGTTTTCCATCTCTAGAAAACACATGAAAATTTTTGAAAACGCGTTCAAATTTGAAAGATGGAATTTTCATTTTCAAAATTAGAAAACTAGAAAACATGTTCAAATCAACTGTTTTCTATCTCTACATTTCATTAGATTTCCGTCGACGATGCGGTGGAGCAGACGGCGACAGAGGTAACGGAGGAGAGGTCGAGCGGTTGTGCGTATAAACCCTAGAAAATGAACGCCCATTTTCTTTTGTATATATTTGGAAAACGAAAATAGAAAACAGAAAACAGAAAACAGAAAACAATAAAAAAGGTGTTTTCCATTTTTAGTTAAAATTTAGAAAACACTATTTTCTGTTTTCCTAGAAAACGTTTTCTAAAAAATACAATTTGAACGCGTTTTCTGTTTTCCTTGTTTTCTTGGAAAACAGAAATGGAAAACAGCCCCTCTTTCCCACAACTAAACGCGCCCTAAAGGTTTTAAAACATCGACATAATAGGGTGGTCGGTTGCCGGAGGTGAAAGACGAAAGGGTCGGTGTTTCATAACTCAATTTCTTTAAGCCTACTTTGGGGAAATGGAAAAAACAGTCCTCCCAGTTTAACATAATAGAAAAATGAATTTTTGATAATTAAAAAGTAGTCCCTCAAGTTTAATCTTTAATAGAGTCAAGCTTGAGAATGTGCAGGGTTACTCCCTCAAGGTTAGAAAGTGTTACCTAGCCCTGACGCGATTAACGAATGGTAGCTTCATAGAGTATTCGAGACACAAGAATCACTCGTTCTATAAATGGTCACCATTCCGTACGAATATATATATATATATATATATATATATATATATATATATATATATATATATAGGGTTAGGTTCAAATGAGAACTTTTTATTTTGAGAACTTTTGAGAACTAAATCTCAACCACAAATTTCAAGGGGGGACCACTACAATTCATGGGAGGGGGGATACATGTAAATAAACTTGTGGCTCAAATTAGTTTTTTTTAGTTCTCAAACCCAATTGGTTCTATATAGGGAGAGGATCATTTGAGAACCAATTGGGTTTGAGAACTAAAAAGAACTAATTTGAGCCACATGTTTATTACATGTATCCCCCTCACATGAATTGTAGTGGTCCCCCCTGAAATGTGGGGTTGAGATTTAGTTCTCAAAAGTTCTCAAAACAAAAAGTTCTCATTTGAACCTAACCCATATATATATATATATATATATATATATATATATATATATATAGGGTTAGGTTCAAATGAGAACCAATTGCTTTTGAGAACTTTTAAGAACCATTCTGGGCCACTAATTTTCATTGGGGGACCACTCAAATTCATGGGGGGGGGGGGGGGGTTTCCCTATAGATAACTAGTGGCTCAGAATGGTTCTCAAAACCAATTGGTTCTCAAATGATCCTCTCCCTATATATATATATATATATATATATATATATATATATATATATGGTTACGTTCAAATGAGAACTTTTTTTCTTTAAGAACTTTTGAGAACCATTCTGAGCCACTAATTTTCATGGGGGAAGCATTCAAATTCATGGGGGGATTTCCTTATATATAACTTGTGGCTCAGAATGGTTCTCAAAAGTTCTCAAACCCAATTGGTTCTCAAATGATCCTCTCCCTATATATATATATATATATATATATATATATAAGGGGATGGTTACTTTGAAAACCACCCCGAGTTGTGAAAACTACGAAAACTTTTTAAAATCGGGGTTAAAAATTGTTTTTTTTCTTTTAATTTTTTTATGGTGGTTCTCTATGCTACAGACTACCCTCGAGTGGAAAAAAATAAAAAAACCGCCGAGTAGTTTTTTTTTAAAAAATATACAAAAACGTCATGTTACGTATGTTACATTTTGCATATTTACGTAACATAAAAATGTAACATATGTAACATGACGTCTTTCTATATTTAAAAAAAAAACTACTCGGCGCTTTTTTTATTTTTTTCCACTCGAGGGTAGTCTATAACCTAGAGAACCACTGTAAAAAAAATTGAAGAAAAAAAATAAATTTTTACCCCGATTTTAAAAAGTTTTCGTTACATTTTTATGTTACGTAAATATGCAAAATGTAACATATGTAACATGACGTTTTTGTATAATTTTTTAATAAAAAACTACTCGGCGGTTTTTTTATTTTTTTCCACTCGAGGGTAGTCTGTAACTCAAAGAACCACCATAAAAAAATTTGGAAAAAAAAACAATTTTTTACCCCGATTTTAAAAAGTTTTCGTGGTTTTCACAACTCGGGATGGTTTTCATTCTAACCTTTCTCTCTCTCTCTCTCTCTCTCTCTTATATATATATATATATATATATATATATATATATATATATATATATATATATATGGAAAAAGTAATTTGGAACCCTTCATGAGTTAAGAAATCTTTGGAACCCACTTCTCTACCCTTCATCTACTTCATCCAATGGTTCATATTAATTCTACCATTCTGATTTAATTTTAACCCCTAAAAGTAACAATATATATGCTGGAAGGGTATTTTAGTCCACAACCTTTTTGTTTCTTCCAATCCACATGTACTTTTGTAGACCCACCATCTCACCTCTTTCATTAAACCCCAAATATCAATATCAGATCTCCATTTTTCAAACAATTTCAAATCCTCGATCTACTTCTGTTCATCTTTTAACACATTTTCAAAGCCCACTTTAAAATTTCTAAGATCACCACCATCTACTTCTGTCATCACCCCACATCCACCCCCACCTACCACATCCACCACCATTCCGTCACCGTCACCATCACCATCATCCATCGACCACCACCAGACCCAACTTCTCCACACACATCCACCTACCTCCTTTCTTCACCTTTAGCGTTGTCGACCACCACCCATCAGCGTCGTCGTTAGCACCACCACGTTCACCACCCACTAACTAGGGTCAATAACTTACAAGATTCTTTTGCTCCGACAACGAGT
>JBCNJP010000023.1:80086879-80253028 GCA_039602395.1 Deinandra increscens subsp. villosa | reverse complement strand
TTTGGTTTTCTTCTCAAAAACACCTTCATTTGCACTGATAAAGATTAGTGAGGACCAACATCTATCATCAGATTCAAAACTATCATAAAAACTATCAAATACTTGAAATCTATTCTCATGTACCCATTTGGAAGTAGGACTGTGGGGCGAAGAATTAGAACCATACGACGAAGATTCTTTTGGAGAACTCTCAGATGAAACCTTCTTTCTTTGCTTCCCTCCAAATCCTTTCTTCATCGTTGAAATGAATACTTGAGCCAAATGATATATTTGATCCAAGTTTGTATCTTTCTTTTCTTTCTTTGGCATGTTCTTTTGCTTTGTAACTTTCTTCCCGTCACTTCCCAACCCAGTTTGTTTGTAACCAGGTAACTTGGAAAGATCTATTTGAGAACCTGAAGAACCAGATTTAGCAACTTGGTTAAATGAAGCTTTTATATCTTTTAGTTTGTTAGCTTCAACCAACTTTGCAGCAACAACTTCTTCATGCAATTTCTTTTCATCTTTCTCAATCTTTTCAGTAGTAGAAATAACGCCCTCTTCTGACATAAATCCACGAGAAACAAACAATGGTGGTGTTTTATCAACCAAAAATTCCTCATTTTCCACTTTCATCTTTGATTTCTGTGATTTCTTCAAGTCAGACTTCTTTGCAACAAATTCAGAATAATCATCAGTTATGCCAGAACCTAGAATATCAGCAAGAACATCAGATTCAATAACTGGATGCGGAATCTGATTATACTCCTCGCTTCCAAACACCTTTTTGAAATTCTCGTCTTTGCACAAGTAACTGGTAAAAGAATGTGAATTCTTCAAATTATTCAACTGCCTCTTAAGATCCAACACTTCAACATTCAGATCAGATATTTTCTTTTGAGCTTCACCCAATGCTGTTTCTGATTCAATTAATTGCTCTGAAGCTGTATTAAATCGAAACTTTTCCTGTCGCATCTGATCATGAGCATCACACACTTCCTGAGTAATTTTCTTGACACGGCCTTCATGAATCTCAATATTTCGTTTCAACAACTGATTTTCATGTGTCAAAGTCGTGACTTTATCAAGTAAGATGGAATGTTCCTTTTGACGATCACTTTCTATTGCATTAACTTCATCAAACTCTTTCTGAAGATCATCATACAATTGCTGAAGAAAATCCAATTTTATTTTGGATTTACTAAACAAAGCATCAAAATCTTCAATGGCGTCTTTTGCTTCATTCTCCCATTTCTCAACACTTTTAACCAACTCTTCATTCTCACTTTGCAACGTCAAAATTTGTTCTTTATCGGCACTAATGAACTCATTCAATTTATCTTGAACTACCACCAACTCTTCCTTCAAAACATTCTTTTCAGCGATTAATTTCTCATTTATCTTGCAAATCTCATCAGAATTTTCAACTTTCTTCTAGAAACTTTCTAATTTTGTTTCCTTCAGTGTTCTCTCAACCAATAACCCTTCCTTTTCTTGAACCAATTCACGAATTTTCCTATCCTTTGCAGCACAAAATTCACAAGTTGACTCATACCCACTAACTTCAGAATCACTTGGTTCAGATGTAGTGATCTCAGATGTATACTCACTTGATTCAACTTCGACATTTGCCATTAAAGCCACAGGTTGGCCGTTGATATAACAAATTTCGTCTGAGTCGGCACACGTATCTTGAATAGCAGTCAAAGCAATAGGTGATTTGTCAAATTGTTTTGCCCATTCTTCATACTCTCTTTCTGCTTGAGCTTCAGCCATCATAGCTTTTGCGTCATGCTTATCAGATTTAACTTTATCAGAAGACGATTGAGAACACTCACGAGCAAAATGTCCAATCTTGGAACACTTGAAACATTTTACTTTAGATTTATTCAAACCCTGTTTTCTACTTCCTGGAACAAAGGAATTCTTTCCATGTTTCTTGATAAATCGTTTCCCTTTTTCAACTATCATTGCAAATTGCCAATGCAAATCTAATTCAGTCAATTGATCATCATCTAGCTGTTCTAACTCAGTTCTACTCAAATCAGCATCACTAATTTGACCAAATATCGAACCAGACGATGAAGATATAAAAGCAGATAACAATGCAGCCAATTCTTCAGTTGATTGAGCAGGATGAGAATTGTTTGATGATTTATCAGGAATGGTAAAATGACATCCAGAAGAATAACCAGAATTTTCAGAATGTCCAGCAAGAAAAGCTGTTACCGGTGGATTACTGTTTGAAATAGAATGAGATTTTGTTTTAGCATGCATAGTAGCTAAATTTTCTCCAAAATATACTTCAGGATTCTGAACCGTAGGATGTGCAGATTTCTTCACCAGCAATTCCATCTCACGAGCTTGTAATTTGCTCGTTATTTGATTGAATGTCCAAGTTGAATAATTTGGATCATTTGTCAATATCATCACATAATTTTCCCATTTTTCTGGTAATGCTTCTAGAATTTTCTCTTTCAATTCATCACTATCTTTCTTGACTCCTACAACATCAAGTTCATTTATCAAATGGGAAAACCGAGCAATCAAATCTGGAATCTTCTCATTCTCGCAGTGCCTGAAATTATCAAACTCTTTCTTCAACACTTTCTTTCGAGTATTTTTGTATTGATCATTACCCGTACATCTCTCTTCAATAGCATCCCACAACTCCTTAGCTGTTGTATATTGCTTAAATTG
This sequence comes from Deinandra increscens subsp. villosa, assembly GCA_039602395.1. Classification (NCBI taxonomy): domain Eukaryota; kingdom Viridiplantae; phylum Streptophyta; class Magnoliopsida; order Asterales; family Asteraceae; genus Deinandra; species Deinandra increscens. Next base: position 80,250,349 of record JBCNJP010000023.1, on the reverse strand, counting down.
ATGCATTAGCTCTTTTGGCAAGGCCATTGTAAGATAACTATATGTTTTCTTTTCTCGAGAAAACAATTTCCGTTCATCAGCATCGAAACTACTAATCATCTTTGGTTTATTGGGACTTATCATCGGATATTCATAGTCTTTCTCAATTGGAATCCAACTCTCAATATCTTGCGAGTAAATGTAAGATTCAAACCGACTTCTCCAATTGTGATAATCTTCAAGCCTTAGCAATTTAGGAACTTTTTGAGTTGTTCCTATCTCATTATCATAGTTCAACATGGCTTGCATTGATGTTTGAACAGCAGTCATTACATAGAAATCACTCATTTTGATGTTAAACCTAAAACTCTAAAACTTTAAACTCAAAAACGAGGGTCTTCCAAGCTGATTTTGGGGGTCAAACTGGGGGGTACAGACCTTTCAGGTAGTACGCGTCTAGATCTCGGAAAGACGAACGTTTTGGCTGGTATTGGGTTCCGTAACTCCAAACGGTTTGCAAGTTACGTCAGTTTTAGTGAAGATATGTTTTCTGCCAGCGGACCAACAATTCCAGCGGATCAATCTCCGGATCAGATAAACCAGCGGATCAAATTTGCTCACCGGATCAAAATACTCCCAACGGACCAATTATGTTCCAGCGGACCAGATATCTTCGACGGATCAGATTTTGATACGGCGGACCAAAACTGGTACGGCGGACCAGATTTTTCAGCGGATCACACTGGTACGCTGTAACTGTCGCGGATCAGACTGATGAAGATTGTCGGGGCGGATCAAACAGCGGACCAAATGTTCATCCGGCGGACCAGACTCAGTTCGAACTAAAATCGACTGATTTTCGTGAATTCGACGTTTTCGATCGAAAAATTGGTTCAAATAGGTGCGAAAACACTCCAGAAACACTCAGAAATCATTTTCCATCACAGAAACACTCGGAATTGGAAGAATTTGATGAAAAATGATGAAAACCCAAACTTTCTCTCTCTAGAATTAAACAACTTACCAAATCACAGCAGTAGAGCAACCTGGAAAGCTCTGATACCACTTGTAAAACCACGAGACGATCTTACTACTGCATGATTCAGTAATCGGATAGCAACAAGAAGGTAAATAAAGCTTTGCTTTATTGATTTACAAAGAGTTACAATGTAGAGAGAGAAACACACTCAGTTTACACACAGTTAAGAGATATGAAATTGACAGAACTCCTAAACACTCTCTCTAACAAGCTATTTATAGTCACTTAGTAACAGGCCAGCGTACCAGCTGCGGACCATCTGGTCCGCCCGGATCATCTGGTCCGGCGGTGCATCTGGTACGGCCAGTGACTATAAACCTCACACAGATGCTCTAGATTAGATACAATACACGAGACACACGTTAGCATAGGAATATGCTCTAACACCATCCTCACCCTTGAGGCTATTCTTCAACTCATGAAACTTTCGTTCAATCACTTCCAGTAGTGTACACTCCATATGGTCCATATTAACCCCGCATAGTAGTATCCACTATTTTCTCAACTTCTTCAGAGACCCTTTTCTAAATCTCTGCAACTGTGGCATCCGAGAGGACCCCTGAGTTATCATCTTCATTCACCATCACAACTGAAAAAATTTGAAGGTGAATTAGCAACATTTTTAACTTGTTACAATACTATGCATACTACTACCTATCCTACTTAGTTACTTCAAGTAAGATGGTTTACAAGTTTATTAATACGACTACCCATCCTACTTGATTACTTCAAGTACGATAGTTTGCAACATTTCAACAACTACAAGGCACACCCACTTGTCATGACAAGTTGGTTTCTCCACTTTTCCCACTTTTCCCACTTTTACCTTTACTGGAGTTCTTCCAGCAAGGTATCAATCAACTTTACAACTTTGTACTCTACTTACTATAGTAACTCGAGCATTCAACTATATTATAACTTTCTAAGTTACTTGACATCACAAGCAACTCATTCAACACTTATTCAACATTCCACTCTACTTGTTATTACAAGTATATCCCTCAACAACCCCTCAATTCCCTACCCGCTACTTAAATTGTAAGAAAGGCATGCACCATTCCTTTCACGATTACTTCAATTATGTACAATCAACTTAACTTACTGGTAGAAAAGATCAAGCCTTGAACCGAACATATTTCACTTCCTTTGAGCACTTGCTTTGAGTTCAAGTGTATCCCCCAACACTTGAATCCATCAAACCATGGCTCTGATACCAAAATGTAACACCCACAATCTTTTTAAAACCATTTCAATTTTCCTTAGATTTGGTCCCAGTAAATATAGTAGTTCTTTTCAAAATTCCACTACATTACAATCTTATGAGCACCACCGTATGGGGATGTCTACCAATTTCATAGAGTTAAGTGTTAATTCAGTGTCACATATGATCACCATTCAACAAATATGGTTTCATACACAAATTACATTCCCAAAAGTTACACTTTTGATGTTTGGTTCTTCCAAAACGGCTTGTTCACGTGCTTGACTCCCATTGTTCATTACCTACCACAAAACCAGTAACACATTAGTGGTTGTGGCTTTTACAACAACATTAGATAGTAATTAAAGGATAAGAAATACAAGAAACAAAAAAACAATAAGAAATTGGCCAGACTAACCCCCCCCCCCCCCGTATTGTGAGGGGTCTTCACGTACCACGAGGGCTGCAAGCATAGCGCTTGCAGATTCACTTGTTCCAAGCGATACGCTTAGAACGAGATTTCCAGCGCTCAGTTGGAAAATGTGAAATTTTTCAACACATCCTCCCACCCAATTCTTTGGGTCTACAATTTCAACTAAGGGAAGGATTCTTACACATATCAACACGAATATGCTAATGCAACGATTAGTCATATTCTAAAATTCTTAAATTTCCAGAAGTCATTCCAACCCGTTGACCCGTTAATGTCTAATCACCCTAACAATTACTCATACCTCATCCCCTTGTGTTCATGTATATGGACACATCACCTGTAACTAATAACTTGTACCTTTCCATGTTAAAATTTATAGCCACATAACGAACAACACATATAAGCAATAAATTGAGATTATCCAACCAAGTTCTATAGGTTCTAACCTGGTGCATGACTCAAGCAATAACAACTAAAATCAATGTTTATAATTTGGATAAAAAGATCACAACTTTCTACTTCAGAGTATAGGATGATCATCATCCATATTAAGTACAATTCCTTACACAACATGTGGATCCAAAAATCTCAAGTTTAAGTATGGAGTAGTATGTGGTGATCATCACCACTATCCCATTATCAACAACAACATGAGGGAATCTAATCCCCAACTATTTTATTCCTAACGTTTACAACATAATCAACCAATCCCTTCCATTAAGGTAGGATCTAAAGAAAACTAATCATACTATAATGAACCATCCTTAACCTCATACCCCATATGGGTACAATCTATCACAATCAATCACATTTTGAAACAATTCAAAACAACTATGTGTTACATTGCTAAGCTTTAGCTTTGCCCTTGCCTGCTTGATTTAAGCCTTCATCCTCCTCACCTATAACTTGGTAAGAAATGTAGCATAACACATTAACTAACTTTCATCTCACACATTCACTACAAACATTTAATGATTATACACTAAGGCCATCAACATACCACATTCACATTTCTCCTAGGCATTTTATCAATTACCTAGTGTGCATTATAATCCAAAACCACCAATGCACATTCTACTCATAGCTTTATTCCATAAATGACCACTTTCACTATGAGGTTACTTCCTAACCTCAATTATGCATTTTGAACACCCAACATTAGTTTCTAAATGCTAAGTTTAGAGACCCAACCCATCACATTCCACCTCCTGTGATTTTTATGATGTGAGTGTATACCCCCACTCTAATTCTTTCAATAGACATAATTCTAGCATGCAACCTAAATCTGGAGTTCCATGGTAGAATATATACTACAAACAACAACTATTAAGCATAAATTTCACATTGTGACAACTTCCACTAACTAAGTACCAGATGAGCAATTTACTTGGAAAGTTGAGTAAGGAATGGAAGATAACTTTTAACCTAGGAGCCCCTAGAACCTAATTTCTAGCCCCCCCCCCCCCCCCCTCCCACTTCAACTCCCTTCCAACAAGAAATTTTTATGAAAAAAGATCACCAACTAGGGCTTCTCCTCCTCCTCTCTTTTTCTCGATCGTGAAACTGGTCTGGGATTCTTCCCAGACTTGTTTTAATCCCATATTTACATCTACCACCCTTGCACATCTTAATTTATTTATTGTTAACCAATTATTTGGTTAACTACGACATTAACAACACTAATGGTTTGGGCATTCTAATGAATTGTAATATATTTGCCACATTAATAATCATATAAATAAATTTTAGAGCTTGGGGTGTTACAGTTTCCCAGGGTACAATCGCTTAAACCGATTATACGGTCGGGAAGACTCTAAACTTGATATTACCTTTGAAGAACTTGAAAATTGCTAGGAATGTTCTTGAGAGAAATTTGATATTGAGGTAGAAGAGAGAAAATATTTCTGATGTGAATTATTAGTGTAATGAGCCTCAACCCATGATGCTCTATTTATAATGGTTTAGAGCCTTGTGAAACACCCAGAAATTAAATTTGTAGTCAAACTTCACAATAAAGCGTCTATAATGTGAATTAAGTTTTAATTGACTTAGATTTTTTGTTTCACGACGTTTTTCTGGCTGAACTCGTTTTCCGGTTGAACTTTTTCGACTGAACTAGTTTCCGGTTGAACCACACAGGTTCCGGCTGAACTGGCTTCTGGTTCAACCTTCCGGCTGAACTACACAGGTTTCGCTCGAACTCGTTTTTCCGCCTGAACTTCACCGGGTACACACTTCCGGTTGAACCCAAAAACAAAAGGCGGCTCTCGGTGATGCGAGCGTGCGAAGTGTAAAGTGTGTCATCAAAGCGCCACATTACGCTCATACACCCATGCCACACACTAGCGCGTGTGCGAGTGCAAGTTAGGATTGTTTCACACTCCTTGGGGGTCCAAGGAATGTATCCTACTAAAGGAAATAATCTTTGGTACAGGTCCCACATTATTAACCACATCAAGTTTCATCCCCCAACAGTAACACGCTACTCTTTAACATGACATGATTTAGCTTCTTGAAAATACGAGCCAGAAAATTTTGCTTCCATTACTTACTAAACCGGCTAGTTTACATTCATTTAACAAAAAGCTAACCATTTAATACCATTACATACTAAACCGGCTAGTTTACATTCATTTAACAAAAAGCTAACCATTTAATTGATATCTTTTATCAGAGTTTGCAATGGGACATGACACACTATACATTTACAAAACATTTCCATTCCAAAATAAGTTTGTCGTTTGGTTCCAAAAGCTTCATGCTCGATCTTGGCCTGGCTTCACCTATTTATTCCTTGCCATTAACACCAGCAACACGTTAGTATTAATGGCATATAACAAACCAACCCCCTACAAGACTCTCAAATGCAAGAAAAATGATAAAACTTCAAATTTGAGTTCCAAGCGTATCGCTTGGAACAACAATCAAACTAGGCGATACGCTTGATTTATCAAGCGTATCGCTTACTTTATGCTATGCTCCAAGCGATACACTTGGAGCCACATTTCCAACGATCAGCTGGAATTTTCCCATGTTCCATACTTAGCAAAAATTTCAGCCATTTCAACTTTCCTACAAAATCACCATTCCACCTCTAATTAAGCACCCTTTTATTTCCTGCAATTCTACAATAAAATTGAGCTAAAATACACAGCAACAACAACAAAAACAACAACAACATCATTATTTAGGATTTGGAAACAACCGCATTCAAATTAAAAAGACCAACCCGTTGACCTGTTAAGCCCCATTAATATGTAAGTTCCAATTTTATGACTTCTGACGCTCCAACACAATCCAATATACATAAGAATAGTACTTCACATGCAAACACATGAGTTATTCCTCTATGAACATCATATAACCACAAATTCACACATTTCATATTCTACTAATCATAACTTCATTTTAGATTTAAAACCTCCTCCTTGACACATATAATTGTGCCAATATATCACTCTCACCCGAAGCTGCAATCATAAGTTTGGTTATTTCATTCCACAATCCAACCCAAGTTCCACTGGATTCCTTCAATTTCCTATGGGTCAATTTTCCATCAAACCCTAACGGGTCATCTCACTCTTTCACATCTTCCATTCATTCATAATAATTCCACAATTGAAATCATTCAAGTGTACGTCATAAACATACATTATTACTTCTAAATAAAATTTGGCCAATCTCTCATTCCTATAACATTCAAATAACACTCCTATATTACCTCAAGAATTAGGCTTTAGCTTTTCCTTCGCGTTGAGCTCCTAAACTTTCTCCTTCACCACCTATATCACAAATTTGTCAAGATTAACCATTTAGTGACCATTAGCCACATCACCACTACTAGAAAAAGAGCCTTTCTTGACGCGCGAATGATGACGCACGCTAGTTTTATGACGCGCAAAAACGCATGTCATTAAAAATCTCTCATAAATTGTAAAATGTTAATACGAGATGACGCATTATTTTGAGCATCAAAAACCTTATGTCATAAATAACAAAAAAACACGGAGGACACATTAAAAAGACGCACGTCATAAATCAACCATCGTTTTATATTTTTCATTTTCCCGCTACGACTTTTGCCTTAAAACTTTTATTCCTACTCAGAGCTCTTCATTTGTCGCCTTCCTTCTCCAAAATTTCCATATCCTAACCCAAGCACCGTCCACAAATCTTCAACCTGTAAGGAATATCGCATTTGATATTCCGGTTGAAGTCTAATTTTGAAAAAGTTTCGGCTGAACTAAGTTCAAGCGGAAGTCTAAGTTTAAGCGGAGAAGACCATTCAACCGGAAGAAGCAATTTTGTCCAGACACGAATATTCCGGGTGAACTCCTTTATCCACCAAATAAAGAGTTCAACCGAACTTTTCCTGCATATATAGTCTTTTCAGCAGTCCAATCTCTGCAAAAGCTTTTTGGTTGCTTCCTTTTGTATCAAAGCCGCTCTCCTGAAGTAGTATGTTGCTGATCACACGTCATCAAGCCCATCAATTGAAGACTATTCTTTTGGTAGTATAGTTTAACTTTTGTATTCAACGGTCTAGATGATCGTATGGAAATCAATGGCTATCATTAATTTCCCTTAGCACTATATATAGCATAGCCGGTTCTCAACATGTATGCATGCTTGTATGCAAAACACTATTTAATATTGTTGAGTTAATGCAAATAGTGCCAAGTAAATTTTACTTCGTGTGTTACTATCTTATGCAAACAACTATTATTTACAAGTGTTAACCAGTTAAGTAGAGTGGAGATTAACTTAATTCCGCAAGGTTAATCTTACAAGTAAATTTTGTAATTAAACTAAGTGTTAAATATCTCGATTCTACAAGTGGTATCAGAGCTTTGGCTCTCACTTTGAAGACTTTAAGTGCTTCAAAGTTGATATTTACTTGTTTACTCTACTGCTTTTAAGCTTTTCTTTCTTTAAAAACTTTCAAAATGAATTATCTTAGTCTAGTTTCTTCAAACGGTAGCACAAATAAACCACCCATGTTCACACCTGATGATTTTGACACATGGAAGCTCCGTATGGAGGGGTTTGATTGAAGTTTAGACCACCATTTTTGGAAGTCATTGACTATTGGTCCTACTGTTGTAATTGTACCATTTGCTGATGTTGAAAATGTTCAAATTCCAAAACCACTTGATAAATACACAGACTTTAAGGCCTATTGGACCTTGCAAGCAGTGCTACCCAACTCCATACTGGTTGGATTTAAGGGGTACAAAACTGCATTTAACTTGTGGAATACTCTCAATGAAATGTGTGAAGGAACAAGTGAGGTTAAAGAGAACAAAAAGGACATTTTAAAATAGAAATATGAGAACTTTAGTTACAAAACTGGTGAATCTATGACAAACCAGTATCTTCTCTTTGTTTCTCTACTTGATGAACTTCAAAGAGGAGATGTAACTCTTGAACATGCTGATGTTAATAGAAAGTTTCTAAGGTCACTACCTGCAATGTGGACTGTGTATACAGTAAGCATAAGAGAGTGCAAAAACCTTAAGAAAATGAAACTGAGTGAACTTCATGGTATCTTATGTGCCTACGAAATGGAGATAAATCTCAAACAGAACTCGGTTGCTGAATAAACACAGCCACAGTCAACTGCTCTTGTCACAACTGATTTTCAAAGCCAAAGAAATGTTAAGTCTAACTTTTCAAATCAGTCATCTTTGGTTAATTTTTCTGAAAATGTCTCTCACAACTTTGAGAACACTCACCATGCCTTTGTAGTCACTGACTCACACTCTAACTTCACTCGTGGAGACTTAGAATGCATTGGTGCAGATGACTTAGAAGAGATGGATATTCTTACATAACTTGCCATGGTCTTAGTAAGAGCCCAACGTATAAATAAACGTACTGGGAGGACTTACAAAGGAGCCAAAAATGCCCCTATTGGCCTTGATAAAAGCAAGGTGAAGTGTTATAATTGTCACTAACTGGGACACTTTGCAAGAGAATGCCCAAGTCCAAGAAAAGAAATCAGTTCCAGAAGCTCAGGCTAAATCACTGGGAAGCCATCATCAAACAATAACAGCAACAACAACAACAACACTCATGGTTCTTCAAGCTCACAACCAACACCATCAAAACCAAGCGAAAGTGAAAGCAACAATAGCAGCAACTCAACAGCAGTTGTAGCTAACCAAACAGAATATGTTGACTGGGAGGATGTCATTGTGGAGTTTGAGCCAACCAACCATGCTCTTATGGCCAAGGAGGAGTCATCATCTACTCAGGTAAACTCTATTCCTGAGAAAGTATTAGAACACTTATGCTCTCCTGCATGTGTTGAATAAGTGGAAAGATATAGAAATCACAACTCTGAGTTAATTGAAGAAGTCTCAAATCCAAAGGAGTTGAAGGAATGTTTTAGAAAAACAGAAGGCTCATACATTACAAAAGTCACTATTTTAAATGAAGAAATTAAGCAATTAAAACAAACCAACTCAAATTTAGAAACTCATATTAATGACTTGATTTCCAAGCTGAACACTTCAAGGAAAGAAACCCAACATGCTAAGGCAGATGTGGGTGCTCTTGAAGTGAAGCTAACTGTAGCTCAACTTACTTGTGATAAATTTCAAATGGCAAATGAAAAAGCTGAGAAACTTTGGAAAGGTGCTTTGTATGGAAAAACTGGCATTGGTTACACTTCTGTCAAACCACCTAGTGATTACTCACCGGTGATTAAACCAATTTCAGCACTACAAACTGACAGCACTGTTAGTCTAGTTGTTGATGACATTGCTCCAATAACTGTTGTTGTAAAGAAATGTGAACCTGTTGAAACTGAAATCACTGATGCAAGCACTTCTACATCAGTTGATCAACCAATAATTTTGAAACCAACATTTGTTGTTCCTCCACCCACATTTTATGAACCTAAGGATTCAAAAGTTGGACGAAAACATATTGAAAATGTCAAAACAAGCAAAAGTCAAATTGTTGGTAAAACAATTTTTCAGTCAAGAAACAAGTCAAAAGTCCCTAGGTACACTCAATCTTATGACTCTTCTAGAGTTCCTAAGTGTATAGTTTGTGGCAAATTTGGTCATTTAGTAGCTGATTGTTACTACAATCCTTTGAACAAAAATCAATCTTCAAAATCTAAAACTGTCAAAGGTCAAAATTTGGCAAAGAAACTAATAGGAAAAGTTTCACCTGTTAAGAGTCGCACGGTTAAGCATTTTGAATCTGATTCAAACAAGGGTTTAGTTGGAAATGAAAGAGATGGAAGTTTCACTGTTTTTAAGCAAAACAATCTTCCAGCTAAACTTCAAATGGAATGAACGAAAATTGGAATTTTTGTAGGAATAAGCACCACTTGCCCCACGGTGGGCACCAAACTGTTTTGGTCAAAAATCAACAAAATGACTTTGTGTTCCAAACTTAGAATGTGAGGTAGTGTGCTTTTGATTAGGATGTCGATATGCTTGAAATATAGAAATGAAAACAAGGATGTAACGATGGAAAAATCCAGGATCCTTCGAGTTGCCTCTAGGAATCCTAGCAAAAAAACTCGGGAGCCGGCCTGAGGAGCCTGCTTCCTCACGATATTATTGATAAGAAATTGAAAAGTACAATGCTTTTGGAGGATTGATCAATCGATGCTATGTGTTACAATGATTTTATACTATCAAAGCTAGAGTGTATTGGTGTTGTGTGTGTTCCTAAATCGATCGATTCCTCAATAATATACTGAATACATGAATAACAAACATTTCAGAATTCCCAGGATCCTGTCGTCCAACTACTTTGACCGTTAGAGCTGCACTCGTCCACTTGGTCCACGTTCATCTCTAGCTGGAGCAGATATCTCGGAGGTAGTTGATGACTCAACGGTACCTGGGCCAAATAAACATGTGGCAATTACAAGGGTTAGTCGAATAAAATAAATCAGGATACCTGGACAAGTGGGATTCCCAGACAGTAGTAGGATTCCTGAACTATTCAAGCTTCATGCGAGCATCCTGAAAATACACCCTCAACAGTAATAAACCGTATTAGTCACGAACATCAATAAAATAACACCAAGGCGAAGTTAGAAGATCAGGTATTACCAAAAACCTAATTTTTAATTATTAGAGATAGCAAACGTGACATTCAGCACAAAAACGATGAAGTCGATAACCGTTGCTGTTACGCGATATTAGCCGAAATCAATTTGGTTAGCCGTTCGATATAATTTAATGACTCGGCGAAGTATAAAAAATTATTATAATATTTATTAAGAATTATAGTCGAGAAAACGTATTCGGTCTGTAAAACAGCCGTGATCGCTGTGCCGATTGGACACACGCTTTTACTGCATAATCAACTAAAATGTTCATCGGTTTACGTTTTAAACAAAGAATAAATATAATATTTATATTTATTGGACTCCCATAATATTTTAGGTGTTCAGGAATTTTTATAAGCCGTTTATAAAATATTAAGTTATTTAGCAGGTTCAGAATACGGGTATAATGCCTGTATATTTAATCTTCCACCACAGAAAGTATCTTATTTATCTTTTGCTTGTTTCTTACTTCTCAAACTTCTATAATTTAAAATCCTCTATGATTCACCTTTCAATTTGTATAGTCAGAAATGTACGTGGAGCATTTCTACTTATCAAGTTTATATATAAATACACATAAATTATGTACCTCTTAATTCACATTCACACACACAATTCAAATCACAAACAAAATACTACCCGACAAATAAGAAAGAAAAAGGAGAGAGAGATAGCGATATCCATCGTACTCTCCTCCCTCTCTCGATTTCCAGGCGACAAATCTGGCCACTCCCCTCGTTTCTCCGATCGGACACTCGGTGACCTTTTTCCCGTCGTATGGCCGACGAAAACGTGGCGATGCAACCCTCCCACTCTCTTCTCGTCATTCCGAACAAAACCCAGCCCCCCTGGTCTTCTTCTTCGACCTACCTGCAACACCGGCGACCCCTGTGTAAGGGTATAATTTGTGGCTTGTGTATTAAATCATCACTTGGCGGATTATTTTGAATTCCTATGTGTTATAATAGGTGAACATTAGTTGGGTTATGGGTTATGGGTATATTGGGTCATTGGGCCATTTGAGACATGTTTGGGCTCAATTAGAATGAGTTTAAGGGGAGTTTTATGGGCCTTTAAGGTCCAATACGGAAATTAGTGAGGATTTAGGGTTTTTAGGATGACTTGTTCTCCAAGATGGAGAATCCCTATAAAAGGGAAACCCTCCCCACATTAATAGGTTGCTGGTTTTGTTGGTTGTTGGCTCTAGTGTTCTTGAAGTGTAATTCACGAAATTCTCCTTAGAGAATTTCAACTTTTGTGTTGCAACCAAGGTGATCAATCAAGTGTTCTTCAATCGGTTTGTTCTTTTTATTACTTTCTTTGATTGTTCATTGCTTTAGTTGTTTATTCTTGAATCATCTATAATCACTGGATTCCGCACAGTGATTTATAGACTTGATATCGTGGAGATTTTGATCCTTAAAATTGGTATCAGAGCCAAGAAACGCAAGTTTCGAGGCTCTCGCGATATCCGATTCAAGTTTTTGGGAACTAACGGTTTGAGTTTTGTGGTGTTTTTCAGCATTAGCACATTCGGAAGTATTTTTTTGTAGGTTTGGACGCAAGACAGAAGTTTCTCGTGGTGATTTGTTCGTGTTTTAGTACTTTTCGACCCAACTTATAAGCTTTTCGGTCGCCCTCCTGATCGAAAAGTCCAATCTGTCGCTTTCCTGTGATCGAGAAAGACCCCTCGTGTCTTTTCGATCAGTTGATCTCAATCGAAAAGTCCCCTTTTGTGACTTTTCGATCAGTCGCCCCCTAATCGAGAAGTCCCCTTTGTGACTTTTCGATCAGTTTCTCAATTCAATCGAAAAGTCCCCTCTGAGACTTTTCGATCCAATTCTACTTTTCGATCGAGAAGGGTACTTTTCGACCAAGAAATTGTCCGATCGAAAAATACTTTTCGATCAGCATCTCCTCGGACAGAAAACCTCTTTTCGACCCAACCAATTCCTGACCGTAAACCTCTCTTTTCGATCCAACCCTTGTCCGACCGAAAACCCACTTTCCGATCGAAAACCCACTTTTCGGTCCAAACCTTTTTGCGGCAAAAACACTATTTCGCACTGTTTCACTAAAACGGACGTAACTTGGGCCTCGTTAGGAGTTAGAAACTCAAATTTTAACACGACGTCCGTGAGAACGAGCCCCATAATTACCCCTGACTAACGTCCAGGGGAGCTCGTTTGGACCTCCAAATTCCACTCTGAAGGCCTCCGTTTTTCAGTTTTAAGTTTTTGACACTATTCTTTGAATAGTGATTTTGCCGTTTTACCAGATTTGCTCTAAAAGTTCCATCTAAAGAAGCTCACGGCACCCTTTCTACCAAGTACCACTTCATGTACCAACAACAATGAGGTATGCCTAAACCCTAAGTGTCAGGTCATTTTGAGTGAATGTAAAGATTGGGAACGTAAGTTCATTAATGAAACCTTAAATCGTGAATTATCTAATAGAGACCTGCGAGAGTACAAAGGTAGGAGTAAAATATTAAGTGAAAAATTAGAAGCTGCCAAAGTCGATATTAAGAATCTTCAAAGACAATTGAGTGATAAAACTGCATATCTTACAATTGCTTATGAAGAAATTCACACATTAAAATCAGAGGTTGAACAACTTAAAGCCAAATTAGAAACATTACAAACTAAAGTTGAACGAAATGATAAGATTGTGTCAGAAATGATGAAGGCTAGCTCTCTTTTCTACAACACAGATGCTCGAATGAGACATCTCAAAGCCAACTCTGGTTAGGGTCTCGGTACTGAGGTAAAAGATGAAACATCCACTCATACAGTACCGATGCCATTGATACATGAAATGATCCCAGACTATGAGTGTCCAAAGACCTCCTTAGAAGCTAAGGCTGAAATAGAAAAGAAACTTGCTGCTTGTCCCATTAAAATTTATGCTCCTGTTTCTAACATTACTAACACTTCTACTTCTTGTGCAGATAAAGGTAATAAAGAAGTAGGGGTAGTGAACTGCAAGGAGTCCCCTAAAAGTCCCATAAAGTCTAATTATGATTCTTGTTTTAAAAACTCTGATTTTGACAAACCTGAAACCTCTGTTAAGTCTGAGTCCAAAACTTCAGCGTCTGATTTGTGTGATAAACTTTCTGAATGTGGTGTGTTTACTTTTGGTAAAAGTGATGATAAACTTGTGAACCCCTTAAGAACTGTTAAAATTTTAAGAGGGGGTAAGGGACCACAAGTTGCTGGTCCTAAATCCACAAGTGATGTGAAAGTTTCTGAGGATAAGATTAATAATCCGGTCCAAAATCTGCAGCAAGTACGGGACACCAGACCCCATGACTTTGTACCGTACCCAGAAGTCAACTCTGCTTATGACCAATTTAAGCCGATACAACAAGAGTATATTTTGACTACAAAGCCCCACGATAAAACCCATTGGATCCACAAAAACTGTTCAAAACCATCTTGGCAATCCACTGGGCGAAACCAACCATAGGCTCCCACGTATCCCAAGAAGCAATCTTGTCACGTGTGTGGAAATCCTGGACACGTGGCAAAAAATTGCTTGCATAGACCATTTGAGCCCTATTACCCTAGGAAATGTTTGCAGAATCAGGGTCACACACATGTTGGCCCAAAACAAAAGTCTGCACCTTCAAACCCTAAGGTGCAGAAGTCTGTACCTCCACAACCAAAGGTACAGAAGGGGAATCAAAAGCCAAAGAAATCTCAGAAACCAACAAAAACTTATTTTAAAAATGATAGAGTGCGTCACTCCATTCCAAAACCAGTCAGTGTTCCAAAACCTGCCAGGTTTTCAAAATCAGTTGGTTTTTCAAAAACAAGTGCAACGTGTGGGGATAGGTGGAATGTTTCAAAGGTGGTAAATCAAAATTACCAGCCTAAAGGAGTGTATAAAAAACATTCTAAACAATTCCAAAATGCTAAAATTAAAAACATTAATGTTAAGAAAAGTCCACCTAAAAGTCCTCAGGTAAAAGAAAAATCGAATCACCAAATCTAGAAGGTCAAGAGCAAAGATGTTCCCAAAGACGACCAGGTAAAACCCAAAACCAAGGTTGCCACACCCCCAATCCCAGATGTTACTAAGGGAATGTGCTTAAAAGAGATAACTTTCACTGACTCTTCAGGTATACCCAGAACCACAATGTCCTGGGTTTTAATGGCTAACTAATCTCTCACAGTGTGCAGGAACAGTCAAGGAGGACTTCCATTAACTTATTTGTTTTGAAAGTGCTTGTTCCAGGCACAGGATAGGAGGCATCTCTTCACCTCATGACATGCAAATTTTTATGGGGAGTATGTTCTCCTTGTGAGAGGTAAATCTGAAAAGATCAGCTATAAAAGGTAAAACTGTCTGAATTGTTTGTGTCTTGACTAAATTGTTGTGAGGTATGGTTCTGCATAAAACAAAACCCATTTCTAAAATAAAAAAAAAGTTCTCAAATGATAAACTTTAAAGGTTAGCTTGGCCAATTTTGTCTTATAGTGTGTGAGTGTGTGAAAAAAAAAAAAAAAATGAGGTTATTTAAAAAAATAAAAAAGCAAGGGGAAGAATAGAAATGTGAAATAGTTGACCCCTCAAAATTTTGTGCTTTTTAATTTTTAATCTTTTTTTAATCTTTTGTTTGTGCGTTCTGAGAAGGTGGGAAGTGAAATAAATTTCCGTTTTAGAGATGGCTGACACGCGTAAGGCAGATGTGAAAGACATGATCCATGGTGATATGCTGGTAGGTTCGGCTCTTTAATCTGAAAAGGTATGCGTTACACATTTGAAGATAACGTATGGCAGTTTGTTGGGTAACGGCACTTAGGTTAATTGCATTTCTATTTGACTGCATGTTTAAGTTCCTGATACACACGCTTTCTCTCCAAGAGTGTGAAATTGAGCTCAAAAAGTCGGTGTCCCCTCTGCTTTGCGTGAGCAATGACCTAGGGATGCTTCGTGTGTATGTAAGGCTCTCCTCTGCTTTGGGTGAGCAATGACCTGGAATTGTCCATACATACGTGCTTACAGATCACCTAAAATAATATATATCAAAATAAAAAAATTATAATACACCTAAAAGATGCCAAAGAGCACAAGAAAAGAGACCCTCAAGAGTCCAAAACCCTCAGCCTTTGTCAGTGATGAGAGCATTATTAAAAATGTTTCAAAAATTCAGTTGACTTTGTATATTATACCCAAAACATCTATGTGATCTATTCTTTCTCTTCTCAACCAAGTCTCGAGCTTAGTTTCAAACTTCTTGTTCAGGTTGTGAAAATATGTGGTAGGGAATTTATATGCTTGATAGTGTGTAATAACAAGTACCTAGGATTTATTGAAACCCACTTGCTGTTCATAATTAATGCACCAATAAAAGATAATAAAGTGACAAACAGCCTGATTAAGAAAAGGGTTAGAGTTTAAAGTGGAACAGTATATTGGTAATCACCTGGACGTGTTCGAGTAACAGAAGCTGAAAAAGGTTTCTCGGTCAGATTCATACGGTTTGATCCGAAATAAAACCTTCTCGTTTAGAAATTTGGTATGTTTGTTTTTTTTCTTTTGAGTTATCTTAAGTTTTTATTGTTTATTTTTTAACCATGGTCGGGTTAATTTAAAGGTTTTAATTGGTTTAATTGGGTTTTTATGAAAGAAAGTTTCACCCCTCGAGAATCTCAGGGGGAGATGATGTGAAGAGTCCTCGGGTTCAGGGGAAGTATTTATAGGAAACCCGTAACCTATGTTAGGGTTTTTGATTAAATAATGCTAACCCGATAACTTGTCATCATGTCTGGATAGTGTTTGTTCCATGTTGTGCATGACAGGTTAAATGAAATGTCATGGAAAAGAAAAGTCAATGAGTGCTGCTACTATTCGTGTTGAAGAACCAATCGGAAAAAGGACTTACCCTATGCTCAGGGGAGGTTTTTGGTTTTTCAAGTGAAGCTTCTGAAGACTCAAAAGATACCATTCGCAAGTTTAGGGGAAGCTGAATGAAGAAAAGATGCAGAGCAGTCACAACAAGAAATTCAAGAATGCCAAGATAGAGGTTTTCAAAACACATCCTCTAAAGTTAAAGGCAAGTCAAGACAATTACTGATGATTCAGCAAGGAATCCACATTTTTCAACAAGAAGCAAGTATTTGAGAATCCTCCTCTCATTACGTGTTTATCATTTGCAGTTCAAGCTAATGTTGATTGAGAGAACACTCCCTAAAGTCATTTGTTGTTGCCCAATGAAGATTGCTAAAGAAAAGAATCTTCACCAACCCATACTCAAGCCAAGGAGAAGACTGTAAGTCTGAAGATTGAAAATAAAAGACATTTAATATCACAAGCCAAGGAGAAGATTGTAAGGGTATAATTTGTGGCTTGTGTATTAAATCATCACTTGGCGGATTACTTTGAAGTCCTATGTGTTAGAATAGGTGAAAATTAGTTGGGTTATGGGTATATTGGGTCATTTGAGACATGTTTGGGCTCAATTAGAATGAGTTTAAGGGGAGTTTTGTGGGCCTTTAAAGTCCAATACGGAAATTAGTGAGGATTTAGGGTTTTTAGTATGACTTGTTCTCCAAGATGGAGAATCCCTATAAAAGGGAAACCCTCCCCACATTAATATGTTGCTGGTTTTGTTGGTTGTTGTCTCTAGTGTTCTTGAAGTGTAATTCACGACATTCTCCTTAGAGAATTTTGACTTTTTTGTTGCAACCAAGGTGATCAATCAAGTGTTCTTCAATCGGTTTGTTCTTTTTATTACTTTCTTTGATTGTTCGTTGCTTTAATTGTTTATTCTTGAATCATCTATAATCACTGGATTTCGCACGGTGATTTATAGACTTGATATCGCGTGAGGAGAGATTTTGATCCTTACAATGCTTAGTAGAAAGAGGTTTTGCTTATAATGTTTCATATGACTCTTTTATACATAATGATTATTTGCACAGAGATGGGTCCCGAAGGCCCAAGGTATGTTAGAGTATTAATGATTTATAATACTAATGATTTACAATGTTTTGGTATAATCCTGTTATGTTTTAATACTAATGATTTAAATATTTTGAATTAACCTTTCGAGGTTAAGGTAAAGTCTTAATTACTTAGAACTCACCAGCGTATGCTGACCTTTCAAAGAATGTATGTATGTCAGGTATTGGTGATGTTTAAGGTAGCAAGGTAAGTGCTCTAGCGAGGGCAAATTAGATGGGCATGCTATCAGGAAGAACTCGCTAGTAGACTGGCATAGCTATAGATAAGATTTAGTTATTAGATTATGTTGTTATCTTTCTTACTGTTTTACTTAGCTTATATATAAATGAAAAGTTTTTAATTTCCGCTGCTTAGTTATCTCTGTTGTACCATGTGTTCATGAGTAAATCCGACAGATGACCCCTCCTGGAGCCAAGATTGGGAGTGGGCGTCACATCATAAGAGAAACCTCATCAACTGAAGCCAATGCACCTATGTCAGGACCAGATTTGAGCAACATTTTTCTCATATGATTCATTGATTCATCACACAAGTGCGGAAATCATGTGTGATTGTCGATTCTGGATGTATCAGCATCAATGCTCACCCATTGATGATTCCTAAAGCTCAAGAACACACACTAACACCAAGAACACACACACAAAGGCTCTCTGTAGGAAAATACTCCTTCAAGCGTTACCAATAGGGTTTTCTCATTGGTATTTATACTACTAGAGAGCCTGGGACAAAAAGAATGTTTGACACAATACAATCATTACCTAGAATTCAGCAAAATATTCTATCAGGATAACAAGTTCGCTAAGACTTAAATCAAGTTCGCTAGCACTTAACAAGTTCGCTAACAAGTACGCTAGGTAGCAACAAGTCCGCTAACAAGTACGCTAAACATTATCAAGTTCGCTAACAAGTTCGCTAAGTAGCAACAAGTCCGCTAACAAGTACGCTAAGCATTATCAAGTTCGCTAACATGAACAAGTACGCTAACAAGTTCGTTAAGAACAAATCAAGTACGCTAGGAACAAGACAAGTCTGCTAAGTAAGCAAGTTTGCTAGGAATAAACAAGTCCGCTAAGATAAACAATCAAACAAGTACGCTAAGTGTAAATCAAGTTCGCTAAGAACATAAGTCACAAGACCGCTAAGAAGCATAACAAGTACGCTAACATATAAACAAAGTTTACCAAGTACATATCAAAAGACAATTACAAAATAAAGTATCAATTACAAGATAAGAAAACAATAAGTTTGTGTTGCTAACAAATAGGTTCTAACAACCTACACCACCAAACAAACATGTTGACCTGCCCCCTGGTCCCTCCTCTCCATCATCAAAAGGAAAGGATCCCGCTGACATAGAATCAGAAGATGATTCTGGTGATGAGAAGAAGAAGAAGAAAAGGAGATTGATGCACATGAAAAGAAAGAAGGAAAGAAAACCAAAAAGAAGAGACTTTTTTCGTCCAAAGAATAAGGTTACTGGCTGGACAGTCGATGAAGCCACTTTTGACTTCACTTTTCAAATCAAAGATGGGACAACTAAAGTGGTGAATGCTCACAAAACCACCAGACTTCTTTCTGCTTACCAATTGACAAACATCTATGTAAAGCTAAGAGATATTCTAAGCCCAACCAGAGCTGAGCATCTGTTGATAATTTGCATCGAAGGCACAATGCTAGAATGTGGGATGCTTTATAGATCTCAAGGAGATACTGATAATGAAGAAGAAGAACCTTTCAGTGAGATCAAGTTTGTCATATGGGAAGAAGAAGAGAAAAGGTTTTATGTGCACAGGGCTGATGGTTCTTACACAATTCATAACTCCATCTCTATTCAAGATCAATGGAGTGAAAGAGATTGGGCTTTCCTTAAATTCATAAAGGTGACCAAAACCAGCATGAATCAGTTGTCTCATGATATCGATGCAAGCATTAGGGCCATGGATAAGTAGGTCAAGAAGAAGAAATATTTATGTATAAGTCAATTTTGTGAAGAGCTTCGAAGATGGTGAACAATTTGACAGCATCAGCTTAGGGGGAGATTGTAAGGAACATCACATTTGATATTCCGGTTGAAAGTCTAGTTTGGAAGAAGTTCCGGCTGAACTAGGTTCAAGCGGAAGTCTAAGTTCAAGCGGAGAAGACCATTCAACCGGAAGAAGCAATTTTGTCCAGACGCGAATATTCCAGGTGAACTCCTTTATCCACTAGATAAAGAGTTCAACTGGACATTTTATGCATAGTCTTTTCAGCAATCCAATCTCTGCAAAAGCTTTCTGGTTGCTTCCTTTTGTATCAAAGCTGCTCTCCTGAAGTATTATGTTGCTGATCACACGCCATCAAACCTATCAATCGAAGATTATTTTTTGGTAGTATAGTTTTAATTTTCTATTCAACGGTCTAGATGATCGTATGGAAATCAATGGCTATCATTGATTTCCCTTAGTACTATATATAGCATAATTTGTTCTCAACATGTACGCATGCTTATATGCAAAACACTGTGTAATATTGTTGAGTTAATGCAAATAGTGCCGAGTAAATTTTACTTCATGTGTTACTATCTTATGCAAACAATTATTATTTATAAGTGTTAACTGGTTAAGTAGAGTGGAGATTAACTTAATTCCGCAAGATTAATCTTACAAGTAAATCTTGTAATTAAACTAAGTGTTAAATATCTTGATTCTACACAACCTCTGCCTAATCTCCATCACTTCTGCCTAATCTCCCCACGCTCCATCTCTCTACTTTGTTTTTCTGCTCCATCTTCTTCACCTAGGATCGTCGCGATTTTGAGCCCTAACCCTAGCCTAACACCATTACAGTGGAGAGGAACTCGAAGCGGAAGGGGAAGAACGGTAACCCTAGCACCTCAAATTAAGCCTGGATGTTGATTATTGTGTGATGATTAACATGAATTCGCACGAGCTAAACTACCTAGCCTATTGCTATCTTCTCAAATCGGGATTGTTCTTACTTTTATTTCTACCTATTCATGTTTAATTTTTATTATTATTATTTTATTTTTATGCAAATTTAGTGGATATATTAACCATACTCGGTTACAATTTGCCTGACTTAGATATGTTCGGCCGATTGCAAGGTTGTATATTTTGTTTAGAATTGAGTTTTTTCTTCTTTTAGTAGTGTTCCTTTCAAATTTGGGAAGCATCTATTAATTCATAGAATTTTACCCTTTTTGTTCCATTTTTTTGGGAAAGTGTGTTTATGTTTGCTGATTTACATTTGATTGTTCTTTGGTAAGTTGCTAACATATAGATTCTCAGTTTTGGCGACATCACTGAAAATTAACGAAATTTATGATTTTAAGTGTTTGAATTGTCAACATGGTCGTAAACATGTAACCTGAGGCTTAGTTTGAGGTTTTCATCTCCCGGATGATTGGCAATGGAGGTACCATCGTAGAAGAAGAACCAAAATCCTAGCACCTCCAACCCCGCTTTCAATCTGAGGTGTTTAAATCAGTGCCTCGGGAGATAAGTTATGATATCTTGTAGCTAATTTATCTCTCACCATGGTGTCCTTGTAAGGTTCCTCTTTTGTGGTAAATTTTCAATTCAATTTCTTAGAATTTTGTTTCAGTTTGACGGTAAAAGTGGGAGATGGATTTGATTTGATCATAACATAATATATGTTATACTGTTGATTGGTTTCTTTTTTCATTCCGTGACATGAATATGCATGCTGAGGAACAATGAAAAGGGAATAAGAAGGAAAAGTAATTTTCTAGAAATGAGATTTGTTGAGAAGGCAAGTAATGCAATGGCTTTGGATGGCATTATTTTTGAGGTATTCCTAAATTATAAAAGTCATTTTCTAGAAATTAGTGTTTTTAAATTGGAGCATTATATTTGAGCAACCAGTGGCAGATATGTGTGAATTGACCTACCAATGTCCATATGCCTTTTTGTTTTGTTCTCTTGATTATATTTTTTGCTACTGATTACAAATTTATAGAGTCATAGTATGAATCTTAGGTACTACATTCCCTTTATGGCTACTTAATATTTATTATACATGTGTGTTGTCTCCTGCTACATAAAAAGCTCATTTTCTAAGAAAATCACGATTTTATAAAACTAATTACGTCATATTCTTATCTTTTATTTTGAAAATGCAATTCATCTACTTGTCCCTGTAGATATGTTGAATTCGAAGAATCTTCATCAGGTGTATTATGTACCTAAAGTTTACTTTTATTTATATAATTTCCAAGTGCACCCACAGGATATATTAACATGCAGGGCAGACTACGACTCATGTTCAGGTAATTGTAATATATATGACTTGCTAAAGTGTAATACATGCCTCCAGTTTCAAAATACGCTCGAAGTAGTAGTCACAAACCAATAGAACATATAATCCAATAGAAATTACATCTGTCCACGTCTGTTACAAAGATATCATCAAAATATCTATGTGGTTTTCTTTTCTATACACCGAATCTGACCAGCCACATGTTGAATGATGGAAACAACCTTAAAGTTTGTGGGAAAGAAATAAAAAGAATGATTAAATTTTCCATCATTTATTATGCTTTTTGTTATATTTTGTATAAAGGAAACTGGATACATAGGTGGGACTCTAGGAGGCCTATAAAGTAGTTTCAAAGGTTTTGTGGCCTTATGAAAAAAACTTGATAAGGTGGGTGACCTCCCATATACATCATGTTTTGCTAGTTTATGATAAAACACATTTCAAATTGACCCATTTGTGAGTTCTGCATATAAATCTGCTAAGAAAATTAATTATGGGACTGAAATCTTCTCATGTCAATGTTATTATGCGTCTAAGTTTTAAAGTCATAGAACATTATGTTGAACTACATTGGGTTTGAATGTACAGATTCTTGGGCATCTATAACTGTCTGATTGGTCATACCCATAGGCTACCTCATTACAGATTAGGCATGCCATCCGTGCCACTTTGCTAATACTAATATGAAACATAAAGTTAATGGTTATATTGTTTCACCAGACCCTAAATTGAGCAGTAATATTTAGGAATTCAAGTTCTTATAAGCGCTCAAACCACTCAACCTTTGGATTCATTATCTGCTGCTAAAATCAAAGTAGCTATGGTAACTGGAGCAACTAGTGCAACACCTAAGGTACACAATATTCATTATATGCTGCTTTACTCACACAGATGACACAATCTGATGGTGAGGCAATAGATATATGACTACCCCTATGATAACAAAGAGGGTATGTTCTTTTCATGTTTAAGTTTTTCTTTTATTCCTCTATTTAGTTTAATTATGTTTGGACTCGTAACGAAGGTAAAAATTGAAATGCACTTGTGCATATGAGAACTGTTCATAAGTAATAATAATGTGGAATCACCTCAGCTAATATTTATATCCATATACTATCGGATCCCTAAAATCATCAATATGCCTTTTGATAGCTGAGT
This sequence comes from Deinandra increscens subsp. villosa, assembly GCA_039602395.1. Lineage (NCBI taxonomy): Eukaryota > Viridiplantae > Streptophyta > Magnoliopsida > Asterales > Asteraceae > Deinandra > Deinandra increscens. The sequence continues at coordinate 80,227,209 of JBCNJP010000023.1, read as the reverse complement.
GAGCCATTATTTGGTAACCTCATTGGTTTGACAACCTTATGAAAAGATATGTGTCTTACTAATCAGAGTTATAGTTAGCAAAATCAGATATTCTTCCAGTTACTAGAAGGAATGCCCAATATGTTCAATTATAATGATTTTTGGTGTTTTTTGTTGATCACTGAAGTATGTGTAAATATCAAAAAAAAAGTGACTTATAAAGCTATAAGACGGATGTTTCCTCAGTTGATTCGTATTTGATTTCCTCTACATATGATATTTTTCATTTTTGATTAATGTTCAGATGGAATACCAAGATGAAAGACCAAGATAAGTGGAAAATGTCATTTGTCATGCCTTCGAAGTATGTACAAATACCATCAACATAATCGTTGCAGGAATGAAAGGAACTGTTATGACAGATGGTAAAAGGCAAGAGTCTTGTAGCATATCATGAAGTTAGCTATGCCATATGCGGGTACATACTTGTAAATTATTTTTAAAAGTTCAATCATTCTTTTGGTAAAACACAAATCTACTTGTAATATGTGGTGGTTGTGATGCAAAACTCTAACACCAGGATACAATGCAGTCCAGAAGGTGGCCCTGGTGCCATGTGCTCAAGAAAGAGGATTGACCTGGTTCATTCCATCAGACAAACAATGCAATTCTGATATCCCATCAAAAGATAAACAATGCAATTCCGAGGTACTTTTTGGGCACTATGTGGAGGCATGGAAGTCATGGTATGTTGAATCAGAAGAGAAGAAACAAGCACCAAAGTCTCCTGAATCTTGATCTGTTTTCACTTTCAGTTTGTATTTCATAAATTGAATATATAATAGTTGACTATTTGTATATTAATTGTAAACTCATGTTAACTTTGTAATGTTGTTAACTATATGAAATGTATTATTTTGCTACAAATGTATTTTATTTTGCATTATCCAATTGATTATCATTTAATGTGAATAATAGTGATTCTAAAAAAATATTTTTTTTAAATCCATGACGCGCAAAAATGCGTGTCATCGCCCTTTATGATGGGGGCATCCTTGACACACATTTTATGACACGCATTGCGCGTCAAGTTACTTCTTGACATGGCCTTCCTTAACGCGCAAATGCGCGTCATCTGGCCCCTTATTTGACACGCATTGCGCATCAAGAAAGGCATTTTTGTAGTAGTGCACATAACATGATATTACCATTACATGTTGTGAACTCCATCTATTATAATTTATGCACTCTCTTAGGCATTTCATCAAACACCTATTGTGCATACATATAATTCTTGCTAACATAAGACATTACATCTATTAATTTACCCCATTGGAGACCACTAACTCATAAATTTCACACCTTTCAACAATTTAACAATTTCATCAACATATAAGCTCCCTTAAGGTCAAAATTTGCAACCCATTCACCCCAATCACCCAATTTTCAAGGCAGCGGGTCTAAAACCCCATTACAAACACTAACAATTACATACAATTCCAGTCATGCAACATAAACTCAAGCATAATCTAAGCATACAATCACATTCACAATCAATTTCCTACATCAATTTTACCTCAAGGTGAAGTCCATAAAATTAAAAACGTAGGAGATCCACTTACTTGACAAAGAACCAAGGCAATAAGGTGAAAATATTGATCTAGGAAACTCCTAGGCCCCAATTTTGACTTTCCTTTTCTTAATCTTTTACCTTAACGAGCTCAATTTGGTGAAATCTCCACAAGAACTAGGGCTCCTCCCCTCTTACCCTCCCTGGTCGCGATTTACGTATCTGGGACAAATCCCAGACCAATTTTTCTTTTAACAATTTAATTACATTAGGCTCCCTTCAAGTTTTATAAGATTTGGCCACAAGTAACAAATTATACTAGCAGCCCTTCAAATTTCATTCTAACTCGTTAGTCATCCAAAATTTAAACTTAGTAACTAACGCTTCTGTTTCACAAACTTAACCAGATTATTAGTAATCAGTCTTACCCGATTAACACCCAACGATAAAAATGAAATATATAGGTAAAGTGAATTCGGGATGTTACAACTTCACTTCCCTTAAAGGGAGTTTCGTCCCCGAAACTTAAGCACGCATCAAAAAGGTAAGGGTAGTATCTTCTCATTTCTTCCTCAGACTCCCACGTGGTGTCCTATTTTGTCCGGTTCTCCCACTTCACCGTCACTTGGTCTACCTCTTTATTTCTAAGCCGCTTGGTTTTGTGACCCAAGATAGCAATGGGTCTTTCCACATAATTTAATTTGTCATCCACCACGATATCACTTAAAGGTACATAATCGGTTTCATCCGCTAAACATTTCCTCAAGTTAGGTATATGAAAGTGTTATGTATGCCACTCAATTCCTCGGGAAGTTCCAACTAGTAAACCACTTGTCCTACTCGAGCGATTATTTTAAACAGCCCGATGAGTCTTGGGCTTAACGTATCCCTCTTCCTAGACCTGATCACCCCCTTCCATGGAGATACTTTCAACATCATATAATCCCCTTTATCAAATTCAATCGATCTTCTTCTTCTATCCGCATAAGACTTTTGTCAGTCCTGGGCAGCCTACAAGCGTGCCCTAATCATATTAATAATTTTTGGTTGTGGCTTTGACCACATCCTTATGAGCAAGCTCTCGTTACCCCACCTCACCCCAACATATCGGGGTTTGACATTTTCGCCCAAATAACATTTAATATGGTGGCATCCCTATAATAGCATGATAGCTATTATTGTAAGAGAATTCCACCAACAGTAGGTGGACATCCCAACTACCTCCAAAATCTAGAATACACGCTCGCAACATATCCTCAAGGGGTTGAATTGTTCTTTCACTCTGGCCATCGGTTTGAGGATAATACATGGTACTAAAATGCAATCTTGTACCCAAATCCTTCTAAAATTTTTGCCAAAAATGGGACATAAAGCGAGTATCCTTATCCGGCGTTATCGACACCGGAACATCGTGCCTTGCCACTATATCCTTTATATAAACATTTGCCATCTTTTCTAAGGAATATGACATGCTAATCAGTAGAAAATGCGCACTCTTAGTAAGTCTATCCACCACTACCCATATCGCATTGAATTTTCTTTCCGTTTTTTGTAACTTGGTAAGTAAATACATTGTAATATGCTCCCATTTCCACTCGGGTATTTCAAGCGGCTGCAACTTGCCATAAGGCGACTGATGCTCAGATTTGACTTGGAGACAAGTCAACCATTTCTCCACATATTTAACAATGTCACGCTTCATTCCGGGCCACCAATAATCTCACTTCAAATCATGGTACATTTTCGTGGCCCCCAGGTGAATTGAGTATCGAGACTTATGAGCCTCATTTAGGAGCAACTCTTTCACCCCACACGTATTAGGAAGTAGGAACCCATAGTTGAACAAATCGGTATTTAAGGCCATTTTCATCATTGACTAGGACCTTCACCACCCCTTTTATCCGCTCCTTCTTCTAGTTTTGTTCCTTTATAGCCTCCACTTATACACTCTTGATTGAGTCAAGAATACTCGATCTCACAATCAGCCTCATGGAGTTAACCCTTATAGGGGTGAAGTCTCCTTTTCTACTCAATGTATCCGCCACCGCGTTAGATTTTCCCAAATGATAATGGATTTCACAATCGTAATCCTGATGAGCTCTAACCACCTCCTCTACCTCATATTCAACTCTTTCTGATCAAAGAAGTATTTTAAACTTTTATGATCAGTATAAATGGTGCATCTAACACCATAAAGGTAATGCCGCCAAATTTTAAGGCAAACACTACCGTCGCTAAATCAAGGTCATGAGTAGGATATTTAACCTCGTGCACCTTCAACTGTCTTGCGACATACGCCATCATCTTTCCTCGTTGCATAAGTACGCAACCGAGGCCTAGGTACAAAGTATCTGAATACACTACCATATCCTCGGTTCTGTCGGGTAACGCTAATACTGGAGCGTGAGTCAACCCTTCTTTTAGAGTCCGGAAGGACTCTTGTTGCTCCTTCCCCCACTCGTACTTCCCGTTCTTTCTTCTTAATTGCGTTAATGGCGAGACTATTTTGGAGAAATCCTTAATAAACCTCCTGTATCCTAAAAAACTCTGAATTTTTGTCAGGTTCTTAGGTGTGCTCCGCTTTTCCACCGCCTCTACCTTCAAAGTGTCCACCAAAATGTCTTCTGAACATATCACGTGCCCTAAAAATTGTACCTCTCATAGCCAGAAAGCACACTTCAAAAACTTCACATACAATCTTTCTCGCCTTAGAGTTTCCAATACTTATCATAGATGTTCAACATGCTCCTCTTTGCTTCGCAGTACATCAATATGTCATCGATAAACACAATAACCGATCGATCCAGCATGGGTTTGTACTGAGATCCATGAAATCCGCGGGCGCATTTGTCAATCCGAACGACATTACAAAAAACTAGTAATGGTTGTACCGCGTCCGAAATGTCATCTTCGGTATGTCTTCCTCTCTCACTTTCAACTGATGGTACCCCGACCTCAAATCAATCTTCGAGAACCAACTCGCACCTTGTACTTGATCATATAGGTCATCAATGCTCGGAAGTTGATACCTATTCTTCACAGTCAGCTTGTTTAACTCACAATAGTCTATATACGTCCTTAGACTCTCGTCCTTCTTCTTAACAAAGAGTATTGGCGCACCCATGGGGAAGGTTAAATAAACCCATTGTCTAGCAGTTCTTGCAATTTCTTCATAAGCTCCTGCATTTCAGTAGGAGCCAATCGATATGGAACCTTAGCCACTGATTTAGCTCCAGGTACCAAGTCTATACGAAATTCCACCTCCCTATCCGGTGGTATACCTCGCAGGTCCTCGGGGAACATATCTGGAAATTCTTGTACAACTGGTACTTCTTCCAATATCTTACTTTTCATCTTTACATCCACTAGATATGCAAGACAAGCTTTACATCCATGTTGAATGTACTTTCTTGCCTTCACCATTGAGCACAACTGTAACTCGTTCTTCCTCTCGCCTTGCACACTTACCTGCTTCCCGCTTGGTGAAAATAGATGAATCACCTTGCGGTTGCATACCACATTGGCTTGGTATCGCGACAGCCAATCCATTCCGACAATCACTTTGAACTCCCCCAACATCATGGGAATTAACTCAATCAAATATTTTCCATCTTCAATAGTGATTTTACAGTTTCGGGATACATCAAAAACTAGAACACTCTTATTATCTGCTATTTCAACTTTTAAAGGCACAGATAATTTATCAATAACAAATGAAGGATGAGAAAGAAGTTCGTGTGAAACAAGTGACCTACTTGCACCCATATCAAACAATACATATGCAGGAATATAGTTAACAAGGAAAATACCTGTAACCAATCACGGATACACCTTTCCTTCTTCCACCATTAGTTGGTAGGACCTCCCCTTTGCCTTGGGGATTTCTACCTTTCCTCCACTTTAGCCCGCCCCTGAATTCTGGCTTGGGAACTCGCTCTTCTTATGACCAGACTTCCAACAGTTATAACATAAATGGGCCGGACTCGGGCATTGAGCTATCCCGTGACCTGTCTTTCCACATCCATAACATTTTTTGGTTTTCAAGAAACATTCACCTCTATGCACTCGGCCACAATGTGACAATTAAGAGGGGGTCCACTTCCTTCACTTTCCGACTTCTTCGGGGTTTCATTCATTTTTGGCTTCTTGTTTTGGGTCGAGCTACTTTCATCCCCTCTTTTCTCTCCTCTCTCTACTTGCTTCTTCAATTCCAATTCTCCGTCTCAGAAAGCATTTATTACCTCCTTAAGGGTCACACGTGTCAATGCATTCACAAACTCTCTATAGTCAATATGCAACATATTGTTAAACTGATAGATTTCTGCTTCTCCGTTCGGAGCAAATCTTTACAAAACTTCACTCTATCAAGAAAGAACCCAATTACTTCCCCAATGGTTACCCCTTATTTTGACGAAACAGCATAAGCTCGTCTTGCAATTTATTCACTTCTGCTTGAGGGCTATGATGGGTGGCGAACAAGTCTTTAAACTCCTCCCATAACATAGCATTTGTAACTTCTTTCCCTTTTTCTTCTTCCATCAAATCCCACCAATCCTTTGCTCGGGATGGGAGTTGTCCCGTAGCAAACATCACTTGATCCGTTGGATCACAATGACTTCTTGCAAACACCGCCTCCATATCTGTAATCCACCAGTAACAGGCTATCGGGTTTGCATCACTCGTATAGAGAGGAGGTTTACACGCCATGAAATCCTTGTAGGTGCACCACCCATTTCTTTCACCCCACCCAATTCACCTCTTAGTTCATTCTTTATCGCTTCTAACTTCTTTTCTAATGCTTCCATTAGAGAAGCTTCCATCTTACCCACGTGGGTTAGCATCCACCATGACTTCAACTTCATCACTCACTATCTTCTTTACTTCAGAAATCATAGCCCCCGTATGGGCCCCACCTTGTTTATCTGCAGCTGACATTACAAACTAAAAATATACAATCGATTAATAAGCTTCATAACAATTCATTAGTCCTTCATATTGAAACTTTTAACAATAGTATTCTATTTGCAATTACAAATAGAAATTCACAGCACTTTTCATATATCGTCCCTACCTCATTCCTAATTGTCTACACAATTAGGAGTTTTTCCCCCTTACATTAACACACTCTTCCTACAAGTAGGAAGTCAATAAAATTTATCAATCACAATCACTTCTCTGGCCTCACTTGGCCTATCATAGTCTACACACGCAGGCATGATGTTTTAAATACCTACCGTTGTGATTGACCCCTCATTTTACATATTTCAATCAACTTCGTTAACTTTCATTCATTATCAACAGTCATCACTAGGAAATCATCAAATCATAGAATTAATAACATCAATATTAAGTATTCTACTATTTACCGGGTCACACGATCGAGCCTGGAACTGAATACCCCTTTCATACCTCGAGCACTTGGTTTGAGTTCAAGTGCCCCCAAGACACTTGAATCTCTCAAACCTCGGCTCTAATACCAACTTGTGACACCCTACCCTTTAATATGACAGGATTTAGCTTCTTGAAAATACGAGCTGGAAAAGTTTAATTCCATTACTTACTAAACCAGCTAGTTTACATTCATTTAACAAAAAGCTAACTTAATTGACATATTTTATCGGAGTTTGCGATGGGACATGACACACTATACATTTACAAAACATTTCCATTACAAAATAAGTTTGGCGCTCAGTTCCCAAAAGATTCATGCTCGATCTTGGCCCGGCTACACCTATTCATTCTCTGCCATTAACACCGGCAACATGTTAGTATTGATGGCATATAACAAACCAATCCCGTACAAGACTTCTAAATGCAAGAAAAATGACAAAACTTCAAATTTGAGTTCCAAGTGTATCTCTTGGAACAACAAACAAACTTGGCGATACGCTTGATAGATTAAGCGTATTGCTTACTTTATGATATGCTCCAAGCAATACGCTTGGAACCACATTTCCAGCGATCAACTGAAATTTTCCCCCGTTCCATACTTAGCCAAAATTTCAGCCATTTCAACTTTCCTACAAAAATCACCATACCACCTCTAATCAAGCACCCTTTTATTTCCTGCAATTCTACAATCAAATTGAGTCAAAATGCATAACAACATCATGATTTACGATTTGGAAACAACACCATTCAAATTAAAAGTACCAACCTGTTGACCCATTAATCCCCATTCATATGTAAGTTCTAATTCTATGACTTCTAAGGGTCACAATCCAATATACATAAATATAGTACTTCACATGCAAACACATGGGTTATTCCGCTATAAACATCATATACCCACAAATTCACACATTTAATTCCTCCTTGACACATATAATTGTGCCAAGATATCACTCTCACCCGAAGCTGCAATCATAAGTTTGGTTATTTCATTCCATAATCCAACCCAAGTTCCACTAGATTCCTTCAATTTCCTATGGGTCAACTTTCCATCTAACCCTAACGGGTCATCTCACTCTTTCACATCTTCCATTCATTCATAATAATTCCACAATTGAATTCGTTCAAGTGTACGTCATAAACATACATTAATACTTCTAAATAAAATTTGGCCAATCTCTTATTCCTATAACATTAAAATAACACTCCTATATTACCTCAAGAATCAGGCTTTAGCTTTTCCTTCGCATTGAGCTCCTAAACTTTCTCCTTCACCATTTAGTGACCATCATTCACATCACATAGCATAATATTACCACAACATGTTGTGAAATCCATCTATTATAATTTCTTCACTCTCTTAGGCATTTCATCAAACACCTATTGTGCATAGATATAATTCTTGCTAACATAAGACATTCCATCTATTAATTTACCTTATTGGAGACCACTAACTTATAAATTTCACACCTTTCAACTATTTAACAATTTCATCAACATATAAGCTCCCTTAAGGTGAAATTTTGCAACCCTTTCTTCCCCAATCACCCAATTTTTTATTTTTAGGAGAAGGGTCTAAACCCCCATTACAAACTCTAACAACTACATATAATTTCTATCATGCAACATAAACGCAAGCATAATCTAAGCATACAATCACATTCACAATCAATTTTCTACATCAATTTGACCTTAAGGTGAAGTCCATAAAATCAAACAACTTAGGAGATCTACTTACTTGACAAAGAACCAAAGCAATAAAGTTAAAATCATGATCTAGAAGACTCCTAGGTCCCAATTTTGAATCTCCTCTTCTCAATCTTTCCCTTAACGAGCTCAAGTTGGTGAAATCTCCACAAGAACTAAGGCTCCTCCCCTCTCACCCTCCCTGGTCGTGATTATGTATCTGGGACAAGTCCCAGACCAATTTTTCTTTTAACAATTTAATTACATTAGGCCCCTTTCAAGTTTTAATGTTTTATAAGATTAGGCCACAAGTAACAAATTATACTAGTAGCCCTTAAACTTTTATTCTAACTCGTTAGTCACCCAAAATTTAAACTTAGTAACTAACGCTTCTATTTCACTAAACTTAACCAGATTATTAGTAATCACTCTTACCCGACAAACACCCAGCGATAAAAATACAATATTTAGGGAAAGTGAATTCGGGATGTTACACCAACCAATGTGGGATGAGTTCCACTTCTATACTTAGATTTTTTCTCTCAACTTTCGCAGTTTTTACAGTTGTGTACCTCAACTTTAAGGCTCGATATCTCATTCACATGAGCTCTATATTGCACGTGGTTTGGTTTATTGGAAAGCCCTCACAACGTACTACACAAACCCAAAAAATACAGTTGCATTAACCGCATTTACCAGCATTTTATTTGCGTCCAAATTTGGTGAATAACTCATTTTCACACTTCATGATAAAACCCATTTTTCACTATTTTTCTCCCAAAACTCCAATAGAATTATCTCCTTTTCAAAACGTTTCACCACCTTTGCTAAAGAATTTCAAACACCAGTGATGACTTTCTTGCACGGCACCAAAGACATTTGATTACACCGACCATGGATTCCATCCACCACATTTCTCCATAATTTAGTATCCTCCACTTTCCACTTCCAAATCCATTTTGCTAAAAGACAGTCGTTAACAACCGAAAGCGGGGTCAACCCAACCCACCTGCTTTTTTAGGTTTACTGGCGATTACCCTAGACACCCAATGGATCCTTTTCCCCTCCCCAACTCCACCCCTCAATAAATTAAAACGTATACTTTCCAACTTATTTATAATGGCCATCAGGGCCTTATACAAGGAAAAGAAGTAAGAAGGTAATCAAGCACACTTTTAATCAAAGTGAGCTGCCCCCAATACATAGCATTTAATCTTTCCAAAGAGCAAGTCTCTTATCAAACAATTCCGCCACCGGCTTCCAACTTTTAACCATATTCATATTAGCACCGACCACCAAGCTAAGGTACTTGAAAGGGAACACACCGTCCTTACATCTTAATAAGTTCGCCTTCTCTAAGATTTTCCTTTGGGCCACATTCACCCCGGCCGAACCACACTTATGCAAATTGCACCAAAAACAATAACATCTCTAAACAGTTGCATCCACAGTAGCGTATTAAATTTGAAAAATAAAATCATCATAACATCCCTAAATTCACCTAAAATAGCGTATTCAATTCAACTGAATTCACCTAAAATTTGACAAAATATCATCATAGCGTATTAAATTTGCATCTAAAATAATAACATACCTAAATAACAAAATCTCTAAATTCACAATATTCTTTATCCTTATCTTTATAATTTAAAAAAATCATTTTTTTTCTAAATTCAACTCTCAAATTCTTTGAACCTTTGATATCTCTTTCTTTATGTGTAACAACCCGAATCCGCTTTGCTTTAATATGATCATTTTATTGTGGGTTCTAGCCGGGTAATCAGGATTAGTAATTAACCCAAAATAATTAGTAAAAATTATTAGTTACTAAGTTATGTTTTAGTGACTAATAGTTAAATACGAAAAGTTAGAGGATTAAAGTGCAAATAAGAACTTGTGGTAGTAATTAACTTTAGGAACATATTGGAGGGACTATAGCTATAAATTGGGGAACTAAAACAAGTCTGGGATTCCCCCAGACTTAGACATCATGACTAGAGAGGGAGGAAAGAGGATTGAGCCCTAATTCTTGGAAGTTTAGCTAAATCAATAGTGTTTGAGGTGAAATCTGCTTAGGGGAAATCGAAATTGGGAAGAGGAAGGCTTCTAGTTCATCATATTCCTCTTGATTTCTAGTCTATTTCCAAGTAAGTTACTAAGCCAATGTATGTGATTCGGTGATCATCATCTTAAGGTTAACTAAAGTGGGGAATAGGTTGTATATGTGTTTCTATACTTAGTTTGCTCATAATGTTACCTTGCATGCTAGTAATCATATGATTTGGGTAGAAGTGGTGATCGGGGTTTAAATAGATCACATGGAAATCGAATTCCATAGACGATTGGGATATTAGGTTGGTTATACAGATCATATGGAACCTTGGTTGTATGATAAAATTGTTAAGTTGTGCATAATTTGTGAAATTGATATGCTTGTAATTAAGGGTGGGGTGGATTGGTAGCTTAAATGTTGCTTGCTAGCTAGAACACCAATTATGCACTTTAGGTGGTCGATGAAATGCTTGAAAGAAAATGGGATTCTGAATTAATTTGATGTCACCAAATTGAATTGGTAATTGTTATGCTAGAATTGTGTAAATTGTGAATGTAGAAAGGTTGATCTAAATAACCTTATTGTATAGGTGAAGAAGGTGGAAGCTCGGACCCCATCATGAAGGAAAAGTTAAGATATATAGGTAACATAAGTGTGTGTGTGTGTGTGTTTATTTTTAATGTTTTTAGGAATGTGAGAATTCCCTAAATTGCTATTTAGAAGTGGTCATGTATGTTAATATTTGATGTGTGAAATAATTTAGATGTGGGTTTATTTATGGAATGAATCTAAGAAGTTGGAAATGTTAAATGACCCGTTTGGGTTGAGGTGGAACATGGAGTGAACCCAAGATTGAACCTCTGGGTAAGATGTGGATTCGTGAACATTCATGATCCGAGTGTGCACCTTCGGGTGGAGTGTGACCTTGGAACAAGTTTACTTATACCAAGTGTAGGAATGATAATTGAATGATGATGTGAAAGAAAGATAATGTAGGATTTCTGTCTTGCTTATAAGAGTGTGGAAATTACATATACAATTAATGAGCCATATTTGTGGGTAGTTAACGATAAATTGTGATTCTGGATTAGATCATAGGGGTCGGAGGAGCTTACTAGATTGCTCTGCATGACTTGAAATCTAACGGGTTAACGGGTTGGGAAAAATCATTCTTATACATTCCACTTCATTGTTATGAATGTCTCAACTAAATTAACTTGACTTCCCTTGGAAATTCATGAAAAATGTATGAGAATAATGAGTGTAGAGTTGGAATGGGGACTTGCAATTTGTTTGGAAATCTGGCAAAAATTGGCTATGTATAAAAACACTCGGAATTTGATCTAGCTGTTATAAATTTGGTTCTAGGCGATGCACCTAGAACTGTGGTTTCCTTTAGGTGATACGTCAAGAGATTCCAGACGATACGCCTCTTTTGACAAGAGGTTTTAGGCGATATGCCAGAGGCCTAAATTTAAGATTTTATCATTTTTTTATGTATGGTGTGTTTATTGTGGTTTGGTTGATATATGTCATTAATGCTAATATGTTACTGGTATTGATGGTAGGTAATTAATAGTTTGTGGGTCAAGGTCGAGCCGCTTTCGCAAAGAACCGAACACCGAGTTTTGAGGCCGATGATGTTTTGTTAATTGTCATCATGTTATGTTATATGGCGTACTCTGATGATGGAAGAATATTAGTATGATAAACATATTTTTTGTATAACAATTTGATAAGTATCTTGTTTTTGTTGGTATAAATATCAATTTTTTTCTGGCTTGTGTTTTATTAGTTAAATCAATCGAATTTACGGGGTGGGCTCTTACATTATGCATATCTATATTATTTTTATATTATTTTTCTCTTACTTCCATTTACAATCTTACATAGTAACTAATTTATCTTATTATTGTTTTTCTTTTAAAATTGATTATCAATAAATTTTAATAAAATAGTTTTAGGTCAAGGCGGATTCGTCTAAAACAGTGGTCTTTTGGTTCGGGTTCGGATCAACATCTCCCCTTAAAAACAAAAATAATAATAATAATGGAATATGAGGTTTTAATAAAAAAATACGGTTCGGCTCAACGCAGGTCAGTCTAAAAACGCCAATGAATTGAAAATTTTATACAATAAACTATGAAAAACCGAGGTGGTGACCAAATACCTTGGTTGCGGAAGCGGATCGAGTCTTTGTGTAACTTGTTTTAGTAGAAACAAATGAACACCCGGATATGAACAACGATGGTGTTTGAGATGTGATGATGATGATGATGAGCAAAGCTAGTAAAACATGGATATATGAAGAACAACATAGATAGATAAACAAGATGGAATGATAGATAAATAAAGATAATCGAATGATTACATTTTACCTACTCCATGCATCCCGGGTATCATGAACTTACTAGGTGAGTTCATGAACCCTTACAAACTTCAAAGAACCATGACTAACTCTCTCTCAACTCTCATACATGCATCATCAAGTCTTTCACAATGAAAGACTTACTATATAGCACAAGACTCACTAAGGGCATAATAGTAAAATACTAACTAGTGACAATATTTAAACAATAAATAATATTCACTAGAGCATCTTCTTTGTTGAGTCGCGTTGTCTTGAGTCGTCATGTTCTTCACCGTGTTGTAGGGACGGTATATAATAAGTGGTCATTGAATATTAATCACATCTATCCAAATCTTGTTGGCTCGGTATGTCGATTCCCAACAATCTCCCCCTATTTGGTAGATGGAATACTCAACACTTGTGACATTGATTCTTGTATTCTTGCAACTTGACTTTAAGATAATCTTCATGTAGTTTCAAGTCTTTCATTCTTCATTTCTCCTTTGTGAAGCTCCCCTTGCAATTAACATTCTTCTAGCCCGAAACCAAAGTTTGTAAATGTATAAGGTGTTTACAAAATTTCAGCACAATGGCTAGCAACTTGAGGACTCAGTAATAACTCAAGGTGCCAATATTGTTGAAAGTAAACAAGATAAAGGATCTATGAAAAACTCGAGAATTAATTCCACAATTCAACCGTCTTGAAATAATTGGCCGAATACCAAACCAATGCTTCGCACATAGATAAACCACTTCTTTTGTGCTATTAATCTTGTCTCGGTTTTTACCATAATGGCAATGTCACAACTGTTACGGCTTGAGGACTCTTTGAAGATTAAAAATCACGTCGCTTTCTTTTGCTAAATACATTGCAAAAAGTCTCATCATATCATCACATCTTCTCCCCCCTAGACTTTTGCAATCCGTAGCAAACAATGAAAAGCATGTTGTTGTTGTAGACAAGACCCGGAAACAACCTTTTCAACAAAATACCCTAGGAATTCAATAAGCCAAAATCCAACAGTAGCTAACCCATCTTCATTTTTCATGTAGAAAACCCAAACTTGTGCACATCCTTAGTCTTCAATATTGCTTCTAAACACGTCTGCTTATAACGAAACAAGAATAAAAAACAAGAATAGCTTGGTATCTACGATGTACCTTATTATACGATTTATCAAGGTTGCATTGGATAATCATGGCTTCATTGAGGTTTGTTGTGGTTGTAGGTTGACAACAAAAAAATATATTAAACAGTAACCCACTGTTAATTATTCCAAGTCTGTCTTCAAGTTTCTGATCTGGACCAAACACATAATTTTCACAGCCCAATCTGCCTTAAATCTCTTAAAAATCCAGCAGATTTAAGAGAGCAAGCTAGTCTAGCCCAATTCAATCAGCAGCCCAGCAAAAAATTAAAGATAGCCGGCCCAATCGGTTTCTTGAATATCCAGCCCATTCCTTCATAAAAGAAGGTAAACCCTACTTGTTGCACACGAACAACGCGTACCAGAACTTTCACTTCTTCTCTGTCGACGAGAGATAAAGACTGGCGGCCTGATTGGCGAGTTCTAGCAACCTCAAATGCGGACAGAAGGAACTTCGGCGACCTGAGGAGAACAGAAACAAGTACCGGCAAAGAATCGTTATTTCCAACGATGACCTTGTGCTTAAGTTGGTGGCCTGAACGAATTCAGGCGCCCTGAACGAATTCAGGCGGCCTGAACCTGAACATAAGCATTATCTGGCGGCTTAGAAGCGAATTCCGGTTGGTCGACGATTTTCCGGTTCATCTTTGAATTCCGGTTGAAGGTGAAACTTCCGGTTGAACTTCATTTTCCGGTTCGAGCTGTTTTTCCGCTTGAATTAGGGTTGAGCCGGAACCTTCCTTTTCCGGTTGAAGTTAGTAGTTTCGGCTGAACTTATGTATTCCAGTTGAATGTTGATATCCGGTCGAAATCTTCGCTTGGACAGAATTCCGGTCGAAATCTCATTTTTCCGTCTAAATATCGAAGTTCCGGTTAAACCTTGAAGTTCCGCTTGAACCATGATTTCCGGTTGATCAGAGAGCTTCGTTTTTTCGGTTGAAACTCGAACTTCCGCTTGATCTGATATTTCCGGTTGAAAGATGGCAACAGAACATGCTGTGATTTGTTTGTATACGCAATATAAAAACAAAGGTAAAAGCTGCATTAACTTTTTTCAATCTTTTTCTCGTCGTCGACCTGATTTACGTCTTCGTATGGCAACCTAATACCAACCGTACAAAACCAGCTATCAACTATATCAATGGTTAACCCAGATCAGATTCGATCACCTTCAACATTGCATGAACCCTAATATACGAAACCTTTCCTTCGGTGAAGCTCAGATGACGTTGATCAATTTGTTTCCAACATGGATCTTCATATCGAATGGGTCGGTAACGTACCCTAGCTGTGACCTTCGTCACTTTTCTCCGATGACAAACCCCAGAACTATTAACAGAAACGAGTATACGAACGAGCTCGAGATGCAGTCTCGTGTTCGTGTTTCTGAGTTCATCGTCTTAAAAGATTAAAACCTGTAAACACTCTAAATATTTTGTGTAGCTCTCATGATTTTAGAGAGAGAAAGTAGTGCCATGGAATCTTGAAGAAAGTATAGATACGTGTTGAGAAAGAAAGTGCAGGAAAAGTGAATAAAGTAAAAGAAAAAGAATTGTGGGACTCAAGAAAAGTAAAGTCAAATGCTTTATAGTAAGTTGAGATGAACACACAATCAGATAAAGTAGGATGGGAAAGGAATAAACACTTTCTTCAAGAAATCTTGAGATTCACAATTAAAAGAAATTACCATGAATTTTGAATTAAAAAAATAAGTATACATAAAATATGCATCAGATTCATGTTTTGAGCTAGATTTAGAAACAACTTGGACAAGTTTATAAACCTATTTGTGTTTACTGGACAAAAATACAAATGCTCAAGAAAATTTCTTTTAACAAATCAAAAGATATATATGAACAAATAGATTTTTACTATTCTATGGAAGAAAAATTTAAAACCCTTTTCATAGACATTGAAAGATATGGAGGGGAGTTCAAGAATCTTTCAAAAAATTTAACATCTCCATTTGTTTACAAAAATAACGAGCATATGAACACAAAGTTGAGATATCAACCGTGAGGTTGCATTATCTCGACCGTGGCTTTGATACCAATTGAAAAACCGAGGTGGTGGGCAAATACCTTGGTTGCGGAAGCGGATCGAGTCTTTGTGTAACTCGTTTTTGTAGAAACAAATGAACACCCTGAAATGAACAACGATGGTGTTTGATATGTGATGATGATGATGATGAGCAAAGCTAGTAAAACATGGATATATGAAGAACAACATAGATAGATAAACAAGATGGAAAGATAGATAAATAAAGATAATCGAATGATTACATTTTACCTACCCCACGCATCCCGGGTATCATGAACTTACTAGGTGAGTTCATGAACCCTTACAAGCTTTAAAGAACCATGACTAACTCTCTCTCAACTCTCATACATGTATCATCAGTTCTTTCACAATGAAAGACTTACTATATATAGCACAAGACTCACTAAGGGCATAATAGTAAAATACTAACTAGTGATAATATTTAAACAATAAATAATATTCACTAGAGCCTCTTCTTTATTAAGTCATGTTGTCTTGAGTTGTCATGTTCTTCACCGTGTTGTAGGGACGGTATATAATAAGTGGTCGTTGAATATTAATCACATCTATCCAAATCTTGTTGGCTCGGTATCTCGATTCCCAACAAACTATATTCACCCAATCAATTAATCAAAAGATTAAAAATTTAATCTTTACAACCAATATACAAGATCTTTCCATAGATAAAACTATAGAATAAACTAATAAATAAAATTCAACATTAGAATTAAAATAAGTAACATGAATCAAAATTTATCAAAAAATATTGAAATGGGAGAGTTTTGGTGAGATGATGACAAATAATTGTTATACGATGTGAATAGTGGCTTGTTAATATACGAATTTACTATACAAATCTTGTATTTAGGTCATCCGGTATACATGACGCTATCCCACGTGAAGGGCCTTTGCGTTGTGATGGCGGCACGGAACACTGCCCACCATCTGTATGATGGGGTGGCGTGGTGAATCCACGCGAAAAGCTTGGCGCCGGTGAAGGGGAGGGGGTTGGGTATTATCCCAATCAATTGATGCCACCTAATTTTTGTATTTTGTTATTTCTTTAAACTAATAAAATATAACCCAAACCACATAACACAACCAGACCACCATACCTCTCCTACTAAACCACACAAGTGTTCTCCAGTCAGTGCTTACGTGGCAGAAACACCACACCACACCATGTATACGTCATGCCCTTAGTTATTAAATTTTAAAGATAAAGAAAAAATTAAGAAATGGGATGGAGGGGTATTTGGGTGATTTTATAACTTATACCTTAAAATATAAAGATAAAACAAATTATACCAATTAGGTTATGTTTGTAATACCCACACTTCATTTTTCAACATTTCATTTTTTTTACCAACTCAGTGTCATATCATCACCCTACACTCCACACACTTGTTAATAGTAATACTTCCACTTCACTTTTTCAACCCATATTTTTTTTTTAATATTATTTTATTCACATAAATAAATTTAAAACTAAAACATAAGTATTAAATAAGTAAACTAAAAAAATTAAATAAAATTAAAACATTTCCTAAAATATGAAAAAATTAGAGAAAATTATCATTTTCGTCCCCATAATTTGCTCAAAATTGTCAATTCAGTTCAATAGTTTAAAAATTGTCAATTTCTTCCTTATGGTTTGCAAAAATTGCCTATTCTGTCCAAAACCATCAATTTTTTGGACTGAATTGGCATTTTTTTTACAAAACCATAGGGACGAAATTGGCAATTTTTTACAATGTTTTGGATTGAACTGGCAAATTTTTAAACCACGGGAACGAAATTGGCAATTTTTAAACTATTGGACTGAATTGGTAATTTTGTACAAACCACATGGATGAAACCTAATAAAATCACTACTTATTTAGAATTAAAGACATTACTTATATCGTACGAAAAGTTTGGCTCGTATTTTTTTTAGCCAAACTACGACCCTCATCAGCCATTTCATGGTGAGATTTGAAAGAATATGAAGAAGATGAGATAGAAAAATAGTGTGAATAAGTGGGTGGAAGAGATGATATATATATATATATATATAGGTATTTAAGTAAAAAAAATTAAAAAGGGATTATAACCACTGGGAGCAGGTGGGACCCTCTCCAACGGTCCAAAATTGATTCCCACAACACTCTCCACCACGCAGCGAGGTACCACCGCACCACACCAAGAAACTGCGGCACTGCATGGTGGATTTTGGTGTTCCCACGCCACACCACGGTACACCTCAGCTCCACCGCACCATGCGGTGTAAGTATTACAACTATCCTAAGAGCATTCCGATCAGCTTCTTTATATTACAACTTATCTTTAAACTTTAAAGAAAATATATAAAATACCTATTTTTTCTCCAACTTTAGCATCTTTATATTTAAACCTTATACTTAAATTTTAAGTGATAAATATAAGATATTGGTAAATATACCAATCCATTACACAAATGAGTTTTTTTTTTTGAATAAGGAATGCGATGTAACTTGTTTTATTTAAAGTCTTCAAAATTTATGGATGAATGCATTTTTAGATAAATTATAAAGATAAAGATAAAGACCATGTTGTAAATGCTAAGAGTACTTTTATTTCAAGTTTATATGACAAGTGGCTTTGACCACTTTAGCTAAACTACAATAAACCATTGGTTATTTGGCCAAATGGTATGGCGATGAGAGGAAACTTCAAGACTGAAAGGTCACGAATTTGATCCCCAAGCCCAACATGTTTTTCACTCGGTCGTTTGCGGATATATTTTCCCTGGGTGGGCTCAAATGGAGTGTGTCTTGGTCACATCCAACACCTGCGAGTATATGAATATTGAGAAATTGGATCAAATCAGGAAAAACTTTCTTTGGGGCGGGGGTCTTGATAGGAAAAAAATCGGTGGATTAAATGGGACACGGTAACTCTACCAAAAGATAAAGGTGGTCTTGGTTTTGGTTCCTTGAAACCTGCTAACATGGCTCTGCTCACAAAATGGTTTTGGAGATATAATTCTGATACTAACACGAACGGTCTTTGACAAAAAGTTATTTATGCTATTCATGGTAGCTCTGTCACTAGTTCTGTAACATACGTCTATTTTCTATAATTGTAACCCGACCCGTTTCAAAATTTGTGTAATCTCGAGTTTATTCAAGAAACGATTGGCGTGAATATATATATATATATATATATTATTTTGTTTTCGTTTCAATATGTACAATTATCTATGCTTAGGTCATGTCCATCCTTGACATATCTCAACGCCGATTAAAATATTTTTATTAATTTAGAATATATTTACTTGGAGTTTTAAATTTAGCGTGAATGTTTCATGCCTATTAATTATTTGAGCAAGTCTAAACATACTTAACTATCACCAATTAACCATATAATACATCAGATGTTATTTTCTAAAGTGGTTTTAATAAGAAAAAAAAATTATTCCATCTGAACTTATACCCCCCTGTACCTGAAAAATACTATCTATCCAATGAAAACTCCTACACAACAAACTTGCATTTCACCCTTTAATTTTGTTTTCCTCCTACTTCAAACCAACCATCATTGTTCTACATGGTAGTGAGGTTGGACCACTTTTCTTGGACCTTGTTTTTTACTCACAAAATCCAAATTAAACCATGTCATCCTCCTTTGTACTACATGCCATATTTAGTCTAATATACGCAAGCATGTCCCTAG
Source organism: Deinandra increscens subsp. villosa (assembly GCA_039602395.1). Lineage (NCBI taxonomy): Eukaryota > Viridiplantae > Streptophyta > Magnoliopsida > Asterales > Asteraceae > Deinandra > Deinandra increscens. Next base: position 80,207,299 of record JBCNJP010000023.1, on the reverse strand, counting down.
TGAAAAATACTCCACCTCTTTTGGCTACCCATCTCTTTCACCTCCACCATTTTCTACCACCTACAGCTAACCCCTCCCCCCCCCCCCCCCAAAACACTTCAACAAAGTTCTCATACTCAAACCCATCCTAGCTTCTACTCCCTTTAAAACTCACAATTTTAACCCCAACTCCAAACCCTTTTCTCAAGCAACTCTTAAACACATTAAGTCACTCTCAAACCCTCACAAACCAACCCCTCATTCACCAAAATCGCATCCCCTCAACCCCACAAATCTGGTCGCGAGTTCAGCCCCAAAACCACCGTTTTCGTGCCATATTCACATTGTTTCAAAGCAGCGAACACAACAGCAACTCAAAAGCATTTTCAGCCTAAATCTCAGCGCTCGAACCCTCTTGTTTCAGGTATATGACTCACCTCTCGACCCCTCTTCGTTTCGCTTACAAAACAACACCGAAAACCTCCATTTTGGACTTGTTTCGACACTGAAAAACTCACATTTCGTGTTGTTTTTTGCATTGTTACGGACAGCAGCAACCCGTCACGTTTTCGAGCATTTTTTAGCCATATTCAAGCATATTTCGGGTGTTAAGGTGCCTCTCAAGTCCTCTTGGTTCCTCCTACTTTCACGTGGCTCGTCTTCGTGAGAACACTCTCCCTCACTTTATGTCTTTTATAGCTTACTTAACTTAAGTATTTATATTGGTTCAACTTGGTGATATGTTGTTGTTATATGGTTTAGATGTTAATTGTCACACCCCAACCGACGGCGGAAGATGTCGGGGCGCGATGATTGTCCAGATGCACACAACACTATTTAATGTTGCGATATTCTTAATCAACCCATTCTATAAAACATAGGTAATCGATACAATACATGATATAAATAAACAACAACAAATCAAATTAACTTTATTAATTAGGTCACACTAAGTCCACATGCGTTCCTATAGTGTCATCAGCAAGAAGTCATCAACTAACAGCGAGTCCTGCAACATGTATAAAAATAAAGGTCAACTAAAAATAGTTGGTGAGAATTCATAGGGTTTAGTGATAACGTTCAAAAACATGCGTACAAGTTAAATAAGATAATAATTGATAAAAATGATTAATGATAAAAATGATAAGTTAACGTAATCCAACTCTTGACAATTAGGTTTTCAATCACAAGGCGCCACACGCGAGGCAGGCCAAGTGGGCTTGTCAGGCCAATAGATCTATTATCGTAACCCCGGCATGTTTAATGTTAATAATTACGTTCATCGTTCATCGTTCCATCGTTCATCGTTCAACCAAACAATCAAGACAATCATACATGTTTCAAGTAATCATCGAACATAGAATACGCATGTGAAAATAGAATTTGATAACATGATACATGTTGCACCCCAAAAACATTTAAGTAAAAAGGGGCTATGAAAACTCACCTGATGGAGAAGACACAAACTGAGAGAAAATAACACCACGAAACGAAGAAAGATAGACCCAATGATAATCTTGACGACTAGCGAGATAGAGGAAGAATAAATAAAAAATTAATTAAATAATTAAATAGCTTAAATTTCACGACGCGACTGACTCGACGACTCGTTGGTGATTTGGTGAGGTGATACGTACGATAAGGGACGAATCCTAAACTAAAGGTATGGCCAAAGGGTCCTAATTTGACTATTTATATGAAAGTCAAACATGGTCAAACATAAGTCAATCATGGTCAAACAGGGGTCATCATGGTCAAACATAAGTCAACATGGTCAAACATGGTCAAAGTACTTCAAATTTTAACATACGGGACCATATCTAACATAATTTACCATGGATTATATATATATCTATATGTATCTAGCATGAACCTAGTCAAATCTATCATGAATTAGTCAAATCTAGCATGCTAGTCAACTTTTGGGCATAAAACAAACCCAAATTAGCATGCATGGGTGAATCTAAATCCATCAACACATAAAAGCATATAATTTGATGATCTCACATGTAGATCTAACATTTCATATCATGAATATTATAGATCTAAACATTTTATGATGTAAAAATGTCATCTTGATGATTATGACACACAATTCTAGCCTTAGATGACACACCTCTTGAGATCTAGTCATGTGTTCCAACCTTGGTGCTCATAACACATGGATCTGGTCCTAGACAACATTCATGAGGTAGATCAAGTTCATTTGAAACATAAAAATGGAATCTTGATGAGAAAATCCCTAGATCTAGCCCAAATTCACATGTAGCACATAGATCTATCCTAGATCTAACCTAAAGGTGCAATCTTGATGACATATGACATGGATTTTGGTACATAAAAGCATGCAAGGTCATATCTAATCAAATTCCAACATGAAAATCAAGTCTTGATGCATAAAACCCTATATCTATGCCATAAAAACATGCATAATCATAGATTCAAGCCAAAAACACAATAAAGTTGCAATCTTGGGCCAAGAAATCAATAGATCTAGATGAAGAGATGATTTAGAACATAGATCTAACCCTAAAAAGTCATAAAGGTCAGATCTTGAAGAAACGGGATGAGGATCAACACTTACCGGTAAACCGAAAAGATGAAGAAAAGGGGTGAAGAGGGAGGATCCAAGCTTCAATCTTCAAGCTTTAACCTTTAAATATGATATTAGGGTTTGTTTAGAGGATTTCCAGAGGTTTTGGGACGTTTTAGAGCTGATGGGGGCTGAAAGTGATGAGAAATGAGGCTAATGATGCTTAAATACCCGAATTCTAGGGTTTTGCTGATTTTTCACTTCCAGGCGTATCGCCTACGGCTCCTAGAAGTTCCAGGCGATACGCCTACAAGTCCCCCGAACCAGAATTTTGCTGCTTCACTGTTTTCGCTCCAGTTTCTTCGTTTTTCGTCGTTTTTGGGTCCCGTTTTTTTTGTTTTTCTCCATTTTTCATTTCCCATCATAAAAACCACATTCAAGCCAATAAAATTGAATATAAACATGTCATACATTGAATTATGATCAACGGTCAATCAAACATAACACGTTTTTGGTCGGTTTTGACGTACGCATCGATTTTGGGCAATTCACCAACGATTCGCGACTCAATCAAGTGTGTGATTACTCATGACATAATAATTGATTATTAGACTCATAAAAATGTTGAATTTGATATATGGTGACCAAATACGAGATTCCCGGTAAACAATGAATCGCGTACCGAAATTGCGTAGAAATCGGAAATTGCTTTATTTTCAATTCAAGACACCCAATTTGATTCCAATTGATCGTAGTGAAGAATTCGGTTTCAAAAATCAGTTATAACCCATTTAAATTCACTAGTTAGTGTATAAACACCCAAAAATTCTTCCGGTTTGCAATAACTTGTAAATCTGTAAATCGCGAAAGTTCAAAATGGATCGGGTTTCTCAATCGGGTAATTTACAAATGTTACATTAATAATAAATGTTAAGGTTTAGATGTTTATAAAAACTGTTAAGTATGTTATAAAACATATAAAAATGGTTAAGCCAAAAGAGTTTCTTTGAATTTTATTAACCTTAAACCGTGCACTTCAAGAGATTTTAGAATGTCGACAGAATGTTAGGTTGTCTTTAGGAGGCCATATCTTGGTCATAACAAACTGAAACTAAACAAACTTAGGTTCCATGATTAAGTTCATATAGTTAGCTTTCTAACGGTAATTTACTCGTGTCCTAGCTCAACCCGAGGACTTTACAACAGTCCCTACAAGACAGATGCGCATTTCAGCACCTTTTGTTTTGTGAAGCTGTTTTGAGCAGTTTACTAGCATTTTCATAAGATGGATCTAAACAAAGATTGTTCAGGATACATAAGCTAGCAACCTGTAAATTTTGGTGATTTTTGGAAAACGTTTGATATTTTAAAATTGCACCTAAAGTTATAGCCAGCAAGCTATCAAAATTCTAAAAGTAGTGCGCTATACCCAAAACCAATTTTCACACATCCATTTGACAAAACCCTAACTTCCGACCAAACTCCATATCATAACATCCTATTTTTTATATAATAAGACCAAATCTGTGACCTTTGAATCGTTCTATTTGCGAGGCTCATTCGATCAATCCAATGTGAGTATTTATTGCCCCTTTTCCTCATAAGTTTTGGGGTGCAACATGTGTTATTTTACAAAATCTAAAACTCTATGTTTTCAATCTATTATGCGATCTCATATTAAACTATGTGTGAATTCTATTGTGTGAAACTTCGTTGGATTCTATGTTGGATATTCGTTAATCGCAAATCGCTTGTGTACCATTATCTATCAAGCCATGGCAACAATGATAGATCTATTCGCTAACAACCCACCTCGCCTACCTCGCGTTTGGCGTCGGGTGATTCTCCCTTACTATCTAGGTTTGGTGCACATCACTTATGACCTGTTATACATGATTGAATGAAACACTAGTCTCATGAATCGCTTATCTTTAAAACTATGCAATGTCTACAAACCTATGTTTATTCACCAACTCTCATAGTTGACTTGTATGTTAAACATGTTGCAGGTGTTGCGGTTTGATTATCCTATGAATATCATCACTTTAGGATTGCATGGGCCTAGAGAGACCTAATTAAATAAATGATTATTTATGTTTGTCTTGACTTATCTATGGTTGAATTGTGTTTGTATTTGACTTTGACTTATGTTTGCTATCTTATATGAAATGGGCTTAATTAAGTATATCGCAAAGTGTTGTGTGACAAGTTCAAATTCTGTTTCTTTTAAATTCGGTGTTTCAGGTAATTGGAAAGCTATTGTCAAGAGTGGTGGGTCTCTTTCCAACTACAACATCAATTGGACGACTTTTCTCAATACAGAGGGCCTGACTTCGATTCCTTAGAATGACCCTCGACTACTTCAATCCCAGCGAACTTCAAGCTCAATTTCATTGGAACAATTGTTTGCCGCTCTAGATCAACATCTTTATGTGGCGTGCCTCTCTTGGGAGACTTCCTACCTGTTCTAAGCTTGCAAAGGAGGGATTAGCATTGGATCAAGCATTTGTTCGTTCTGCTCATATGCTAGTGAATCCGTTGATCATATTTTTACCAGTTGCTCTCTCTGCGACTATTGTCTAGAACCTCTTCACAAATTGGGTGAAAATTGTTCCCATCTTTGCTTTCTCAACCACGAACATTATCAACTTCCAAAAAACTATTCAGGGTTCGAAGGGTTTACAGAAGCTCATTCACGCGGTTATTTGTATCTTGTTGGTGTATTTGGAGAATGATCTTGTTCACAATCAGAAGGTTATCTCGACAATAGCTATCCTTGAAAATTAAGAATTTGTCTAATCTTTGATTAAGTTATCGCTCTAAAAACTTCTCGATCACGTGGGATCACTGGAGGGATTTTATTGTCAATTTGTAATGTTTTGTTTTGTTTGTACGTCCTTGTTTCTTCGTTGTGTAGTTTCCCCTTTTTTTTATTCCTTCCCTTTTTTTTATTCCTTCATTATGTGTTTTATTTTCTTTCTTTGGGGGCTAGTATAGTAGTATTTCGTAGGCCTCTTTCTTAATTAATTTTGCCTCAAAAGAAAAAAAAAACTAACCATCAGCCATTAAGGTTAATCACGGATGGAATTAATTAGCCATCCATAAAAAAAGTACAATAATTCAAATTTACAGCAGTACGAGCAATGTTTTAAAAACCGGTTCGAACAGGCTGGTTCAACCGGTTCAACCGTGAACCGCCCTCCTTACCGGTTTTTTATATCTCGGTTTTTTGGCAATAACCGGACCGGGTTAGACCGGCCGTTTTCTGGTTTTTTCCGGTTTAACCGGTTTTCTGATTTTTTTTTTTAAAATTTTTTAAACTTTTTTTTTATTTTTTATTATTTTTTAAAGTTTAAAACTTATATTTTCTTATGAAATACATATTTGATATTATTTTTGAGTGGATTATAATTGTATTTTAACTACTTTTGTTGGGGTGTACAAGTTTATTAGCATTTTTATAAAAATATATATATAAATCCCCTAACCGGTTCAACCACCCGGTCTAACCGGTCTGACCGGTCGAACCGGTCCCGGAAGATTTTCCGGTTCAACTAAAAAACCGGGTTTTAAAACATTGAGTACGAGACTCTGCAGTCTGCATATTTCGCATCTTTCTTCAACTAAATTCCTCGATTCTCTCCCATGGCTTCCTCCTCCCTAAAAAAATCCAAAAATTTCATCTTCTACAATCTCAATCTCAAATCTAAATTTCTAATACCAGATCGCACATCTGCCATTACCAATTCGCTGTTTCATCACCGTCTTCTTCACTCAATCTCATCTCCACCATCGCCACCGGTTCCGAAATATGCAAGTTATTCACAACTTAATTCCGCCATCTTCGAACTGGCGTGCCTTCGGAGACGATTGCATTCGACTACCAGTGTGAGCAATGACATTAGTCAGGTTTGGATCATCTTCATCATTGTAATTTGCGTATAAATTTGCAGTTTCCGTGTGTTTGGATTCAGTTTGATTTGATTTATTCGGTACGGACATTGTATTGAACGATGATTTTAGCTGATGCAGCTATTTACTCCCTATTTTATTTTGCAACTTTCGATTCGGCATATATAGATCGAATGAAATATTAGAATCGATACTATCATATTATCACTTTAGTTGTAAGGATCATGATGAGTAATAGGTATCATTTCACTAGGTTATTGATCACAATGTGACAAGTTTTTTTCTCACTTTTTATGCTCTGCTTTTATCCTCTTTCGATTGAATGAAAATGGAGAAGGATGAATAAAATTGATTTCACATTCAGTGAGAAAAGGTTCAAATTTGACTTTTATAGTCAAACTAGTACTTGGTCAAAATTGACATGGATATTGTTTGTGTTTTGGGTATGTCAAGCTGAAAATGCCTCATATGTTGACTTTATGCCGTTCCAAAATTAAACCAGATTTGACTTGGGAACCAGTATGGTATTTATTTCTTTGTGAAGATCATAACCTTTGGGAAGATGTGAATCTGACAATTAACTTTTTGGACCACCTAAGTCAAACTTAACCTCCTTGTGAGTAACTAAATCAATTTTACAACCAATGATCCCAGCCCAACTACCCAAGTGGTTGAGGTGAGGTACCATAGACATTAAGATGAAGAGGTCTTGAATTCAAGTCCCACCTATGACAAAAAGAAAATAATAATTGGGGATTGCAGGGATTTTCTCACCTGCGGTTGGTTTCCTCCTGATGGTGGTTTTCGAGTCATGTACTCGGGCAATGGAGATGATCCGGTGGTGCCATGGCCCATTAGTAAACCAAATTTACCATAAGAAAAAAACTAAATCAAATTTACACAATTAAGAATTCTACTCTCCTAAAATGGCCATAACTAAGGGGTATTTGGATGTCCATTTTCTACCTTACTATCTGATTATTATGATTTTGAGCTGTATAATCAGTTTCTAGTGTTTATATCTGATTATTTAGGGGTCAAATAATCAGTTGACACTATAAAAATTTTGGTCACTGTCACCATTTATCAAGAATATTTATTTATGTATAAATTTGGCTTAGGGTATTTTAGCATTTTATCATTACTTAAGAATCTTTTGGGCACCAATCTTTGATTTCAAAATACTTACCGATCCTTATAAATATATCTATTTTTATGCAGTTGGCTGTTGAACCAACTTCCCATCAGGTACTAGATTTTCCGGGTGGAAAAGTCAAGTTTACCCAAAAACTGATATTCACATCCAATTCTACTGAGGAAAGGGTCCATTGTTACCGCGTGCTTGATGAAAATGGTCAACCGTTCACCGATATTGATTCTTCACTTAAGGTAACCACAAAGTTTTCTTACTTTTTTCCTGAAGAAATCATGAAATGATTTTGTCGTTTTTTATTATACAGATCAGCAAAGAACTTGCTGTCCAAATGTATACCAACATGGTAACACTTGAAGTTATGGATACTATTTTCTACGAATCACAAAGACAAGGAAGAATATCCTTTTATGCAACCACAACAGGGGAGGAAGCAATCAACATTGCATCAGCAGCAGCACTTGATAGTAAAGATTTTGTGTTCCCTCAGGTTACTTTTATTTTTTAAACGCACGAATATATATTTTTTTTAATTTGTCTAAATTCAAAGTTGGAGGTGATGATGATATGCAAGATCTTATGTTAATGCAGTACAGGGAACCTGGAGTCCTCCTGTGGAGAGGATTTACTTTGCAAGAGTTTGCAAATCAGTTATTTGGAAACAAATATGAGTATGGGAAAGGACGACAAATGCCTATCCATTATGGGTCTAGAAAGCACAATTATATTACAGTGGCATCAACAGTAGCGTAAGATATCAACTTAACCTTTGAATGGGTTATGGGTTTATGTTTAATCTCTAAAAAGTCAGAGGGTACAATTTAAAAAAATTATCTAAAAGGAATCTGATCAAAAGGGCGAATTTCTATACTTTTTAGTGCATAATTGCATAAACCTCCAAGATCATCATATTCAAAAGTATTGGAATGTTATTGAAATAATATAGTTTTCATAAATGTTAATGACATTAATTAGTTTTATGTATGATTGTATATTTGTATTCTAGAACCCAAATCCCACATGCAGTTGGTGCTGCATATTCCCTCAAGATGGAAAACCAAGATTCGTGTGTGATCACTTATTTTGGTGATGGAGGCACTAGTACGGTAAATACACCATATGTAGTCCTTTTATTGCTGCATTTTGAAGGCAGTCTCATTTGAGTATACATTTACTATAATTAGCATTTCGATAATTTACATTTTGTGACACCAATTAATCACAGGCAGATTTCCATGCTGCTATGAACTTTGCTGCGGTTATGGAGGTCCCCGTAATTTTCTTCTGCCGAAACAATGGATGGGCCATTAGTACACCAGTCGATGAACAATTTCGAAGTATTTATATATCTTTCCTTTTGATTTTCATTTTTCCTAATTCTACTTAAATTGTTGACTTTTTGGGTCAAATGGTCAACTGTAGGTGATGGTGTTGTTGTTAAAGGGAAGGCGTATGGTGTTCCTAGCATCAGAATAGATGGGAATGATGCTCTTGCTATATATAATGCTGTTAATGAGGCACGGAAAATGGCTATTAAGGAACAAACACCTGTTTTAATAGAGGTTTTGTGTACGCTTTGACTTTTAAAGTCAAACTTAGTAGTTAGTACATACGTCCGAATTTAGATTCCAATACAAATTTGATTTGGATTTTTTTTTACGTAATATAGGCGCTCACGTATAGAGCAGGACACCACACAACATCAGATGATTCAACCAGGTATCGTTCAACCGATGAGATAGAAAGATGGAGAGGTGATCAGAACCCTGTAAAGAGGTTTAGAAAATGGATTGAAAGCAAAGGATGGTGGAATGATGTGGCTGAATCTGAATATCGTAGCAGCATAAGAAAGCAGGTAAAAACTTTGACGTTATGTTTGACTTCTGTTTCCTAACTGCTAACTGCATATATGTAGTTTTCGTTTTACTTAAGTTATGGGTTTTATAGGTAGCACAAGCGATTCAGGTTGCAGAGCGGATAGAAAAGCCTCCAGTTGCAGAAATGTTCAATGATGTATATGATATTCCCCCTAAAAATCTTAAAGAGCAGGAGGTTTTCGTACGAAAAACCGTCAAGAAACATACAGAGGATTATCCTTCTGATGTCCCGCTGTAAAGCACTCTTCATCGTTTATATGTGTTGTAACATCAGTGTAATCTCTAAAATCCTTAGTTTGATTGTTGATTTTTAAAAACGTAAGGTGATACGAACCAACCCGACCCAACCCTCAAGCCCGTGCAGATTATTCATACGGGTCGACCGACCCAAACATTTGATCTGGAAAAAAATAACAAGTCTTCAACTATCTCCTACTTTCATGCACTAATTAGAACATGCCCATGATCATATGATTTCCTAGTTTACTCCCATGTTTTTACAATTCCTAATTACTGCACTGTTTTAGGTTGATGTATGTTAAGCAACTATTTTGAGATTATTGGGGATACCAGAAAATTGTTGCATGTATTTTAGTCTTGTTCTCTCTCTTCTTTAGACTCTAACGTGCTTAAAGGTCTATTTTTAGAAGATTAGCGGTCTTGAATCAGCTTTGTAACACAAGGCGCTTCAAGACGCTTAAGGTAGTAGGGCACAAGGGGTGTATGATCAGGGGTGGACCTATAATAGGCCCAGGGAGTCTTTGGGGACCCCTCAACTTCGTACGTAAAGTGGAAATTATGTGAACGGTTTTTAAATGAAATTTTTTTTTTGTAATGAGGAGTTATTATATAAATAGTTTGATTTGATAAATAAAAACAAATCTAGCCACTAGCCCAATGGTAATATGACCCGCATGATTTGAAGAGGCACAAGTTTGATTCTTGTCCTCTTCATTTTTCAAATTAAATTTCTAAAAAACATGGTTGTTATCAGATTCATGAATCTACTGTAGTTTAGATTCTGGTGTGCTTGACCAAGTCAATAAATCATCTCAATGTTCATGGTGTTATAACAAGTATTGGCTTCTTCTCTTTGCTACTCTGTAAGAAGCTTTTAATTGATGATATTATGCAATAGGTTTTATGACATTGGGAAGCAATCTATTTGAAGTGTGTTGAAATTGACCTTTACATGCTTTTTATAGTAGATGTTGATGTGTGCGTGGGTAACACACCGGGGACTTCCTGTTTAGGTACGCTTGTTTTCTGTCTGTGTATATTCGTATGACTAACTCTAATTTACTCTTAACCTTTTGTTTCATTCACCTTGCGTGTTCTTATTGATTTTCTCCCTCTTAAAATTGTGAATAACATGACATAGAAGTTCACAAACGCAACCCTTTTGGTCGAAATCAAATTTAATTTTTTTTACATATAAAAGAGACGTTGGTGGAGATCATCTATATTCTATGGCCCCTGTTTTTGCTTTTCTCTGTTGTGTTTTTGTTCGAGTAATGTTAATTTTATCAACAAAGAGATGTCATGGAAAAACAACTACCCTGTTTTTGTTTGCATATATAAAGCTACCTGTTGTGGACCTGACTAATTGTTTGTTCTATATTAATTTACTTATTATTATTATGTGTTTCCATATATACTCCATTGATAAAGAATTATCTAAGTAACTTTTAATAGTCATCTCCTACGTTTTGTATGGATTGTTTTAACATGTGTAATAGAATCTACTTGATATGTTTATGTTCAGTTTATTCTACATTACCCCGTGTATCACACAGGTTACAAACCTAGTTTAATAATAAGTTTTAATAAACTCCATGTGGCGCAAGTGTCTTTTTTTTTTAGATTACATCAAAGGAAAATTGGCGTCATTTAATCCCATGTTTTTACTATTGGCAAATAATAATCCATGTTTTCATTTTGGCAACTGACAGTCCCATGTTGTCGTGTATTTGTTTTTAACGGTCACTCCGTTAAAAAACTTAACGGTGTTAAGTTTTTGCTGACGTGGCAAGTGACGTGGCATTTAAAAAAAAAACTTTCTTAATTTATCCAGTCACCATCCTAATCACCACTCCACCACCCCCACCACCAACAGCCACCACCGGTCGTTTTCTCCGGCGACCTCCGGTCGTCTTCTCCGGCCACCAGCCACCACCATCATTCTTCTCAAACTTACACAATGTCACTACCTAAATACAATCCCAGCCAGTGGCGGATCCAGGAATTTTGATCAGCGGGGGCATAATTTGACCAAAATCGGTTGATTTATTCAAAATGAACCAAATATGCCTAAACCTTGGACAAATGAAGACGGGTCATATACCGACAGTCATAAAAGTAATGCAGCTTAAACACGCAGGGTAAGAAACCCAACTAAAATAATAGACCACTAAGAAAATTTTGATTCATCAATTTGTTGGGCTCGTCTGGTTGATGTTTGTTCCTCTACCTTGTAATTATTGGATCTCATAACAATAGAAAATAAAAGTTGTAATAACTTCAACCGTGTAAAATTAGACTATGAGTTTAAAAACTTATCATGTGTACAAAATACCGAAGACGAACTTAGTAATTATAGTAACTTAACAAAAGAAAATATTAACGGTTATTAGGGTCTTTAGGGGACAATTAAAAAGGAATTTAATTTTAATTTAGCTAATTGTATGATAAACTTCAAAACATCTTTTAATCACACACATACCATTGGAGCTATCGAATAATAACAAATTCAAGGTCTTTTAAAATTCATATCAAACTTAAGGGGTTAAGTGTGAACATTCATTTAAGTTCAAGGACTTATATTAAACTTCAATTTTATAACTTACAAGAAACGACAATTTTGTCTTATTTATCTCACTTTCTCTCTCCGTTTTTCCCATCTTCTTCGTGAAGATGCTAAATTGCTAATTCCTCCATTAAAGCTCTGTACATTTTACCTTCATTTCTTCATAGCAATTAGTCGAATTATTTTCTCATCTTTTCTTCTTTGTTTAAGGCATAGGGGCCTCTTAAGCATTTTGAAAAGGGGCCTTTAGAAAAAGCTAAAAGTTTCTTAACTAATCGGATGAATCTCAGCGGGTGCTTCGCCCCCCGCTAGAGTACATATAGATCCGCCCCTGATCCCAGCAACCAGTCTCCACCATCGCCGAATCTTAACTCATGAATCAATTCCTCCGTTTCTCTCATCCATTTCCGTTACCGACTCCTCCGACAAGTCTCCTGTACGTAATAAATGCCTTAGTTTAATTTCCACATTTTCCGAAGCTCACGTAATAAATGCCTTCATTTAAACTCATCTCCGTCGTTGTCCGCCGGATCTGTGATCCCGACACGGCAGTCCGTACCGCCTGCATCGCCGCTACCAGCTCCATCGCCGCTACCAGATCTGCGCGGCTTTGTGCGTTGCTTTGGTTATCAATGGCGCACCGGATCCAGATACGGCTCACTTGAGGAGGCTGCTACCGAGAATTGAAAAGCTGCTGAAGAGCTATAGTTCAAGGCGAAATCGGCATTGCTCAGAATTGAGTTAAATAGGGAAACAGAGGGGTAAATCGACATAGTTCAGAATTGAGTTAAACAGAGGTGGCCGAAAAAAACGATCGGTGATGGTCGGAGAAGACGACTGGAGATGATGATGGTGGTGGATGGAGAAGATGACCGAAGGTCGCCAGAGAAGACAACCGAAGGTCGCCGGAGAAGACGACCGGTGGTGGCTATTGGTGGTGTGGTGGTGGAGTGGTGAGTGGGATGATGACTAGATAAATTAAGAATTTTTTTATAAAAAAAAATGCCACATCACTCGCCACGTCAGCAAAAACTTAATACCATTAAGTTTTTTAACGGAGGGACCATTGAAAACAAATACATGACAACATGGGACTGTAAATTGCCAAAGTGAAAACATGGATTATTATTTGCCAATAGTGAAAAGATGGGATTAAATGACGCCAATTTTCCTACATCAAATAAGAAAAAAAATGCTTTAGCATGTTGTACTCGAAACGACACTTTAACGCCGATCCAATTTACACACGTATGTTTACTTAGTTGTAAAGCAGTATTACTCTAGTGGCTTTTTATATAGTATATAACTTTTTAAAGGTTATTTTTTATCCTTTTTTTTTATTTTTTGAAAATGTTTAATCTTAATATATAATAATGACTAATATATAATAATAACGTATATAAAATTATCTATGTTTAAAAAAAATATAATCAATAATAGTGATTTTTCCCTTTATTCATCCAACGAAATTATCTACGAGTCTCTTCTATTCGTTGCAAATATTAACTTGATAAAAAAATACATTATATTATATCTTGTCTGAAATTAAATTAAGTAGGAAGTTACCTGATGGCCTCCCCTTCTTGACTCTGTTTGAAGCTCAACAATGAGCTCATTCAGACTCCGCCATGACGAACCATCTTCTTCCACCGCCTTTACGGCGGCATTCCTAATCTCCTCCGCCTTGTTCCTCATCTCCTTCCCTTTCACACCTTCCATCAACTCCTTCACCTTCTTCTCTAATCCTTCCCACTTCACAAAACCATTCACACTCCCATCACATGTTTCCACCCTCACCCCAATCTTCAATTCTTCCACCACAAACTTTGCATTCATGGGCTGCTCTGCCGTTAACGGCCACGCTAGTATTGGCACCCCCGCGGATATACTCTCCAATACCGAGTTCCACCCACAATGACTCACAAAACCCTTCACGTTCTCATGCTCTAATATCTCTCTCTGATTCACCCATTCTCGAACCACAATCCCCTTCTCCTTCACTCTCTCCTCAAACCCATCATCTGACCGGAACCCATTTTCGCTTCTCCTCACTACCCACAAGAAATCAACCTCGGACTTTTCGAGCCCGAGCTTGATCTCTTCGATTTGGTCCATAGATATATGGGCTTGTGACCCGAACGCCACATATAAAACTGGACTTTTAACTTGAAGTTTCTTGTCTAACCAAATCATCCATGACGGTTTCTGGCCGTCCAAATAGCATTCTGTCTTGGTCAACCCTTGAGCAAGACAGAATGGACCAATAGACCATGATTTAGGTCCTAGTTTTGAATTCCAGTAATCAGCGTACACGGGTTCAAGCTCGAAAAAGCTGTTGGTAATTATTCCATAGCTTTTCGCGGTCGCAAGTACCTACAAAATTAGAACCTATTAATTAATTAAATTAATTAAATTAATTAATATGGGAGTCATTATAAGATCTTTTTCCACCATAAACTGACAAAGGATTGGGTGAACCTATCATTTTCTTTGAAAAAGAACGAGATTTTATATATATGAAGTTTGATGAATTTGAATGGACCTTTTTTCCCTTGGTTCCGCCCCAGCGGCGTGTACCTGTTCAACAACCCATTTAGCCAAAGGGTTATCACCGCCGGTGAATGCATCTTCGAACTCGGTTCTAGTCGCCGTCATCCATGGGAATTCCGGGACGGTGACCCGATCGATATCGGTCTTTCCGTCAAAGAGATGCGGGTTGTGGGAGATGACTCGGTTCATGGTGATGGTAAAGTTGCTCATTCCATAGTAAACAAGGCGCGGGATGTTAAACATGTTTGCGGACTCGACTGTCCAGCCCAAGAAACCATCGGTTACCATGAAGGTAACCGGGGTTTTAAGGGCCCGAATCGCTTGCTCGAAATGCGATTTCATAAGTTTTGTAGAAGAAACAAAGGAATAGAAGTGGGAGAGCGAGGGTAGTTTGTCTAGGCTCTCGACTCCGGGCGGGACACCGGGGACGGTATCGGGGAACGGGAGGGTGACGATTGCGGTGGTGGTGTCGGAGAGGGAGGTGGAGATGTATGGGTGGTTGGCCGGAGTGGTGAAGAGAGTGACGGCGGCGTTACGGCGGAGGAGGAGGCGAGAGAGTTGGAGGATTGGAATGGTGTGGCCTTTAGCCATGAAAGGAAACAAGAGGACGTGAAGAGAAGGCGGAGTTGCGGAGGCCATGGCTGAATTTGGAACCAATTTCAAAATGGAGGATTATTAGATTTAGATATGAAATGGATCGTGTTATTTATATAAGGTAATAAAGTTTTGTATTATGTTGACTTGTCTCCCATTGGCAACAAACATAGATGCCATTCATACTTCAAATAATTGAAGGGCATGTGCACTTGGCGGGCCCATGGTGGCTAGTGGTGGGTCCGTTAAAACATGGGGCGGATCAAAGTAACACGTTTTTTAGGAGGTCCCTTTATAATTATTTTAAAAGGCCCCTTCAGATATGACCATCAACAAATTTAAAGAGAGAAATGAGCCAAATACTAAATCATGAAGATGATGATTTCCTTCAACTTATTTCAGAATGGAACCCATGGATGTAAAGAAGGAGAGAGGTAAAGAAGACAGAGAAAGAAAATTGGGAAAAAAAAAACACAAATTGTCATGAAGTGAAATTGTCGTGAAGTTGTCCAAGATTAAAAATGTAAAACTACTTTTATAAGACCCCTTCTACTTCAACAAAAAATCATGTTTTTACCTTTTAGTTTGGTTTAGATTTTAAATAACCTTTAGAGTTGAACATTTATATTATCTTAAATGATTATTAGTAAAACTTGTTAGTTGTCTAAAAGAAAAAAACTAATATAACTTTTATGGGCCGTTCAATATATATATATATAGGGTCGCGTTTAAACGAGAACTAAAAAAATAGAAGAACTGCGAGAACCAATATCAACCACATATTTTAATTTCACTTTTTCTAGATTATTTAATTATAGAGTTAACTTCGCTTTTAGTTTCCAAGGTTTGATGATTTTAACACTTTTAGTCCAATTTAATAAATTATATCAATTTAGGGCCTGAACTTTTAATTTATTAACATATTTGGTTACTTTTTGAAATCCATCCAAAACCACCGTTAAAATTGAGGTTATTTTTGTCCATCTAATGATCTATATTTAGAAAATAATATAGTGGCATTCCCCCATTTTTTAATATAGATCATTAGATGGACAAAAATACCCCCCATTTTAATGGTGGTTTTGAATGGATTTCAAAAAGTGACCAAATGTGTTAATAAATTAAAAGTTCAGGCCCTAAATTGATATAATTTGTAAAATTGGACTAAAAATGTTAAAATCATCAAACCTCTTGAGGACCAAAAGCGAAGTTAACTCTTAATTATATGTCTACGGTTCAAGGGTAAATTTGAGAATAAACATTGAACTGCAATATAAACCCTCATGGGAAAAAGTTCGTGGGCGTATTTTAATAATTTGATACAAACTATTTTTTTTTTCTTTTACAAAGCAAATATACAACGGAAAAAAGATCGTGGGACTATTATAATTAATTTCATAGAAATTACTATATATTTTTTTTTCTTTTACAAAGCAAATATACAATTTTATAGTTCTTAAGTTTAACGAGTAATATTATGGCGCAGGTACCTTTTTTTTTCTTATATTTAACTTCCATTGTGGTGTAGTGGTAAGAAGCCTATGTTCTCTACTTGAGACACAGGTTCGATTCTTACGGGCAACACTTTGGAAGGGGCATTGGCGATGAGGGGAGACTTGGGGCTGTAAGGTCACAAGTTCGATCCCTGAGCTCCCAGGTTTTACCACCCGGCCGCTCGCGGAGGTGGATTTTCCCTGGAATGAGCTCAACTGGTGTAAATAGTCCCCGGGTTTTCCGAGGCATTCGTTGGCCGTTCAAAAAAAAAAACAAGGCAAATATACAATTTTCTATATATGAAATTTATTGTGCTTCCAGGTATTTTTAATAAAGTAAAGATAGAATTTATGATAATTTATATTATTATAAATGCATGTTAGGTTCTTTATGCAATGATGCATATAGATATAGATATATGTGTATTAATGCATCTACTCCTAATTTGCATTAATGCATATACTTTACTAGTTTTTTTATCTCTGTGTGTTACACGGCTGGCTTTAAAAAAAACTATAAATATAATCATAATCTACGAAAATTATGTAATTAATATCTATACAAAAATTTATCAGTAATTATATGTGGGTCAGGGGTTTTACGACTGTGAGCATTTAGGCGGCGGTCGTAACGTGTCACGGGTAACATCTTTTGCCATGATAAGACCCCGGGGCAACCGGTTGTTTGCAGTTAAAATAAAGACATCTAGTCACAGAAAATAAAGATTTTGTTTATTATATTGAAATGAAATACTTGATAAATTTACATTTAAACTCAATTAAAATAAAAAAATATAAAATTAAATAGAACAAAATATTTTACACTACATGCATAGTATTCAATTAATATTATTATTGACAAAGTATGAAATGAAATTATATGCAATAAAATATATTATTTTAATAATTATATTATTTTAATAAAATATAATATATATATATGCAATAAAAATATTATCTTGAAAAAAATATTAACCTTAATATTAAATATAGTATCTGGATAATTACTAACTTTAATATAATAATTTGTATTTGAATAATTACTTATTGGATAATTACTTATTAAATAAACCCTAATATGGAAATTTAGTATTTGGATAATTATTTATTAAAATTTTGACTTAATCAAAAATTTTGTGATGATGACAAGTGTACTTTTTTACCAATTAAAGTATGACAAAACATTTTGTTTATTATATAGTATAGATAGAAAATAGATGAAATACTTGGTAAATTTGAATTTAAACACAATTAAAGTAAAAAAAAAGTTATAAAATTAAATAGAATATTTATTTTATATTATATGCATAAGAAATTATTATTATGAATAAAGTATTATAAGCATTATATTAAAGTATTAGAGTATATGCAATAAATTATATTATTTTAATAAAATATAATTGAAGAATAGTAATATTCTTCCAAAGGAATGTTATTATATGTAAAAGTACATCCAGAATGTTTGATGGTACTTGATCTATTTATAGTACAATTTCTAACAACCTGAACGGTTTTGTGGGGCCTAATGGGCCTTCATTGGTAAGCTTGGATTTGATGACTCCTCGTTGGGTCCCATCCCCTAGACCCGCACCGTTAGTCTCGGGGTTTGTGCTACTTCCCGGGTGCGGGTTTTGGGCTAGGTCGTGTGGCAGGTTCAGAAGAGGTAGAGTTGGGCCAAGCCCACCTCCGCATGACACTCCTCTTCATGTCCCCCAAGTCCGAATGCTCACGCGCTTGCCTATGGCGAGTAGTGGAGGACTTAATTGATGGTTTGATCTGAGCCCTTCCTTTTTAGATGCAACGGTTACTTTTTCGTGGGGAACAGGAAACGGCGCCGGCGTCCTGTCAGCATGTCGTCACCCTAGCCGGTAGACTTCCTTTTCCCCTTGATGAGGATAGATGGAAATCGGATGTGAAAGTGGCTTATCAAACTACATTACCGATGATAAAGTATCAAGTACAAACATCACATGGAAAGCTTGTCGGAAGTGGTGCAGTTGCGGTTGAGCAGAGCGCAAATGCATCCAACCCATCTGTGTAACAGCGACTTCATTTAGCATTATAAATAGCTCGTTTGTTCATTTATGATGTAACTTCTGATTCTGGAATTCCACACTAACTGTGTGTTTTCTCTGATTATCATATTCAACAATAACATTCAATAAATATCTGATTCTCTCTTCAATTCTCGAACTCTTATTAATTCCTAGCTGAATTAGAACTCTAGACCTACCTACGGTGTGGATTTTTGGTTCATCAATTGGCGCCATCCGTATTCTATTGGAATTGGTGAGAAATGGAGAAAAAGCTAGATGAATCAGTGCAGAAACAGTCTGTTTTTGATATGAAAGAACCGGAATTGAATGTATTTAGTTCGAAAGGATCAACCGGTAAATTCAGTAAGAGAAATTTGATATTTCCACGAGAAAAGCGATCTGGTGATGATCCAGAATCAGATCGCGATGATATGAATGATACAATTAATCCGAATAGTGAGGAAACACTCCAAGGATTTGATCGAGAGTTTTTGATGAGACATGTTCAAATTCTAAAGCAATTACGAGATAAGGAACAGCGGGAACAATGGTTGCAGGAGGTGCGTGCAACCTTGAAGTTTACTCCAGAAGGTAAAACTACAAAGTCCAGTGATATTAAGGAGCTGGAGGATCTTCTGAATGAGGATCATGAAGAAGATAAACGAACAAAATTGTCAGGTATTAATCGCATAATTAAATATGTGAGAAATGTGTTTTGAAAAATGATTGAATTGATTCATGTGCCTTTGATCGAAAAATTTGCTTTAGTTTTGATAAATTTAGGTGAATATTGATTGATTAATCATGATATTAAGTAAATGATTTGATGAATTTGGATCATAAGATTGATTCATGAATCGTAAAAATCTTAGTGAAAGCGATTCAGATACATAAAAATGTTTAGCAAAAAAGGTGGGTGCAACACAAGTAATTGCTTATGTGGATTCATTATTGGTAGTAAGTCAAATTTCAGGAGCATATGAAGCTAAGGGGAAATACATGGCATTGTACTTGGAACAAATACAAGAATTAGTGAAAGCTTTTAACAAATGTGAAGTTCTACACATTTCAAGATCTCAAAATAGGAAAGCAGATGCATTGAGCAAATTGGCATCTGTAGCATTCGAGCATTTAGCAAAAGAAATTCGGGTGGAGTTACTGGAAGCCCCAACTGTCAATCTAAAAATGATTGCTGATGTACAAATGCAAGAGGATAGTTGGATGACCCTGATTGTTCAATATTTAACTAAAGGAAAGCTACCAAATGATAAGGAGCAGGCAAGACAGGTGCGAGTTAATTCGCTTCAATATCAAATGGAAAATAACATCCTGTATAGAAGAAGTTTTTTAGGACCTTTATTAAGATGCTTGACCCCGAGTGAAGCTGAAAAAACTGTTAAAGAGGTGCATGAGGGCATATGTGGTATCCATGCTGGTGCAAAGATGGTTGTCGCAAAAATTAAAAGCCTTGGATATTTTTGGCCTGGAATGTACAGAAGTACTTGGGAAGAACTCCGGAAATGTCAAGCTTGTCAATCTCATGCTCCTGTTAGCATGCGAGCAAAGAATGAGTTGATACCAGTTACGTCGGCGTGGCCATTCCAAAAATGGGGAATGGATATAGTCGGACCTTTCCCATCTGCAAGTGGAGGAGTAAAGTTTCTTTTGGTAGCAATTGACTATTTTACAAAATGGGTTGAAGCAAAACCGTTGGCCTGCATTTCCGGCAAACAAGTTAAAAAGTTTGTATGGGAACATATAATATGTCGGTTTGGTTTACCTCTTTATATTATTACTGACAATGGGAAGCAGTTTGCTGGAAACCCATTTGCGGAATGGTGTGAGGAACTTCACATAAATCAAATCTTTACATCTGTAGCACATCCGCAAGCAAATGGTCAGGTGGAGAGGGCAAACCGTAGCCTCGTTGAAGGTATAAAGATGAGGTTAGATAAACATGGTGGTAGCTGGGTTGATGAATTACCGCATGTGTTATGGGCACATCGCACAATGCCCAAAACCAGCAATGGTGAAACTCCTTTCAGTCTTGTTTATGGAACTGAAGCTGTTATACCTGCTGAGATTGGCATTCCAAGTCACCGTTTGCAGGTGCGTATTGAGAATAATGACGAAGAATTGAGGACTAATTTGGACCTCTTGGAGGAACGAAGGGAGATTACAGCTATACGTGAAAGCAGGTATAAGAAAGAAATAGCTAAATACTATAACGCCAAGGTGAAGGTTCAACAATACAAAGAAGGGGAATATGTGCTCAGAAACAATGAAGTAAGTAAGGCACTTCCAACTGGGAAAATGTCTCCCAAGTGGGAAGGACCTTACATAATCAGGAAAGCAATTGGAAATGGATCCTATCTACTTCAGCAATTGGATGGAACCGAATTGGTTCGAGCATGGAATGGAGTTCATTTACGCAAATGTTATATGTGAAAGACTTTTAGTTAAAGTTTTCTAATTGAACATTTGAAGAGTTGATTTCTAAAATTTGTTGCAGTTATGATTTCTGTAATCTTGGTATGGAAATAAAAAATCTTTTGTTTGTGATAATGATGAAAGATATGTGAGAATATTCATTTTATGTTAAAGAAAGAAATTATGCAAATGATTGCCTTATTACTTGCAATAAGGAGTGTGGATGATAACTATGAAAAATCATGCATGTGAACACATGCGTATGCGAAGAGACTATAACTTGGTTCATGAGTCATTTAGTGGGTGCATCTCGAAAAGGAATGCATGCCAATTCCTTGATGTAGTATCACTGTTATCTCTTTAATCGTAAAGAATAACCCAAGATAAAGCAAAAAGCTTTTCTTGTCCTCAACTGTCTCACTGATTAAAGAGTGCACGTTGGGAAGAGGTGATCATGCCGGACACCTTGTTAGTACAATGGATGCTAACAGAAGCCCAAAAGAGAGATGGCCAAACTTAAGAGGATAATAAGGCATGGTATAATTAATAATATAAATAAAAAATCCTACTTAAGCTCTCTGAGGGTCACAAGTGCTTCTGATTAGCTAATGCTATGAAGTGGTCTTGTGGGTTGATCATATAAAAAGGAAGATCAACAGACCTTACCAAAAGATGTAAGGATTACATATGCCACAAAGAAAAGATACAAATTCAAAGTAAAAAATATTTAGTTTAAAAGGATGATTGGTGACATACTGTTAAAATCCTTTGAAGGTGGACGCATCTGATAGGGGGGAAACGCATGTGCCAATTTCCTTTTCAAATTAATGATTTTATTAGAATTTTTATCAAAGTACTTGTGAAGGAGAACTTTTAGAAGTTGCTCAAAAAGTTTGTAAAATATTTTGCAAATTCATAAAGAATACATGACACAAAATATAAGAAAAAGTG
The DNA here is from genome assembly GCA_039602395.1 of Deinandra increscens subsp. villosa. NCBI lineage: Eukaryota > Viridiplantae > Streptophyta > Magnoliopsida > Asterales > Asteraceae > Deinandra > Deinandra increscens. The sequence continues at coordinate 80,184,985 of JBCNJP010000023.1, read as the reverse complement.
GTTCACAATCATTTTGCAACTGCAAATGTGCATAACCAAACATTTCGATCGCAAATGAAATACCACTACCGATGATCATCAAAGACTCATATTTCGTGAACCATAATAAAGTCGGAAAGCATGCAAGAAATAATGCAAAGCCAGCATATAGACATGTATAATTATTAAACATGGCAGAAGCAGTAAATAAAAGCAAACATCCACATACATCATAAAACATGATAAGCATACCCGGAACTGCATACATTTGCAGTTCCGATTAGATTCAAAAAGTAAATTGTCTAGCAAAGAACATCACAAACAAAGACAATAAAAGTAGATTGTTTAAGTACCACAGCATAAGTGGATTTTGGGTGAAGCGATCAATAATTTGTTCAAAAGGATACAAAAGATCATGAGAGAAAGATTCAATTACCAGTTGGTTCAGACATGTTAGCCTTTGAGGAGGAAGGAGCGTTAGACTTCGGAGGAGCGTTGGATATGGGAAGTTGCATTGGTTTCAACAGTTCCTTCATCCTCTCGACATCATCAGGGCTCAACTTTGAAACCTCCTCAATAGCTTTAAATTTCATGGACTTCAACGAATTCAGCTGTTGAATGGCTTTTTCATTGGCTTTAGAGTCATATTCTTTGAAGGTGGCATATTGGGTTTCTCCTTTTGCAGCATGAGCCAGTCCGCATCTGATGCCTTCATTATACCCGATTGCATTAATAGCAGAGAAAACCTTCAAACAAGCAGGGATCAACTCCGAATGCACTCGGTTAGCAGTCATGCTAAAACCTTCACCAATAAGCCATTTGCATCTGTCGTCCATGATAGCTATCTCCTTCTGTATTTGTTCCCTTTCCTCAGTAAGAGCTTGAACCGTCTCCGCAAGGACAGCATTTTCTAGAAAGTAAACGCATATGCATACGTTAATAAATGAGAAAGTGACAATTAAAGAAGAAGGAAAAAATAAACTTTACCTTTTTTGATAGCTTCGATTTTTCCATCATAATTGGAAGTGATCTCCTGCATCCTTATAGTTTGATCATCAGAAACCTTCTTTTGCTCCACAAGTTTGGCTTTAAGAACCTTTTCACTGTCCTGTGACTGCTTAAGGTTCCTCTCAGCTTCTTGCTCTAAAGTAACCAATTTCCTGTTCCTCATAGTGAGACGCTCAATCTGAGAATGCAAATCATTGATCTTTACTTTGTCATTAATGGAACCAAAACAAGCTTTATGAGCCATCAACTTCTTTGTTAATTCTTCAACTCTGGCCTCAGCAATTATCCACCTCACGTACAAATCCGAAGTTAAGGTCAAATGCTTCGCTTGTGCAAGCATGTGCTCATTGGAAAAGGCTTCATTCGCAAGTTGTTGCATGCTGACGAGGTCAGTAGGAGTGCTCCCAAGAAGATTCAGCTTTTTAGAAATAACACCTTCAGTACAGGTATCGGAATTCTTAATCTCCCAGGTAGGAGAAAAGATCGCATCTGCATTTGAGGAGCTGACACTCCTTGCAACATTGTTCCTTTGAGCAATCAACTCAATCTCCCTTTTCAGCCATTCGGATGTGGGTACTGCAAACTGAGGTGCATCCTTCTGCAAGACAGAAGATGCGTAAGCCAAACTCGCCGAGTCAATCACAGATGAAGTATCCTTCTGCAAAATACTTACATTAGACATACTGGGATCTTGTGTTAAGTCAGGAGAATGTAGTAAATAATCATCTATGTTAAAGTCATCAATAAGAGGGGGGGTTACCACAACATCTGGATCCTTTTGCACGCCTTCCTCTGACCTCAAGTCAGCTTCGATAAACTCAGATGCATCAGATATGTTTACCTGTGGAGAACTGGGGGATGTTTGCATGTTCCACCTAGGGGATTTCCTTGGGGCGATAACAGATGCATTTCCACCCTTGGAAGATGATTTACCTGGTCTTTTAGTTTTGCTTCCTCCTTTGGGAGGAAGAGAAGCCTTTGTTGCCACAAGGTCTTGCATGTGTTTAGTTACAATTTGCTTACCCTCATCTTGAGGAGCAGCTTGTTCAACCAAAACTGTGTCGTGAGTGACTCCTTCACTCCCATGATCGCCGCCCTCAACACTTGCATCCATATTACCAGCATTCACTTCCACATTAGTTCCCTCTTGATCAGTAGCGACAACTTCTTGACGAATTTCCAAAAACGAACTTGAAGTTTGTTTCAAGAAAGGCTCAGTTTCTTCATCGATCTTTTCTGAGTCCAACTCAAGATCCTCGAAACTTTTCAACTGTATAGCATCGAATAAATCCATTTCTACAAAAACAAGTTAAACAAGTTAAAAACATTAAACAAATTCATGAAAAAGCATCAAGTTTGGGGGCGAAAGGGTAATCTCTTACCCTTCCCATGATATGTCAGAATGGGCCAAAGTTCAGGGGAAAACCAGGCCTTGCACATCCGACATAGAAGCAAAATCGCTTCTGGCAACTCTCTAATAGGACTGGCACAAGCAACCAGTTTATTGAACAGGTTTTGATCAAAATCTCCGGGTTCAAGGTTTGGATCGTGAACGACGTCTTCGACATCTCTCCATGTCATTTGAACAGGAATACATCGATTATCCACATAAAAGAACCGTGATTTCCAAGACCTAGGGTTTTGGGGAAGACTGGTACTAACCCGTTTGATGGACCTCCTTCTCTCAAACGTATACCAATCTCCCGCCATGGTCATTCTATAGAAAGCTCTAAAAAGCACAACACTAGGCGCGACATCGACTGATCTACAGGTTGCCTCAAAATGGCTCAGTCGAGATAAACCTTGAATATGCATTTGGGATAGATGAACTTTGTAAAACATAAGAATTCTCATCAAAAACTTAGTAAAGGGAATTCGATAATTGCCTAATTTGAACATATCGGCATAAATTCCTATTTTGCCCTCGGGAAGAGGGGAGATCGGAGTATGGGGAACTGGTAATGTGGGGTGCAGAGACAATGGAACGTGATAACGACTTATGATTTCGTCAAGATCACGGGGGGATAGAATCGAGTATGATATATGCATATTATGCTTGTTCGATTCATCCTCAGGCTTAATGGATGGTGATGCCATTCGAAACGAAAAGAGGAAAATGAAAGGAAGAAGAGACACTAACCTTTGCTGGAAGCTTTGAAGAAATCTAGGGCTCAAAAAGCGAAGGGAAGAAGAAACGGCAGAGAGAAATGAAAAGAAAAGGGGAAGAAAGATGAAAATCTGATATTTATATAAAGCAGTTTTTCGAATAAGAATAACCGCTACAATATTTTATTTAAATTTAAAAGGAAAATAGTCACATTGGTTATCCCCTGATTGACACGTGTCCCACCTAGTACAACGGGTACTCGAGTACGGCTTAAACGTGCTAAGCAAGTCTGACAAGGCAGTTAACAAATACACATGCATATGCGATTTAGCGATAAACAAGCAAAGGCACAGATCCGATAAAAATAAAGCCGTTATGATCAAATATGCTGTCAAATCATGAGGCATGGAAATGATCACAAGCTCTAGTCCTTAGCCATTTCCTTGCAAAAATAACTTAAGGACTAGGGGAACTTGATGACCTGGTGTAGAAAATCATTTATGATTAAGGAGGCAAAGAATTATATGTTTTAAAAATTTCTTGCTTCATTAAGAATGAAAGTGCATGTTACGCTCTTTTTGCTTTAATTTTGGTTTTTCCCAAAGGGTTTTCCAAATAAGGATTTTTAACGAGGTAACAAAACAAGAATGCACATAAATCAAATCAAGTGGGTCGATAAAAGCCTTTCAAGAACGTCAGATGTGAAGATGTCTCAAAAAACTAGTCCAAAAATTATTGCTTGAATAATCAATGGACTAGGGGGACTTGATGAGGATAGATGGAAATCGGATGTGAAAGTGGCTTATCAAACTACATTACCGATGATAAAGTATCAAGTACAAACATCACATGGAAAGCTTGTCGGAAGTGGTGCAGTTGCGGTTGAGCAGAGCGCAAATGCATCCAACCCATCTGTGTAACAGCGACTTCATTTAGCATTATAAATAGCTCGTTTGTTCATTTATGATGTAACTTCTGATTCTGGAATTCCACACTAACTGTGTGTTTTCTCTGATTATCATATTCAACAATAACATTCAATAAATATCTGATTCTCTCTTCAATTCTCGAACTCTTATTAATTCCTAGCTGAATTAGAACTCTAGACCTACCTACGGTGTGGATTTTTGGTTCATCACCCCTCTATATATGTTTCCTTGTCCCTTTTTTCTATTTCTACTTTTCACCTCGCAATTTCTCCTTTTCACACGACTTTTTCTCCCTCGGCTATGGCCTCCGCCTCACATGTCTCCGGAAGAAACCCAGCCTCAGACGAGTCCGACTGGGCCCGTATTCCATGTTCTTTATCGACGAGATCCTATACTGATGTGGTTTCTACCCATCGTCTTCTTCAATGGAATCCCATTCTCCCGTCCATCGGTCAGACTGCTGCGAACCCTCCGTCTGGTATGATAACAGTCTATGCGGAGTGGTTTACCCAGTGCGGCTTTAGGATTCCCGCGACATCCTTCACTGTGAAACTTCTGAAGTTCTATGGTTTCCATCTTTCTCAAGTTCATGCTATGGGGATGCAGAGGATCATTTTCTTTGAGTTTTGCTCCCGGGCTCTACAGGTAGAACCCTCTGTGGCCTTGTTCAACACATTCTTTTGCCCCTGCCATCCGGGATTCTTAGTACTCGTTTGCTCAACGCCGAGGAGGCAGCATTCATGCTACTGACCCTTCTAAGGGTTTCAAGGGGTGGAAAGGTCATTTCTTCTATTTATCTGCGTGTGTTATCCCCGCCGACCTGGCTATGAGATCCGTGAGGACTCCCCTGGTAGATAACCCTCCGGAAGTTTTATTGCCTACTGGAGACCCATCCTTTAATGCTCTTAGTCAGAATGTGGTGGCTTACAGGGTTATCCCGGAGCACGCTCTTCTGAGCGTCGGAATGAGCCGCATCTGGGACCAACCTCACCGCATTCCCATGTATGCTATAGATGACAAAAGTAAGCCCTTTCCTCCTTTTTGACTTGTTGTTTCATAACTTTTTAATGAATGTACCATAACTTTATTCTGGTTTTCAGGGGCGAGTTCCTTCCTTGTTTTGCTTGCTCAGCCGCCTGTAGGCTTTCGTCCAGTGACGTCAGCGGTTGCTCCTGGGGGTCCAGATTTCTTTCTTCGTTTTCAGGAGAACTTCTACCTTCCTGCTCCCCCTTCTGGTGCTTCAACTAGTGCCCCCGTGACCAGTTCTAGCGGTACGACTCCTTTTGTTCCTCCTTCCTCTGGCTTTGAGGCTTCAATTATACTAACCGATTCTGAACCGGAAGAATTTATAGAACCACTGGTGCGCCGCGGAACCGACGCTACCTCCACTGCAGCCAGCTCCCAAACAGCTTCTGAATCTACTGCTGCGGCCAGCGCGTCTTTTTCTGCGGGTGCCACTGTTGGCCTCAGCGGGACAACCCTTACCGGTTCCGCACTCATTTCTGGTTCCGGTAATGCAACAATTTCCAGCGTGGTGACCACTCCTTCTCCCCCTGTTACCACGAGTTTTAGCACAGGTTTAAGTGCTCGAGTTACCTCACTTAACATAGGCGGTGGTTCAAGTGAAGGTCCTAATGCGGGCGATACTCCACTGACTTCTCCTCGTGGGAAAAGGAAGTTTATGACTGATCGTTATGAAAGCGTGAAGAAGCGCATTACCAGCAGTGGCTCTGGAGGGCGGATCTCAGGTGATGCCTTGAACCTATCTCCTTTATTCTTTTTCTCTTTTATCTGCTTGTTTATAACATCTTGCTTATTTGCTGCAGTTCCTGTGTTTAGTGGTCGCGGGAGAGGACGTGGTAGCTCTCCAAGCGGCAGAGGTCAGCCTCCACCCACCACTCCAGAGACAGCACGGGATCCTTCACCGCCCCCCGCATAGGTCTCCTCCGCATCAGGCCCCTCCCTCGCCAATTACTCCCGTGTCACCCCCTGCCTTTGTCAGGGATGAAGAGGCGGAGGGAGAGAATGCCCGTCCTCCGACTCCCCCTGTTCAGCAAGATGATACTGTTAGGAAGACAACGGCTGCGGGAGATGCTGCCTCATCTGTGAAGGGCAAAGCCCCTGTTCGAGCTTCATCGGAACTTCGGGGCGCCACGAGCCAAGAAACTCGCTACGTTCCAGAATGGACCATTACTAGGGGAGTTTTGTTGACCGATCCGGAAGTGTGCAGACACTTTCTGGCTAACTGTTTACCGCCTGCGGAGAGACAGTTCCGCATGCGGTCCTCGCGAAAAGCTCTGAGTGATGAAATGGCTGTGCACATGGCGGCCATGGTTAGTTGCTCCGTTGAGATGGCGCGCCAATGGTCTTTGAATGACCATCAACTAGCGGCCGGTCAAGAGGCTGTTACTAAGCTTCGTGAAGTCGAAGAAGAATGCGCTCGATTGCGGCGTGTTAACCGGGAACATACTGAAATGCACACTGAAGCGGTTCAGCGCTGGGAAGAAGGGTGCCGCCGTGTCAATCAGAGCTTGGAGGAAAAATCCCAGACCATCACCAACCTGAAGGCCCAGCTGGCCCAGTCTGAGAAGGCTAAAGAACAAATAACTCTTTCTTTGGGCGAAGAATTGGCTAAAACCCGGGAGGAGGTCGTGCTCCAGACCGATGCCCTTAAACGCCGTACCGATGAACTTACTGACTTGCAAGTTCGTTTTGCTGGGCTAGAGAAAGAGAGATCGCATCTGGAAGGCAGGGTTGGTTTGGCTGAGTCTCGGGGTGGAGTTGTGGAAGGAGAACTGCTCTTGGCTAATCAGAGAAGGTATTCCTTTAGTGGCGGAAGCCGTGCGAGGCAGTGATGAGTTTGTGGATGGGGTGTTAACATTGAATGCCTTGGCTGAAGCTGCGGGCATGAATGAGGGTGTTGCTGTGGGGTATGCGGCAGCTGAAGCTAGGATTCCCCTAGCTCAATGTGAGGGAATCGATGCGAGCGCTGCCGGGAAGCTGAGGGATGCCCAAGAAAGCTTTGAGAAGATGAAGTTTCCTGTAATTTCTAGCCTTGCTTCCACTCACCCGGAATGTTTCGGAGATTTGAAAGATCTTCTGCTGGAGTATGCAGCCGAGGGGGAAAACTCCGCAGATGGCGATGGAAACCCGCCCTCTGCGGGAGAAGATCCGCACAGTGAAGCTGGTCCTTGATCTATCTTTTGCCTGTTTTAGCTTTTGTCACTTTGTTTTATGATGTATAAACCGATTGTCCGTATTTTGTTTAAAGGACTTATGTAATGGACAAGTTTGCTTTTTTATATTTCATGTGCAAGTTATTTTGAGCTTTTAAAAATGACGCGACATCCATCGCTACGGCCGGGTCGTCACCCGGGACTTTAAGTCATTTTAGCTAACTTGTCTGATTTGCCAAGTTCAATGGTTACTTTAGTTATGTTAAACCAATTGAATGTTTGTGGTCTTACTGATTTGAGTAGCAAGGTTATTTAAAATGCGCTAATTGCGTCTTACAAAATGCATTACTTCTTTTTCACATCGGAGTAATACTCCTTGCTACAATCGCTTTCACTTTGTCTTACTATTTTAAAGATGCCAAAGTTGTCGTTTACAAATAGCATCGTCTGAGTTGCGCGGCATTCCATGTCCTTGGGACTGCGGTTCCATCGAGCCTTTGTAAAGTGTAGGCTCCCTTCCCAAGTGACTCGGAGATTACATAAGGACCCTCCCATGTAGGTGCTAACTTGCCCAAAGGTTCCGCGCGACTAGCATTGTTATCGCGGAGCACATAATCTCCGGACCGAAACGTAAGGCCTTGAACCCTCTTGTTGTAATACTTAGACAACTGTTGCTTATAGCGAGTTTCTTTGAGTGCCGCTTGTACCCTTCTTTCCTCCAATAAATCTAAGTTTTCTTTCAGCAAGTTATCATTATCGTGGGTAGGAGCATTTTTCACCCGATCCGTAGGCAAGAGGAATTCTGCAGGGACAACCGCTTCGTGTCCATAAGTCAGAGTGAAAGGTGTCTCACCGTTGCTTGTTTTTGGCAAGGTCCGGTGCGCCCATAAGACATGCGGAAGTGCTTCCACCCAGGACACATCGCCATTGGCCATCCGAGCCTTGATCCCATCAAGTAGGCTGCGGTTTATCCTTTCCACCTGCCCATTTCCTTGCGGATGTGCAACTGAGGTGAAAATTTGCTTGATGCCGAGGGTTTCGCACCATGCTTGTATTGTTTTATCTGTGAACTGAGTTCCATTATCGGTTACGAGGTAAAGAGGAAGGCCAAACCGACAAATAATGTTTTCCCATAGGAACCTCTTGGTCTGCACCGCGGTAATAGAACTGACCGGTTTTGCCTCCACCCATTTGGTGAAGTAATCCACTGCAACAAATAGAAACTTGATCCGTCCCGGAGACTCGGGAAACGGGCCTACAATGTCAACTCCCCATTTCTGGAAAGGCCATGCGGAGGTAACTGGCACCAACTCGTTCTTAGGGCGCAAGGTCTTCGGAGCATGCTTCTGGCAGCTCATACACTTCTTTACTACTTCTGCTGACATTGGATACATGCCAGGCCAATAGACTCCTAAGGCTTGGAGCTTGGATACTATCAGATGTGGCCCCGCGTGAATTCCGCAAGTTCCCTCATGGACCTCACGCACTAATTTATCAGCCTCACGGAGGTCGACGCACCGCAAGAGAGGCCCGGTAAACGTTCTGCGATACAGCTGATTGTTTTCTATAACATATTGAAGGGCCCGCAATTGGATTTTCCGCGCTTCCCCTGCCTCATCCGGCAATCGTTTTTTGGACAAGTAGTCGTAAATGGGTGTCATCCAGGAGTATCCTTGCTCAGAAGATTGTTGTACTTCGATTTGCAAAACCGAAGGCTGATTGAGCGTTTCCACCCTTACTTCTTTGGCTAGGTGACTAAACTGTACCGACGCTAAACGACTTAACGCATCAGCTTTCTTGTTTTTGCTTCGCGGAATATGCTCAACGGTGTATGATTCGAATCCTGAGAGAAGATCTGTCGCTAGGATCAAGTATTTCCCCATGGTCGCTCCCTTGGCTTCATACGTGTTATTGATCTGATTTACTACCAATAACGAGTCTACATAAACCCGGACCCTGGTAGCCCCCATATCTTTGGCTAGCCGAAGCCCCGCGATTAGAGCTTCGTACTCTGCTTCGTTGTTAGTGCTATGGAAATCCAACCGTATGGCGTAGGTAACTTCTAACCCGGACGGATCTTCGAGTATGAGTCCCGCTCCGCTGCCGTTATCATTTGAAGCTCCATCCGTGTGGAGGATCCAATACGAATCCGGACCTTCCTGAATTGGCCTTCGGGCTTGCAAGGCCGTCCGCACCTCATCTTCGCGGCCTCCAGGTACTTCCGCAATAAAATCCGCGAGTACCTGCCCTTTGAGAGCGGATCTTGACTTAAACTTGACATCATGAGCGCTAATTTCGATGGCCCACTTAACTAATCTGCCCGGTAACTCGGGTCGTCGCAGCAATTGTTGTAAGGGAAAAACGCTTAAGACCTCCACTGTGTGATCCTGAAAGTGTCTGACCAACCTTCTGGTTGTATGAACTAACGCAAGCACCAACTTTTCCAGCATGCTGTACCGTCCTTCGACTGGGGTGAGGACCCGACTAACATAGTGCAGGGGAGTTTGCACCCCAGCCCTTTCTACAAAAAGAACGGAACTTACAGCTTCTGCGGATGCTGATAAGTATAACTGTAGGGTTTCCCCTGGGTACGGAGCTGTCAACATTGGCAACTGTGCTAAATATGTTTTCATGTCCTGGAACGCTTGCTCAGCCTCATCCGTCCACAGAAATTTATCCTTAGTTGGGCAATTTTTAAGGGTGCGAATGAAAGGAAGAGCTCTCTCCGCGTGTTTTGCTAAGAATCTACTAATAGCCACCAGCCGGCCGTTGAGCACTTGTACCTCCTTAAGATTTCTCGGGGAACGCATCTGCAGAACCGCCCTTACCTTTTCTGGCCCTACCCGGAAACCATCTTTAGTAACTACCACTCCTAGAAACCGACCTTCCTCCATCCCAAAGGAACACTTGGCGGGATTTAACTTGATATTTGCGGCCTTGAGGGTAAGTATGGTTTCTTGGATATCGGCCAACATGACAGCCTCCGCTTTGCTTTTGATCACCAGATCATCTACGTATACTTCGATGTTGCGACCAATCTGGTCCGCAAACACTTTGTCCATCAATCTTTGATATGTGGCCCCGGCATTTTTCAGCCCAAACGGCATTTTGGTATAACAGTAGATTCCTTCCCGCGTATGAAAGGCTGTTTTTGCTTCGTCCTCCGCGGCCATCTGGATCTGGTGATATCCCTTGTAGGCATCTAAAAAACATTTGTACTTGTAGGGTGCCAGAGCGTCAATCTTAGCGTCTATGTCCGGAAGCGGGTATGGATCCTTAGGGCAAGCCTTATTAAGATTCGTGTAGTCTACGCACATTCGCCATGTGCCATTGCCTTTCTTTACCAGAACTGGATTAGCCAGCCATGTGGGGTATCTTTCCGGTCTTAAAATGCCAGCCTTCACGAGGTCGCCTACTTGCTCCTTGATGGACTGTGCTTTATTTCCCCCCATGTGGCGCCTTGGTTGCGCGTAGGGATGCACCGAGTCCCTTACATTTAGCGAATGCTCAGCGAGGCGTCTAGGGACCCCCGTCATATCCGCTGGGGTCCATGCGAATATATCCATGTGGTTTATCAAAAGTTCCTTAAGATATGCTTTAACTCTGCCCGACAATGTTGCGCCGACGGTCACTGTTTGCTCGGGGTAGCGGCTATTCAGGACCCATCGTTCTTCCTCCGGCGCTTGGCTCTTAATTTCCGCATGTGGTAGCTCCTTTGGGAGCGTTTCATTGGCAAACACCTGGCAACCTTCATCCCCTGTATATACTAGAGCTGGTCCTTTTGGTGTTGGGAACGCTACCGCGCCATGAGCGGTTGAGACGGCCGCACCAAAGGAAGCTAATCCCGGTCGACCTAGTATCAAGTTGTGCCTAGAGCTAGCGGGAATTACTATGAACCGTACCAAAGCGGTGTGATGCCGCTCTCCCTGAGACAATGTAACTGGTAACCAAATTTGCCCCAGGGGCCGGGCCGCCTCGCCGGAAAAACCCACTAAGATGATATCTGTGGGCTCTAACTGCGCCTGATCCTCCCGGTCCAATTGCCGGAAACAACCTTCATACATGACATCTGTTCCTGCCCCGCTGTCAACCAGGATTCGCCGGATGTCATAATTTCCTACTATTGCACGAATTATGACCGGGGCTTCCCGCGCCGGACCTGTTAGCGGCGGAAAAACAACTGGGCGGCACATCCAAGGCTCTAAACGCCTTCCTTCTCGCTTTCTTCCCTGAGTATGCACGAACACCATGTTAACCACTTTGACTTGTTTCCTCGGCGTCGAGGCGGAAGTTTGCTTATCCTGGATATCTTTAAGCAAGTGGGACAATTTTCCCGTGTGTAGCGCGTTATCAATTTGTTGCTGTAATTGCCAACAATCATCCGTATGATGCCCCACATCCTTGTGATATTCACAAAACCTGGTTGGATCCTTACGGAGCCGCGATCGCAACGGCGGGGGGGGGGGGGGGGAGCGAGGTCCAACTTTTCTGAGGCTAATACTTCACTCGGAGTTTTGGTTAACTTGTTGACCCAAGCGGGACGTGGTGTTCGCTCTTTGTGCCGCGCGACGTCTCCCCGCGGTGTTTGTAAGCCCGGGTCCGCGGCCTTTGCCGCGGGAACCGCTGGGACGATGAGTGTATCATTTTTATCTTTCGGCCATCGATTGCCCTTGTGTCGCTTGTTCGCCCCGAAGGAGTTTGACCCTTGATCTTGTTTGCTGTCCTTTTTCTCGAGATCCCTGTGAACGCGTACGGATTTTTCCGCGCGTACGAATGCTTTCGCGGCGCTCATAAGATCGGCCATCGTTCGTGGTGGACCATCGGTGCCGTGGATGCGGCGGATGAGGTCCTCACAACGAACACCGTTAATGAACCCAGCCACGCGCAAATCTTCCCCGGCCCCCCTATCTGCAGGCTTTCTAAATTGTACCTCGTAATGAAGTCTTCTACCGATTCATGATCACGTCGACGAATGTGCAATATCTCATTCCTATCTCTGACTTGGCGGCGCTGTTGGCTAAAATGCAATAGGAACTTGGACTGTAAATCTTCGAACCCGGTAATTTCCCCTGTGGGAAGACTTTCATACCATAATCGCGCGGGTCCCACCAATGTCTGCACAAACATGTGACACCAGACAGGGATAGACCATTGCTCCATGCCTCCCGCGCTTGTGAAAATTTTCACATGATCGTCCGGATCAGTTGTTCCGTCGTACTTTGAAATGATTGATGGCATTTTCAATTTTTGCGGGAAATCGGCAGAGGCAATTGCCGGTATAAATTTGGACTGTTTGACCAAGATGTCTGGTCGATACGGAGCTGTTAGGTTTAAAGGTCCCCCATCTCTCTGACTACGCGATGTTGACGGAACACGCTCTTGGGTAGAAACGGGCCGCGGCGCGATGACCGGAGGGGAAAAAGATGGAACAGGCCCAAGTTGTGATTGCAACTCGGTCATCCGCATATCCCTCATAAACTGGTCATATGCGCGCACTTGTCGTTGCTGCTCCATCCACCAATCATTGCCACAAATCGCAGGAACAGGCGAAGGGAGCATTGGCATGCCCGGGTATCCTGGAAAAGGATAACCCGGCGGTGGAAAACCCACTCCCATCCCAAATGACATTGGGATAGGTGTCGGGAACTGAGTCGGGCCGACGTTACTCCAATTGACTAGTGGTAAGGATGCCTGCGATGTAGCTACCGCCGTGGGGGCTTGCTGAGTAACAACTGGCTCAGTAGAATCGGCTGAAGGTTGTGAAAATGTCGCCCGCCGTTCCTGGGCTATGGAACGACCGGTACGAGTTGTACGATTTGCAGATGCTTGGAGAATTGATACCGGCTGTGTTTCCACGTTGGATGGAGCCGGTATCGTAGGAGCGAGACCGGATTGCTGATGGGTAGGGGTACGAGGTGTATTGGGATCATATCCCGGAGGGAATTCGCCATTCTGGTCCTCTTCTTCTGGGTCTGTAAAGAGTCCGTCGATCTGCTCGTTTTCTGTAGCCATTGATGATTCGTGGTCGTAAGTTAAGTATGTATGGATGGCGCCAATGAAGAATAGTAATATTCTTCCAAAGGAATGTTATTATATGTAAAAGTACATCGAGAATGTTTGATGGTACTTGATCTATTTATAGTACAATTTCTAACAACCTGAACGGTTTTGTGGGGCCTAATGGGCCTTCATTGGTAAGCTTGGATTTGATGACTCCCCGTTGGGTCCCATCCCCTAGACCCGCACCGTTAGTCTCGGGGTTTGTGCTACTTCCCGGGTGCGGGTTTTGGGCTAGGTCGTGTGGCAGGTTCAGGAGAGGTAGAGTTGGGCCAAGCCCACCTCCGCATGACACTCCTCTTCAATAATATATACGCAATAAAAATATTATCTTGAATTAAATATTAACCTTAATATTAAAATTTAGTATTTGGATAACTGCTAACCTTAATATAAAAAATTTGTATTTGGATTATTACTTATTGGATAATTACTTATTAAAAGTCTAAACTAAATAAACCTTAATGTGGAAATTTAGTATTTGAATAATTACATATTAAAATTTTAACTTAATTCAAAATTTTATGCAAATGACAAGTGTCATTTTTACTAATTAAAGTATGACAGAACTTTTTGTTTATTATATAGTTAAGATTAAGATTAAGATTAAGATAAAATTAAGATGTGTACTAATACAATGAAGGTATTTATTAAAAGACAACGAAGGTAGGGGGTTGAACGACCACTTTTACAGATAAATAATACCTAATAACAACGAGTTTGTAAAAGCTTTGTGGTTGTCACACTATTCACGACCGGTAGTTGTTAAGAGTTAAACTTCATAAAATATAAAAGATTAGGGGCTCTTTGTACAAAACCTTATTCAACATTAATATACAATTTTACCAAAGGCTCTTTACTAATTCATCTCTTCTATAATAAATCAACCTAAAAAATCATACGTGTCAATAATCTAGAACCCCCTTAATATGTTGCCACATGTAATTTTCTGAGAATTTTACTTTTTTTAATCTATAATACTTTATGTTGATGTTGATTACAGGTGGTTGAGTACCATACAAGTCATCAAAGCATCAATACCCCTTTGACGGTTTGACCGGGTTACCCAACCTTGCTTTAGTAGTTTAAGCTCTAATTTAAAATCCATCTGAAACACAGAGTTTCAGACCTTCAGACCCCCAAAATTGAAAAACCAACAAAGCTATATTGTCCTTTTTGATTTTGATGTTCATAAAGTAGATTTCTTTTGATCTTGAAATTTGAAATACATCCTTATCTCAGTGTCAATTTAAAATTTGAAATACATCCCTATCTCAGTGTCAATTTAAAATTTGAATTGAGCCACAAATGCAGACATCTACTTCTTGAGAAGAACGATTATCCATGGTATGTTATCGGATTCAATAGTTTAGTGATTTGCGAGATTATTGAGTAGTATTTCAGCGTTGTCTCTTGATTCCATGATTACAATGGATTTCTAAACTTCATAATCTGTGAGTTCTTTGATTAGGTTCATGAAGATCTGTGGTTCGTTCTCAGCTAGCACCGGCGACCTCCGATCGTTTTCCGGTGGTTTTCAGGGTGATGGCTACGAGTAGCTCTTAGCAAAGACGTGACAACCGTATTTCATATTCGTTTGAGGTCACATTGGTTTACCGTTTCACTCGCAAAATTAAGATGTCGATTGTTTTAGCTTCATAGGAGCCCTAATTCTTTGATTTTTTAGGTCTTCGTTTAGGGTTGGCGACAGAAACACCAAGTGAGTTTTCTTTCTGCTTATATCTGGTTTAAGTACCAAGTACTGATGATTTATCCATTTCATGTTCAAATCAAATCTCTGCTTGCCAAATTACAAAGACAAAAAAAAAAATGAAGCTAATAATATGCGTCTTCATATCTCATTCTTTATTTTACACTAATCAAGTACTTTGTTGTTTGTTATTTACTGGTTGAGAAACTAAAATGCTTTTGAAGTTGTCTGTAACTTTTGACTACAATCTAAGTTTCCTTAAAGGTCCAATTGATTAATGTTTCTTTTTTAACTTTGATTTTTATGTAAGGGGGGCTGTCTATCAAAGATGTTCATAGTGCATGCATGATGTGACATCATGTTCATATTAGCTACTAACAATGACTACTTGCATAGTTGTATAAATTTCTCAAACAAAGCCTCATACAAAAGCAGAAATGTTGGTTGATTTTCACCCATTTATCTTAAAAACAATTGCTGTCAAGTACCCATGAGGCCATGACACCCTTCAATTTTGATCGGAGAATTCATGGATTCAAGGTAAATAATATTGATTATTGCCCATGATAATATAGTTATTATATTCCTTTCTAATTGGTTTGATATTCAGGTGTCAACTGCAGAAGTTATTTATGAAAGTCAACGTGAGTCTCCTTTTTCTGCATCTATATGACTATGTAACCAGTGATGATAATGTTTCTATTAGAGGTAGCATTTTGGACCCATTTACTTAAGAATGGGTCTGTTTGGTTTGTCGTTTACGTGAATAAATAATTCATAGTTCATATAATCTCTCAAATCGTGTTATTCAAAGATTTAAATTGTAATTGTGATAATATTGTTTTCATATTCATAGTTGATACAAAAGATTAATTATGTTTATAAATGTTTGTGGTCAAAGTGGTAGACTCATTGTGTAAATCAATTTGTGATTATGATTTCTGACAAATGAAATCAATTTTCAATTCGTGATTATGATTTCTGACAAATGAAATCAATTTGTTGTTTATTTCACTGGTAGAAGCATATAATGGATTGAATACAATCTTTAAGCTTTTGTTTCTGGGTCATATTTAGGATCATATGTAGGTTCAATCCCAAGTTTACTTCCATAATAAACTGAATGCTATATGCACTCCCAAATTCGTTAATTTATACATGTGTTTTTGGTGAGTGTTTAGGAGATGGAATAGCTGAAAGAAGATTGGATGAAAAAAATATGTACTTGCAGGACTTAAGCTGCGGGTAGTGATCTGCTACTCCTAAGGAGAAGACAAACATAAAATTGATACTAATATTTGGCTCCAGGTAGGTTTAAATTCTAAAGACATTACAACTTACAAGATAGTTTGTTTATTATGCCATTGTTTCTCACATGAGATCAGAATATTATAATGATGTTCATGTGTTTCCAATTAATTTCCGAGCATGTCGTTATCCATTAAGTTGTGGGTTGTGGAGTATGGTTGGTATCTCATATGAAGAATTAATGTTCAAGGCTTTTACTTCTGAGATTAATAATTTATCTTACATGTTATTTTGTTTACGTTTGTAAATTCCAGTTTGGAAAGAAAATATCTTCACATTATTGAACTAAGCAAACAAGTGACAAATGATCATCAACTAATTTATAGGTATTTTAGATTATTTGTGGTGCGTGTAGCGTTATAATTTATGGAATTGCTTCTGCACTATATAATCAACACAAATTGTTTATTCCTTATATATTTTAAGGGTTGTTGAGTGACTTCCTTTTATGACAATAATATGTGTATATTATTTGCAAAAGGATCAAATCATACACTAACAAACATAGAATACAAATGTCACAACCTTTCAATTTTTAATATCAGTTGACCCAATATTATACTAATCTATTAGCTTTGTGATTTGAACTTATAATTTGATCAAATGTTGTCTTATTTAATAATTAATATGTATTGTAAAATTTTATACATAGCCCGTGAAGCTCACGGGTATATAATCTAGTTAATATATAAGGGTTCTTTGTGCATTAGTACGTACATTTGATGCTTGGGTGCATTAATTGTAGGAACACCGTTCACAAAACAATTAAAATGCTAAATAAAATTACGAATTACAACCAGAGAAGAAGAACAAAAGCAAAACAATAACAGAAAACATAAAAGGGTGGCTGAGGCTTTCTGTTCAACAGAGGTCCCTTAAAACAGATTTCGGGCTACCCAAGTAAACCCGTCTGTCTCCTAGGGTACAACAGCCGGAGCAGTGTGTACTGCCGGAGTTAACCTAGCACCCGGAAATATACCTGAAACGAGAGCGCGTAGTGGACCGAAGGCTGGAAACTCGTCTTGAAGTTCTGCCAGTGTTCTTGTGTGAATTTTTTGGTGTGATATCTTTTTTATGTTTTAAAACCAATCAATGCATGTCTCTTATATAGACAACTTTTGGACACCTCATAGGACATGTGTCTTCAAGAGAATGCACCACATTACATGTGTCTTTAGAACATAACATGTGTTCTTGAACATGACAAGTGTCTTAAGAAGAATACACCACATTACATGTGTCTCATGTTCTCTTTAGAACATAACATGTGTCATGCCACCTAAAACAATAGTAATCATATTTGTAATAAATACAAATACTAATTATCACATATTGATATCACATTCACCAATATTATAATTATTATAATTATATTTGTAACAAACACAAATAATAATTAATAATAATTATTATCCAACAATCCCCCACATGAATGGAGATCAATTTCAACGCTCTAGTGTCAAGATATAGTTCCAACGGTTAAGTTTTGCAGGAGAAGTAG
Source organism: Deinandra increscens subsp. villosa (assembly GCA_039602395.1). Lineage (NCBI taxonomy): Eukaryota > Viridiplantae > Streptophyta > Magnoliopsida > Asterales > Asteraceae > Deinandra > Deinandra increscens. Next base: position 80,167,209 of record JBCNJP010000023.1, on the reverse strand, counting down.
GTGTTCCCTTTGAACCCTCCTTTGTGATGTATACTTGGTCTCCTAGCGATTAGTAAACTGTGATGTACTTGAACTAACCCCTTTTGATGTAGACGTTATTACACTTCACACAAAACTCTCCCTGGTCTGGTTAACCCCTCATTGTCGTGTCCGTAGTGGTCATGGACACTTGCCTGGTTCTGCAAGAGCTCTAGGAATTGCGCACCCCACAATTCCATTCGAAGCGACCCCACTTCTCTCTCACATAGGTGATTTTCCATAAATCATTAAAAGCTATATGCTTAACCTCCTTGATATCACTGATTTGTTATAGGAATGGACTAGGAAGTGTGCAACTCCCTTTTGTATGTTGGGGTACTCCCCCCACAGTGATCTTAATTCGTACAATTAGGTTGTCCTATTGAACCTAGGTCATGGGATCTCCAATCTTCTAGGTTAGGTTTTCCTTCGCACAAATTTACTCCAAGGGCTTTAGTCCCATTCCTCTAGACGACTTGTGTACTGCCTCTCTGCTTAAGCCTTTTGTGAGCGGATCCGCAATGTTATCTTTTGACTTCACATAGTCAATCGTGATAACTCCCGTTGAGAGCAGTTGTCGTATCGTATTATGTCTACGACGTATATGCCGTGATTTGCCATTATACATTGCACTTTGAGCTCTACCAATAGCCGATTGGCAATCACAATGTATGCAAATGGCTGTCACCGGTTTCGGCCATTTTGGAACATATTCCAGGAATTGTCGTAGCCACTCTGCCTCTTCTCCAGCTTTATCCAATGCAATGAACTCAGATTCAATCGTTTGTTTGGAAGATTTCCATGATATAGCCGCTCCCCCAAGGGTAAACACATAACCACTTGTGGATTTTGAATCTTTTATGTCGGATATCCAGTTGGCGTCACTGTATCCCTCCACAACAGCTGGATCTTGGCCATAATGCAGCCCATAATTTCTTGTGTATCTCAAATACCTTAGTAATCTTGTCATACTTTTCCAATGCTCAGAACTTGGGTTACTAGTATATCTACTTAGCCTGCTCACAGCATATGCTAAGTCTGGCCTGGTGGATGTCATGAGATACATAAGACTGCCAATCACCCTTGAGTACTCCAATTGAGCTACACCTTCTCCTCTATTTTTTGTCAAATGGTGTGACGTATCAATTGGAGTTTGAGCTATACTCGTATCATTCGAATTGAATTTCTCAAGAATCTTATCCACATAGTGAGATTGACTTAACACGAGACCATTTTGGGTTCTAATGATCTTTACTCCAAGAATCACATCGGCTAGACCCATGTCTTTCATGTCAAATCTCGCTTTCAACATGTCTTTAGTAGATCTGATCATGTGATCATTACTTCCAATGATAAGCATATCATCTACATAAAGGCATAACATCACATAACCTCTTGATGTGTCTTTTACATAGACACACTTGTCACACTCATTTATTTTGAAACCATTATTAATCATAACTTGATCAAACTTTTGATGCCACTGTTTTGGAGCTTGCTTCAAACCATATAGAGATTTCACGAGTCTGCAAACTTTTCCCTCCTGGCCAGGAGCAGAGAAACCCTCAGGTTGCTCCATATAAATCTCTTCATCTAACTCTCCATTTAGAAATGCGGTTTTTACATCCATTTGATGTACTTCTAGCTTTCTCAAAGCTGCGATTGCAAGCACCAACCTGACTGAGGTTATTCTAGTCACAGGCGAATAAGTATCAAAGTAGTCTAGGCCTTCTTTTTGTCTATACCCTTTGATCACTAACCTTGCCTTGTAATTGTCAATGGAGCCATCATGATTCATCTTCCTTTTGAATAACCAACGATACCCAAGTGGTTTACAACCTGGTGGAAGATCTACAAGTTCCCAAGTGTGATTCTGTAGGATAGAATCAATTTCACTCTTGATGGCTTCTTTCCATTGAGGTCCTTCTGATGAGGTGACCGCTTCTTTATATGTTTGGGGATCACCCTCAACCATATAAGTAAGATAGGCCCAAAATTTTCAGTCCATTGCCTTTTGCTTCTTCTTGGCTCAACCTCTTCATCCTCTGATTGTTCTCGAGACTCATCTTGAACAATCTCATCAACGGGAGTTGATGAACTAGCCTTGCCATTTTCCAAACATGGGAAAACATCTTCAAAGAATGATGCATTCCTTGATTCCATTATAGTATCCACGTGTACATCGGGATTCTTAGACTCATGTACAAGAAACCGATGTGCACTACTATGTTGGGCATAACCTATGAATACACAATCCACAGTTTTGGGTCCTATCTTTTGTGCCTTTGATGGTGGCACAACCACTTTGGCTAGACACCCCCACACTCTCAAGTACTTATAAGATGGTTCTCTTCCCATCCACAACTCGTAAGGTGTCACATCCTTATTCTTGAGAGGTATCTTATTCAAAAGATAATTAGCCGACAAAATGGCTTCCCCCCACATGTCCTGTCTCAACCCAGAACTTATCAACATGGCATTCATCATTTCTTTTAACGTTCGGTTCTTACGTTCTGCAATGCCATTTTGTTGTGGGGAATAAGGAGCAGTGCACTCATGGATGATACCATTTTGAGCACATACCTCAGCAAATGGCGAAACGTATTCACCACCTCTATCACTCCTTATTACTTTTATCTTTTTGTTGAGTTGGTTCTCAACCTCAGTTTTGTACAAGACAAACTTGTCTATTGCCTCATCCTTACTCTTGAGTAAGTACACATAGCAATATCTAGTACTATCATCAATGAAGGTGATGAAGTACTTGTTACCACCTCTAGTGGGAACCGATTTTAAATCACACACGTCAGTGTGAATCATATCAAGGGGTTCGGTTTTTCGTTCTATTGATTTAAACGATGATCTTGTTTGTTTGGCTTCAACACAAGTTTTACATTTTGAATTTGGCTCAATCGCAGAAGCTGGTATGTGATTTAATTTAATCAAACGACGCAATGAATTAAAGTTAACATGACCAAGACGACCATGCCAAACATTAGAAGACTCAATCAAGTAAGCAGAAGTAGAAGCATTCTTATTGATGTTCTTTTTCACAGTCATTACATTGAGTTTAAACATACCATTCTGGCCATAACCCTTGCCAACAAACATACCACGTTTAGACAAAACAAATTTGTCACTTTCAAATACCAGACGAAAACCAAACTTATTAAGCAACCATCCTGACACAAGACTCTTGCGTAACTCAGGAACATACAACACGTTGCTTAAAGCGAGCTCCTTCCCCGAAGTCCACTTGAGGATCACATCCCCTTCACCCTTGATATCAGCTGTAGCCCCATTGCCCATGTATAGCTTTTCATTTCCCACCATCTCCTTAAACGAGTTAAAGAGAGTCTTATCAGGGCAGACATGACGGGTAGCACCGGTGTCAACCCACCACCCCTTAGGTTTGTTAGACACCGTGTTTACCTCCTCCATCATGTCCGTGTGATCAGTGATCATAGCCACAAGAGGCATGTCATCATCGATCATATGGGCCTTCTCCTTTTTAGGAGCCTTACATTGATCAGCACGGTGACCAGTTTCTCCACAGTTGTAGCATGTCCCTTTAAAAGGACCAACCTTTTTCTTCACACCACCTTTCTTTGGACCTAGGTTCACACCTTTACCTTTCCCTTTGCTGTTAGACTTATGGACTTTATTGTTTTTGTTAAACCTGGAAGACTGGCCATATTCCACAACATTAGCCTTAGCATAGGCTTCCACTTGGCTTCCTTTTTGTGCCAACCTATTGTCTTCTTCAATTCGAAGACGGACCACAAGGTCCTCCATAGTCATTTCCTTTCGCTTATGCTTAAGGTAATTCTTGAAATCCACCCAAGTTGGTGGAAGTTTTTCAATCATGGCAGCAACCTGGAAGGTTTCACCAAGAACCATCCCCTCAGACAGAATGTCACTAAGAATGACCTGCAATTCTTGAACTTGGTTAATAACAGTTTTGGAGTCAACCATTTTATAGTCCAAGAATTTTGCCACAACAAACTTCTTTGTCCCAGCATCTTCTGTTTTGTACTTGCGTTCCAACGACTCCCATAATTCTTTGGCAGTCGATATTTTGCAGTACACATTATACAAAGTATCAACAAGACCGTTTAGCACATAGTTACGACACAAATACTCGGAGTGCTTCCAAGCCTGAAAAGCACTCACAGATTGAGTGTCTGCATTTTCTTCAGCAACTTCAGGGGGTAACTCAGTCAAGAATCTCGCAAGATTCAGAGTGGTCAAGTAAAACAACATCTTCTGCTGCCATCTTTTGAAGTTCAGACCAGAAAACTTTTCTGGTTTTTCAGCATGGTTGGCTACAGCTTGAGCCGCTTGGGTACCAACTAATGGTCCCATAGTCGTGGATTCGAGAGGTCCCATCGTGGAAGACGAATTAGCCACTGTAGTAGACATTTCTGAAACGAGATCACAAATCAAAATCAGAAAAGTTGGTTTACTAAAAACCAATGAGCAAACCTACACAAGGTTGCTAAGTTCACGAATTTGAGATAGTAATAAAATGTGAAACAACTTACGAAAAGTTGAACCACCAAAGGATTAAATCGATTTTAAACTGAACGGTGATCAAAAGAAAGATCTGTTTTATGATTGTAGGAACACCGTTCACAAAACAATTAAAATGCTAAATAAAATTACGAATTACAACCAGAGAAGAAGAACAAAAGCAAAACAATAACAGAAAACATAAAAGGGTGGCTGAGGCTTTCTGTTCAACAGAGGTCCCTTAAAACAGATTTCGGGCTACCCAAGTAAACCCGTCTGTCTCCCAGGGTACAACAGCCGGAGCAGTGTGTACTGCCGGAGTTAACCTAGCACCCGGAAATATACCTGAAACGAGAGCGCGTAGTGGACCGAAGGCTGGAAACTCGTCTTGAAGTTCTGCCAGTGTTCTTGTGTGAATTTTTTGGTGTGATATCTTTTTTATGTTTTAAAACCAATCAATGCATGTCTCTTATATAGACAACTTTTGGACACCTCATAGGACATGTGTCTTCAAGAGAATGCACCACATTACATGTGTCTTTAGAACATAACATGTGTTCTTGAACATGACAAGTGTCTTAAGAAGAATACACCACATTACATGTGTCTCATGTTCTCTTTAGAACATAACATGTGTCATGCCACCTAAAATAATAGTAATCATATTTGTAATAAATACAAATACTAATTATCACATATTGATATCACATTCACCAATATTATAATTATTATAATTATATTTGTAACAAACACAAATAATAATTAATAATAATTATTATCCAACATTAATTAGATGCATGTGAATATGTGATTAAGTAGCTAACACGTTACACGTAATATCTAGTATGACAAACATTAATACATTGAGAGAATCTATTATGTTAACAAAACCAGCTTTCGTTTCTTCATGATCGTTCGAATATACAAACTCATAAAAACAAACAAATAATAAACTAAAATATACGAATAAGGATGGATATCAAACACCTAAACAAAAAACTATACAAATCATCACAATAGATAGAGAAACATTATTATTCCCCTTCTACATATTTACCAACTAACTATTGGTATTAGACCCCTTGCAACGGCTTGCCCTTGGGCCGACGTGGAACGCTCTCCAGAAGGGCGACGATGGGGCTTCGGAACGGGTGGCTTGACCAAGGACGGAGAAGATGATGGTTGTGATGGGTCCACTTCCAATTGTTTTCTATTTTTCCTTTTTTCTTATACCGACAATCCATTCTTTCCTCTCTTTTCTATTATTTTTTTTCTTTCTAATTTTTTTAAAGCAACGGTGATATTATATATATATATATATATATATATATATATATATATATATAATAATACATATTGAAAAAAAGGGCATTTTCGTAATTATAGGCGTCTTAAAAATTAAGACGCACTCCCTTTCTGTGTACGGTCTCATCTTCGATCCATACTCCCCTTCCCCTTTATTTCCCGTTCTGGTGTTCATCGCAGCAAATCCCATCTCCAATTCATACCTCTCAACTTGAGAACCAGCGACGCCTATCCCATACCTCTCACCTCTCATGCTTTTGCAGACTCGAATCTCCCTTTTGAGGGTGATTTCGCTACCCTTTCGACGCAATCCTGAAGTCAACATACCTTCTTAGGCTTCGGCGATAGCATAGGACAATCAGAGATCAGAGAATCTCCCCTTTTAGGAGTGTTTTTCATTTGTCTTTCCAACGAAACAATGAATTCAGTCACCCCTTTCTACGATTCTTTGGGTAATCGTCCATCTTGGCTTCAATTCAGAGTAAAATACAGACACCCCTTTCTTGAATTCATCGGGTCATCGACAGTAACAACATGAAATTGGTAAGCGCGGTCAATTCAAATTTCAATTCAAAAATTGAGTACGAAGCCCTTTATAAGTACACCTTCAAATCACAATTCAAAACACTGTGACGTTGAGGTACAAATTCAGATTCTTTGTATTGTTGTCAATTTAAATCTCAATTGAAATTGTGTAAGAACATAATTGTGTGTATTTATTCATGTTGTAGCTTAAAGATCTTCAGCCGCGACCTTTAGGATCTTCATTTGTTCTTCATATCTACTAAGGTGAGCATTTAAATACAAGTGTTGATAAGCTTTCATTATGTTTAGTTAAATTTTTAGATACATTCAAACTCAAGTTTCTGATAATGTTGGTTTTGATTTATGTTCTTATCTCCTTACTAAGTTTATGATAAAAAACTATGCTTTTGATTTATGTTCTTTCCAGTTTAGATGGTAGTGTTTTGGTTTTTTTACCAAGTTCTAATGAAACTGTTATGTTGGACATTTCAAATATTATATTCATTCATTTATCTTCTTTCTTTGTCCTTCCTTGGTGGATTTATGGTTGAATCAACAGTAATGTGAAAGACCTGTCTGAGTTCTTTGTTTTTTATTGCGAATATGGGTGTTATAATCTAAGCCTAATGTGAAAGAGTCTTCAACCAACAGTAATTAACTAATAGCATAGTATTACCTTTATGTGTATGGTATTTTCAAGTTTTTATAGTCCTTGAAATAAGGTTTATAGTACAAGTTGTTTGGGTTCATTTTTTGATTTCTATGTAAAGGGAAATAGACATTTAAGAGGGTTGAAAAGATGAGTTCATGTATTATGCACATGTTCTGTAATTCTAATATTGTTCAGCTTCATACCTCATTATACATTCTACTGATTATATGGCTTTAGGTTGAAGTTTTTATATGACTTTTTGATATGCATAATTTATATGCAACTCTGGTCCCAAAATATGAATAGTTGGTTTGTATCTTAAAACATTGAAAATTAGGTATGTATGAATAAGATGATACTTTTTAGAGATACATATTAGTTTTAGCTACGTATGAATAAAAAGGGGCAGCAATCTGTGTTGTCTTCTCTGTAGTAAAACATGGGTCAGACTGATGAGAAGCAAATAAAGATAAGACCAATAAAGATACCCATAATCTGTTTTAATATCAAGGGACTGTGTTTGTTCAACTTTCAACACTTATTTAAAGAGCAAGAATAAACTGAATTAAAAGAAAGTCAAGTAAATAGTTGGATCTGTTAAAGTTTTATACATAAATTAAAGAGGTTGCTTTTTGCCTTTTGCCTTTTGATAAAGCTTTATAGAGTACAAAACATGGATCTGTTAAAGTTTTATACATAAATTTAGAACAAATGTGATAGTTCACCTATATATGATACATTTTATAAGTTTAGTCTAATGGGTCAAAATAGTTGGTCATGGGTTCATTTCTATATTAATATATATGAACATAAATTACTTCTGTGACTTTAAATTAAGAAGTTTGATCATTGACATAACTTTTTACCATATTACTTCTCGGGTTTTGATTTCTCGGTTTCTATCTCTTCCATGTTTAAGATACCAGAATTTCAAGTTTCGTTCCTGTCTTCTGCATTCCAGTTCTGATGGGGTCACAACCTCTTCTCAAGAGTATATTTATATCATTATGTTTTAAAATTGTGTTCTATATGTTCTAGAAGTTCACTCTTTTTTTGGACTAATAACATATTAATTGTGCAGTAAAACCACAAAGATTTGTGGGAGCAACCTTCTTGAAGTCACTTTTAGGTATACAATACGGTCAACTGCTCTGTCCATCTATTATATTTTAATCATGTTGATCTGCTGTGCTTCATTACTTGGATTGTAAATTACATATGAGGCTCAACTCATTTTCCTACCTTCTTTTAGAACCTGTAGATCTTAACATTGGGTTTGCTAAAGTACAATATTCATTTCTGCAGGTTTATAGTGAAAGAATTGATGATGTACATGTATAGAAGACTAACATGTTATAATATATTGGCTTAATTAATCTTGCTGCACAGGTATAGATGACTAACATGTTATAATATATCATAACTTCTGACATAATATTCTTCTCTGTGTAGATGAAATTTGCAGGAACTTGTAGTATTGGAAAGTATTCATGAAATACCATTGTTGTATTCTTACTAAGTTCATGTAGGTTTGAAATTCATTATGTTGACATGTTTAATATTAATCTGAATATATTATACATTAGCAATATTAGCAATACTACCGATGTGTAAATCAACTTGAAATATCTTCCGTTCTTGGTTTGTCTTTGTTTGCTTAAGAGATAAAATGCTTCCATCAAGACTTATCCATGGTATACTACACTTTTAAAATCTTATTTGTGGCTGATATGATTTAATTTAACTCAATTATGTGTTGTTGACATAGCTTTATGATGGGAATGATTTATTTATGACCCGTTTCATTTTCAGGTAAGATTTTGAGTTTGACTCTTTGAGGTGTTTCTGTAACCTGCTACAGAGGTAGTTGTATTTTAAATTTTATGAATATTGGTTTCATTGTATGGATTGGTTTGTTTGTCCTACTAACATTTTGATCGTTTTTTTACGGGCCTTGGTCTCCTCTCTTAAACCTGAATATATATGCTTTTGAACCTGAATACAACCAAAAGAGTGGATATATGGCAGTGCTTTTGAACCTGAACTTCAATATATGTCATTCATACACTGATATCATTCTATTTGAGGTTGTTCATATGTGAATACATGGTTTGTTGTTTTATACTTGAAATGATCTTCAAGTGTAATATGATCATTTTTATTTTATTTTTGCAGATGCCAAGTGGTGAGAGGTCCTTCTAAACTGGTTCATGCCAAGTCCTTTTTCGTAATTAACCATGAAGTCAGACCACCTATTATGTTTTGGGTTTGACCTTTTTAGGATTATAATGCATCAACATCATTCTTTATGTGTATTTTTTTATCTATCTCTAATGGGTCAAGTGGGTTGCTAGAGGATTTACTAACTGTTTTTATATTAATACTTCAGAATCAAAGTCAGTTGAAACATCAAGCAAGTCACGCATGAATGGCATGAAGCCAATCATGGTGACAACAAGCTTGCATCAAGTGAAAACATGGGGCATTTGAAGTCTGAGCATACGTGATGATTTTAGAATCTTTTATCAGTTCATATTCCCCTTCTGGTTATCCATATAAGTGGGTGATCTGGATAATGTATTGATAGCCAAATTGACATCAATTCTCAAGGTATGTTGGCCATTTTTTTCTTGTGGTTCTGTAGTTTATGGAGTTATAATGGTCCATGATGTGTTTATTTTGCAGAGAATGGGGACAAAACTACAATTTGTGAGCCTGAACTTAATGACTTAAAGGTTAAGGAGTCTGAGGAGGCTATTGATAATAACTATTAGTCTGAGTTTTTTATGGGTATGTCTTTCACTCTTCATGGTTATTTACATTATACCCAAATCACAATTTAATTGTTCATGATATCATTTTAGCAGGAATGCCTGCTTTGAATTTGTATTCAAAACCATGTCATACTCTTCAATTTGGATTTGTTAATGAAAATTCTAAAATTGTTATAAGCGGACCAAATAGAAAAGATTCAGATTTTTTGGAGAAACTAATAAAGAGGCTAATAGTGATGATGGCAGTTAAAAAAAATGGCATTCTGACCTTCGTGAAGTTCATCGAGCCGTTTTTGACGAGCAGGTAATTATTTTTACTATTACACCAAGAAAGATAGGTAATTTTGTTTATTAACTTCTTTTTTTGTATGCAGGTTTTTAGTTTGATAAATCAAGAAGCCTTTGTCCCATCGTTAAGCTTGAATGTTAAGACATAGATAAAAAAAGCATATGTTTTAGTGTGGGACTCACCTGTGTGTTTGTTAACGTCAGGTTCGATTTGTTTTTTACAGTTTTGTAGACATGTAACATATATAAAAGATAGATTATTACAATATTTGATGATTAAAAAGAGTTAGCTTTTTAAACTGTGTTTGTATATGATTTGGATTATTGTTAACAACTTTAATCACAATTGTGCTTGTAACATCTACGGTTGATTTTTTAGTTTAGTATTTATTTCTGGGTATACATTCGGTATTTTAAGAATAGATTTTATTTTTATGGTTTGATAGTTTGAATTCTGAATGTATTTTTATGGTTTGATAGTTTGAATTTTGAATCATAAAACTGAATTCGAATTATTGGATCAAAATGTCGGACCTCTTAGGGAGTGAATTATCGGTACATCAAATTCTCAAAGTGTAGCCTAAATCATGTTGATTTAGAACCGGAAGCATGACTTATTTGACCTGGAAAGTCAAATTGTTCACAATTAATATTAAAAAATCATTTACTAAATTGTGATTTTTATTAAAATATTTTTATAAGTATTTTATAATTCTTATATATATATATGTTTTTAATCTAGACTATATAATATATAGTAGTCATAAATAGAAAAACACAATAGTGTGTTCGTTTACGTATTCAAATTGACGAGCTAAAAAACTTTTAAATCACAACTAAGCAAAAAAATGTTTTATTCGGTAAAGGGAAAAAACCATTTAATAAAGAATTTAATAAAGAATCGATGCCGGCGGCGACAATAATCGATCAAATTTGAAAAATCACATATGTAAATTTCAAGGTACATAACTAATTATTTTATTACTTTGTTGATTTAATTGAAATTAATATTATTAAAATAGTGGGACTAATATGTTATTTTTAAAACTAAGGTGTTTCTATAGTGTGGCTCACCATAAGATCCCAGCTAATGAGATCTGGAACATGGTACATACATTGTGGTTCTAACGCTTGGTCGTTTAAATGATATTCTTTATATAAAAAGGGTGAATATTGCTCCCTACAAAATAACATGAAGTCATGAACATGTAAGTTCAAGTTACTAATTATACATACTAAATGAGCATGTACTTTTGTAAGTGGTTATCTAGAAAAATTGTTAACGTATGAATCATACTTGAATCACATTTGTCATGTAATTTTGTAAACAAAAGCTTAAAAATCATCTTCCGTTCTCTTGCATCTAAAGATCTATTTATCCGTATGTAGTATGGTTAAGGAAAACTCTCAGATTCTATGTCCATTTTTAGTTTCTCTTGTTCAAGTGTGATTATGATAGTATATATGATTTTAAGGTTTATTGGTTTTGTGCTATTATTCCTCCTGCATTTCTCTCACCCTTCTTCCCCCGATGTTATAGTCGCCGCCTCCCGCAATCCCTTATACATATTATATTACCTCCTTAAAATCTTTTTCCATCTACATATTAAACCTACCGGATGATATTATTTTGACATAGATGGACTATCGTGCTGATTAATTGTCGCCATCGCTGCATCGCCCAGATAGAAAAATGAGTACTGCGTTGTAAAGTGTCACCGTTGTCGTATCACGCACACAGAAAACGAGTATCGCTTTGTAAATTGTTTTTGCAACGCATCGCATCGCACTAACAGAAATGAATACCTCGATGTAAATTGTCGTGCCGCCATAACAAGCGAAAAATATGGATTTGAATTTCCATATAAACCGTCCCCCTCCCCCTTACTATTAGGTTCTAGCCGGTAGGTAATTTACACATCTTAACACCCATAGCCAATCCAGTGACCAATAAAATTGTTCCGCTTCGTCATTTCCTCTTCACCGACGTTAGATTTGTCCCTAATTCCCAAATTCTTTTTGTTTCTTCACTCTCGCAAGTAGACAAATGAAGTGAGAGAAAGATCATCACCTCCCCACCACGCATCCTCTTCTCCCCTCTTCTTTCATCCAAACCGGAGCAGACAAAGACGTTGAGTTCAGTCTCCGACGCTACCTGCTTTCGACGGTTAAACGGTATACACTCTCCGGCGATCTTCCACTTTCTTCATGGTTTCTTGCACTGCTCATCGAGGTATTATTTAGGGTTCTCTAGATTTGGGGCTTTTAAGAATTTCCTTTGTTTTACTCTGTATTCAGTCTTTACATCTGCATTTTCATGTCGAGGAGCATGTTTTTCGTCATTAATTTTGGCAACTAATGTTAGCGCTTCTGGCATCTAGGTTTTCGTCGATTCAATTCAAGGAATTGAAGCTCTGGTATAACATTTTGTAAAGTTTTGCATGTTTGAAAATGGAGGGCTTTATTTTTGTTGTTACTTACTGCCGATTTAGGTGTTTGGGTGTTTGTTTTTGCCTTTTAATTCCTGAATTTCCTTATTGTTGAGATCAAGGTGTGGGCAACTGGGCACCTGAGATCAATTAGAGGCTGAATGTGATTTCTTTGCTAACTTCTTTTTTGTATTAATTGTTTTTCCTTTGTTTGGATTTGTACTCCTCCTTTCTAATTACTTAATGCGCACAGGATTGGTTTCTCTTTCTGTATGGAATTATAAGATATATTTTATTTTTAGAGACAGTGTTCTAAGATTTGACATTTATGAAATTGTATTGATAGTTTCTAGGCATTACTCCTCGACTCCACGTGACCCTGGATCGGATCATCGCCTCATAGATTTTCCCTTATTGATGACACGAGGAGCACTGTTACATGTGTCCCATGCTCTATGTTGTGAACAATGTTGCAAACATCAGGTATTACAAGTCGTTTGGTTTGTGTAATGTTATTCGATGCTTTCGCAAATGTTTTAGATTTAAGATACAGTTACAGCCTGGACTACCAACATCTAATAGCTTGAGAATATTTTATGCATCTACTTATGATAGCTTGAGTCTTGTAGTTTCTTTATGAAACATGAATGCTTATGTTTTATGCATCTGCCATGTACCGTCAGAGGACCTAAAGTTTGATCCAGATTTATCCAACCTAAAGCATGTTAAATGCAATAGAGACTGCTCCGGTGATAATAAGAGGGAGTAATGCATCTATTAAAGGTAGTATGCTAAATTGAGTTCTAGCGTCCTTGGTTAGGATAATGTATCTTTTGGTAATCAGAGGGATATTCTACCTCCATGTGCTATTTTGGGTACACATGAATTGACTTTGTATATGGACTATTATTACATGTAGGCATGCAGCCTCTCAGGCGTAAAACATATCTACAACTGATTTTCAGTGGTGAAACATTGACTTTTTTTGGGATTGGATCCTTTAGAACAGTAAAAGGAACTTCAGATCATTAGGATCTTTAGTAAGTAGTCAAAATTTAATTTTTCTCGACTAAATTCCTTAGAACACTAAAAAGAACTACAAATCAATGGGGCTAAGAGATACCGATGTTTACAAGCTCCCTTAGCTCCATGAGAATTTTAACATGTGTGTAAGATATACAAGTTTTAGTAATGTCATTCCGAACTAATAGATGCCAACTCTTCCCAAAACATGATACTTATTTTCATATTTCAACTTAATGTGGATTTGTTTTTATTCAGTTTTGCTTGACTTTGGTGTTAACTCATGAAACAGATTCATAACCACACTTAAAGAGGTTCTTCATATTTTTGCCAATACATGATTAACCGGTTGGGTAAGGATTTCTTTTTATATTGGGGGTGTTTGGCAAGCATCCAAACTATAGAATATAATGCATGTGATTAGCCCTAACATTCAAACATGTAATAATCCCTTCTTATTTTTGCAGGGATAAAAGAGGACGCACAACACAGGCACCACAAGCCCGCCGACGGCGACTACAAAGAAACTGGGCTATTCAGTGTCTATGCTACTATTAAGGTGAATTCTAACTTATAATTTATAAATAATAACAGAAGGGGCAACTCAATGCATAAATTGTTTAGTTTTATGAAAATTTACCTATGGTAACACTTTAATCCGTATTTGACTGTTACTAACTTTAAATTTTATTTATATGTGGGTAAATATTTATATTGGAGAAGGTAAATAACATTGTAATAAAGTATACTGATTTACTGTTGGTTAGAATATATCTTTCATGTAAAGCAAAACAGATGACTCTAAGTAAAAGTCAAAATCTTAGGTCCAAAAGATCTAAATATCATTTTAGCATGATTAAACCTCATAGGTATGTTTATTTCAAGTATATGCAAGTGATGTAATCATTCAAATACCTACTACTTCAAATTCAAATACTTATTACTTTTAAGGTTACTAAGTAGTAATTTTAATGTATTTGACTAAAAATGCAGTGCTGACTTTCTTAGGTGGTGATTTTAAGAAATGACATAACCAAATATGAGCATGTGTAGCCTTATAAAATCAAACAATGACTCTTATGTATGTAGTATCATCTAATGTCTTTATGTAAGTTCCGAGTAAATGAATACACAAAAAACTATAGTCATTATATCGAACTTCTTTGGTCATGATAGACGTGGCAAAATGGGCAAGGATGGACGGATCGGGTTGGGTTGATTAAAGTGTCAGTTTACCATGTGGGTTGGATGTCTGGATCAAATGTGGTTATGGTTGATTTTTCTAACTTTCTGTTTATTTTGAGCTTAGTTTTGTGATTAAAATTTAAAAATTGTTGATATAACCGATTATTAAATTGAGAATTGATAGAAATGAGATTTTTTTATAAAACTTCAATAATGGCAAAACCATCCTTAATAATTTATTCATTGAAAATGTTCATTGTTAGTTATTTAGGGTGTCATATTAACCACCGTTTGTAATGGGCTTTGTTAGAATTTGATTTTGAGGCGTTGTTTGGTACTATATGATTCATTAATTGGCTGTTGTATCAGGTAGATGACTGCAGTATCAAGAAATACCGAACACATACTTTTTGTAAATGGCTTTGAACTAGGTAAGTGATATGTACCAAGTAAACTCTCAATGTGGTAGTGAGTACAATGCCACTCCTTTTGTACTTGCCCAAACAGCTATGATTGGCATTATGCAAACTGTTGACAGCAGCAAAACATATGCTGCTTATGAACCTATATATGCTTCTTATGTACATATCTAATGACCAAACACAAATAAACACAACTAGGTTTGCCGCCGCAACGTGCGGCGGGTCAAATTTCTAGTTTTAAATATAATACACTTAAATAATATCTATGTGTAGTTAAATAATATCTGTTTAGAATTCATTTTTCTTTATCTTTTTCTTTTTCTTTTTACTTCTTTTTAAAAATTAATTAAAATTAATTATTAAAATTAAAATAACTAAATAAACTTGAACTAAATTAAAAAAAACATAAATAAAAATACAACAAGATCCTAAAATTCTACTTATTTAAAAAGCAACACACATACAAGAAAGTCCTAAAATTCTACTTATTTTGAAACACTGTCATAAAACAATCATACATTCTGATACGGGTCAAGAGGAGGAAATGGGTCAAGGTCCAGTGGGCTTGGCCCATAGCGAAGACCAGCTAATGGATCAAAGGAGGTTGGGCTTGGCTGGCTTAGCCCATGTCTTGGAGAATAAGCAGAAAGAATTCGTGGAGAACAAGCAGGAGGAATCGAATTTCAAACGTGGCTAAGAGATGATTTTTGTGAAGATAAAGATCCAACCCGAGATAATTCAAGAGTGTTTTATTTTAATTCCTTTCAATTATCTTTTATTAGAATAAGAGAGAATTTCTCTCATGGTTATCTCTTTTAATTTGTCTATTTAAACCTTTGTAAACTCTTATTTTGGGTTGTTAAGTTTTATGCAAATTTGAGTGTTTTCTTTGAAAGCTCTTGTCAAATAGATAACTCCGGTTGGCCGGATATCGACCGTCGTTGGTGACTTGGTGGGCCAAGCATCTCCGCCGCTAGGTTTAGCCTAGGATCTTCCTTTCATCTACACGTTTCCGTATCAAGTGGTATTCAGAGACCAGGATCTCGACATGGCTGCGCATGGGAGAGACCGTCAACCGGACCACCGATTCGCCGCCGGAGGCAGTGGTTACGGGGACCGTGATCCTCGTGATGTCGAGATTGAACAGCTCCGTCAAAGACTCCGTGACCTTGAAGCCAACCCCTTCGACCGTTACGAACCAGAAGACGACGAACGCACCCCTTCCTTTGTTGACGACTACGGCTGATGTGCTCGGAACGACACTAAAAACACTAATAAAATAGACCTAAACCTAGACCTAAGACACACCTAATTTTACCGAAATAACCTAAACCGAACCGAACCCTAAGGCAGTGAACCTGTCGGATTATAGTAAAGCTAAGGTAAGACCGGAATATCGAACCTAAGGACACTATTTTAGACAAGAATTAACCTAAACCTAAGAAATGGAAATTTGAGTAAATTGATTTGGGTTTTGTTTTAAGATTTGATTAACTAAATTTAATTAAATACACAACTAACGAACGGACAGCAGGAAACCTAAGAACAACCTTCAGAACAGAGAAAGATACCACCTAGACTCAGAATCCTAATCACTAATGACAACTTCATTCGGCTATGACTAATCTGATGGTGGCTAGTTCACCTTTTAAGTCCTTCCTAGCAGGCAATCCTAACGCTCGAACAGGAGTTCACCTTTCGGGTACATCCAACCTCAACTAAACCTAGCCACCCTCGAAACAATCTAAGGCACCCTAAGCTAGCAGGAGCTACCATGAATTACTATGACAAACGAGATTTAGCAAGCTACATAATTTCCTAGGGCATCCCTCTTCCGATGGCGATGTGATCCTATTCCACTAAGCAACCCAACTAACCTACCTAATTATCACCTTCCGGCTTGTCTAATTAGGGCAACAAATTGCAATCAAGTAAATAAACATTAACCAACGCAATAGTTCAAGACGTCTCCTAAACTACTCTATCGCAACCAACCCTAAAGCTAGCTACTTTAGACAAATTACCTAGACCGAAAGACATTCGAAGGCAAAAAGTGCATTAATCAACAATTATAAATCCAATCACAATTCACATATGCATATAATCATAGCAACCATGGAATTTAATAGAAAAGCTCATCAATCAATTAGTCAAAAACCGAATAAAATCATCAATAGATCAAAATCATCATACGAGTCTAGGTGGCTCTAAAAGCTTAGCCAACAATCATGTCTACTACATAAATCATCATAAAAATCACAGCTTTAAATCCAAACATGATAAAATCTAAGAATTCAATGAGAATAGATGAACCCGTTAATGATTTGGGGAATGAAAAAGTGGTCCACCGTTGAATTCCCTTTGATTCCTAGCTCCCTCTGCTCTTGAAATCGCCCCTGGATCGTCCTCTGCCGTCTGGAAGTCGAGTTATGACGAATGGAACCCTAAAATCGACTTTTAAATCGCGAAACCTCCTTTTGCAGGTTTTGAGGCTGCAAGCGTATCGCTTGCTAATATATTCCCGCCAGGCGATACGCCTGGAGCTCATTACACGACAATTTAGTCGGGCGGAACCGACTTTGACTTTTGTTGACCAGCCACTCCGCGCGTATCGCTTAGAAACTATCCAGTCCCAGGCGATACGCCTGGGACATCTTGTTCAGCACTTGTCCTCTTCTTTTCTTCACTTCCTCCCATCTTTCTCTCGTGGCATCGGGACTTTATTAAAAACCTACAAAACTCATAAAAACATAAACAAGACTCCAAAGACACTAACTTAGCTAAACACTACCAAAACAAATAGAAACCGACTCAAAATTGACTCAAATACATAACAAAAGGCATAAGAAAACAGGATGTGTTTGCAACACATCAAATATCCCCACACTGACTCTTTTTTCGTCCTCGAAAAATACTGCAATGGAATCATAACCAGAAAATTGACTACTAAACATTTAACCTTTAAATTCACAGTCCACCAATCAATTCCACATTCCATAATGTATTAACACACTAGCTACAATTGTCGATATTTCGATCCGATTAAACCCAACCACCAACCTTTTCTTTCGCTCCCATGTGTTTATGAAATTACCAGATATAAGGTTCAGTCGCCTATGGATCCCACTAAAGAAAGCTCTAGTTCATCCTACTACCGAATCATATTCAGTCAAAGCAAAGGGTAATAATGATTTAAATTTATATATTTTCTCCAACCCCCCTTAAACCAGATACTAAGATGTCCAAAGAATAACTATTATTTATATGCAAATTATTGAGCATTTATTCTCTAAACTACCATTTCTTTTCTTCTTTTTTTCTTTTTTCAATTTTTGTTTTTCATTTTTTTTATTTATAATTGGTTACTTTTACCTAAAATTACCAACGGACATCACCAGAGGTATTCTTTCACAAGGTCTTACCCCCGAAATCATACATGAGTATTTTGCCCGCGAGATCCAGAACATCATCAGAGGCACTTACCACGGGATACTATCCTTAGTTCGTACATGAGTATTCTGCCCCTTCACTCTAGTTCATTAACCAGATTATTAACTACTATGCTCATTTGAAATTCTAAGGACATAGGAGTATCTAGCCTAAAGCGGTCTCTTCCTTCCTAATCATCAGATTCAGTATCCCTATCACTCCTAAAATGGGAACCCACTAGCAGACCGATTAGCATATTTATACAACAAATAAACACACAGGCAATTTAAGCTACTCCTAGGTCAGCTGGGTCTACCGACACATCATAGACTAGTAATGCTTTCCATTCTCACCATACTTAACCACATTTCCCAAATTATTCATTAATTAGCATTTAAGCACAAAATTAGACAATCAATTCCCAGTTCCTATCATTTTCTAATTAATTGCAGCCAGAATCTTGGACATTTTTGAACAATTTTTCAAGATTTTTTCAATTTTAACATTTTATGACTCAATAACACACCAAAAATAAAAGACTGACTAAGACTGACTCAATACGAAAGTATCCCATCCCCACACTTGAATCACACATTGCCCTCAATGTGGAATGGAATAAAAATAACGCAGAAATAAAAGCACGAAAAAGAAAAATAAATAAAACTAAAAATAAAACAAGATAAGTTGAAACGTGTTCACCTGAAACTCCAGAGACTCAGCACAGCAACCAACCACGATCCATCGCAACTCCGGTAAACAGAAATAAAATAAAAATTTAAAATTTGAAAATTTTTCTGACTTACCTCCTCCAGGCGTATCGCCTACAACCATGCATCTCCCAGGCGATACGCCTGGAACTGCACACAACCGGCCCGCCAAAGGATGCAAGCGTATCGCCTATAACCTACCAACCTCCAGGCGATACGCTTGGAGCGTGATTTCCAGAGAATTTTCGGAATTTGACCCCAAAAATTTTCTCTCTTTTTTCTCCAACAGCAGCTCCTATAGTCGAAAAACTCAGCAACAACCTGCATTTTTTTGCCTGCACAGCTCACATTTTCCAAAGCTTGAATCTCCAGAATCACCTGCAAACACTAAAAACACAAAACCAAAAGACGCAACATACACAAAAACCAAAAATCGCAGAAAATTAAAACACAACTACACAATATACAAACCGGGGCACTAAATCATTCAACACAAATCAAACAAACAACCTCCCAAACCATCCGGAGGCTTTGATTTCACATCTCTAGCCACAAAACTACCGGTTTCCACCCGGTTTCTATTCGAACAACCTCTAGCTAACTTCCTAGTCCATAAAGCAACTAACTTTACTTCTCTCAACAACTTCCTAACCTTCCAATGCTTGTACCTACCCGAGAAAAATCGACATTCACTAAGAAAACTCAATTCCGGGTCATGGGTAGCAACAATCACATCTAACCTCCCCACACTTGGACTAAGCACAATCCTATCATCAAATTCACCAATGTCACCAAGTGTGGCTCTCCTCAAACTATCCTCAACTACTAAACACTCTCCAACCACTAAATCCTCACCGGGTTCTACTAATGGGTCAACATCCGCATTTCTATCAATTAGCTCATCTAACCCCCCGGGCTCCTCCCCACACTTATCCTCAACCATCAATTCACCTTCCAACCTATTTCCAACGACCAGATCCTCACCGGTGACATAACTAACACAACTATCCACCAAAGATATAAAAGAACCTAGAAAGTACACGGACTCGTTGTTCTTGTCACTCGACTTACCAACCTTGAACTCAACCGATTCATCATCTACCCTCAAAGTAATCGTGCCCGCGAAAACATCAACTAACGCCCGAGCAGTCCTAAGGAAAGGCCTTCCTAAAATCAACGGGCAACTAGCATCATATGCACAGTCAACTACCACAAAGTCTATAGGGAACAAAAATTTATCAATTTGAACAAGCACATTTTCCACTATTCCTTTGGGTCTAACCACCGACCTATCTGCTAAAGAGATCGTCATCCTAGTCGGCTCTAACTCACCTAATCCTAGATGCATGAAAACAGAATGTGGCATCACATTAATACTAGCACCTAAATCCGCTAAAGCACATGTAACAGATAAATCACCAAAAGAGCATGGAATGGTAAAGGTACCAGGATCAGTCAATTTTTCAGGTAATTTATTTTGAACTACAGCAGAACAATTAGCATCAAGAGTGACATCCGCAAAACTTTCAAGCTTCTTCTTATTAGTTAACATATCTTTCAGAAATTTAGCATACTTAGGCATTTGTTTAATAACATCAGTAAAAGGCAAAGTGACCCTAAGTTGCTTAAGAAGCTCTAAGAACTGACTGTATTCACGTGCATTCTTCTGTTGAACCAGACGTTCAGGATACGACACTTGCTTCAGATCATCAGCTGTGATTGGTTTCGGCGCGAACCTCACTCTCTTCTTCTCTTTAACAGCCTCCCACTTCAGCGGCTTCTCTCTCACTACCTCAGCCTCGACGTTTGGTGCGGTACTTGCTGGCGTAACGCTCTCGTGCACCCTCCCGTCAGGCGTCTCCAACTCGATCTCCTCATCAACCGGCTCCTCCTCTACTTCTGCTGGCGATGGACTCTGGACAACTCTCCCGCTCCTAGTGGTGATGGCATTCACATTGGCATTGGGGTTTTTGTAAGTACTACCGGAAAACTGACCCCCACGGGAATTGAGCTCCTTCAGCTGCTTCGCTATGTCACCGACTGACCGCTGCAAATCCAGGAACGAAGCTTGTTGATTTCTCAGTAACGTGTCATGCTCCGCCAGCTTCTTCTGTGTGGCCTCATCTCTCGCGTTCATCTGCTGCAAGATCTGCGTTTGATTCATGACCAACTCTGTAAGCTCCTTCATAGTCGGCCCTTCGTTTCCTCCACCATTCTGATTATACCTCGGCTGAAAACCAGGTGGATTTCCTCCCTCTCGCCATCCTGAATTTTGGCCACTCCTCCACCTAGACTGGTACGAATTACCGAACTGGTTTCGGTTTCCAATGTAATCCACTTGCTCAGCGGGAGCAAGCGGGCAGTCTCGGGTGTCGTGAGCGCCTCTGCACAGCCCACATTTGGCTTTTATATGGAGTTTGATTTCTTCTAAGGTTTTGTAAATATTCTCTAACTCCCTAGGTGACATGGTTTCTGAGCCAATGTGATTGACACCCCGGGTAGATGTAGATGGTGCGAGTGATCTAGTCGGGGCCAAGGTGGCTCTCCGACCTCCGGGTGCCTGCTGTTCAGCAAGTGCGAAGCTCTCAAAAAGTGATTTGCATTCGTCAACAGTGAGCTTCTCCATCATATGTCCCCCAGCCGAAATATTGAAATCCTTCTGAACAGAATAAGGAAGTCCATTATAGAACTTTTCTATGATCGCCCAGTCCGTCAACCCGTGTTGCGGACATCTACTCAGAAGGGTGTTGAATCTTTCGTAAGCGACAGAATAAGGCTCATCGGGGTCCATTTTTAAGGAATGGATTTCCTCCCGAGTACGTGAAGCCTTGGCTGGAGGATGGTACTTCTTCAGGAATTTCGCGATAAGATCGTCCCAGGTGGCGATCGAATTAGGCGGAAGCGTCTCAAGCCACTCGGCGGCTCGAGACGTAAGGGAGAATGGAAATAGACGCAAATAAATGATTTCGTTCGCGACTCCGGTGAGTCCGAACGTGTTGCAGATACGAATGAAACGGGAGATATGCGTCGGTGCATCTTCGTCCTCACGTCCATGAAACTGAATGGAATGCGTCAAAGCGTTGATGACGTGGGACGGAACTTGCCAATTCGCGGTGTTGGCAATAGCAGGCTGTGCAATAGCGAACCGGGCCTCGGTGACTCCGGCGCTAGCCTGCTCGTGGACGGTGCGACGTGCCGCCATGGATGATAAATCGGGGAATGGAATGGGTTTGGTGTCGCGTGTGGTGTGTGTGGATGAAGAGGATGGTTTGGAGTGGGTGGTGGAAATGATGAATGCCTCTAGCTCGGTGCGTAGAAGGCGGAACCGCTCACGAATATCCGCGTCGGGATCAGAAAGTGGTGAAAGCTCAGGGGGGCCTCGTGAACGGGTGTGTGGCATAAAACGGGGAAACTGACTCAAAGAGAAAGTAAAAGGAAAAAAATAAACCTAAAAATCTAGACTCAAGAACGGGAATCCTAAGACTCTAGACACGGGAAAAACCGAAAAGACTTAAAATTTCCTAACGACGACCTAAGTTAATCTTGCTATTGCCAAGTGTCCCCGGCAACGGCGCCAAAAACTTGATGTGCTCGGAACGACACTAAAAACACTAATAAAATAGACCTAAACCTAGACCTAAGACACACCTAATTTTACCGAAATAACCTAAACCGAACCGAACCCTAAGGCAGTGAACCTGTCGGATTATAGTAAAGCTAAGGTAAGACCGGAATATCGAACCTAAGGACACTATTTTAGACAAGAATTAACCTAAACCTAAGAAATGGAAATTTGAGTAAATTGATTTGGGTTTTGTTTTAAGATTTGATTAACTAAATTTAATTAAATACACAACTAACGAACGGACAGCAGGAAACCTAAGAACAACCTTCAGAACAGAGAAAGATACCACCTAGACTCAGAATCCTAATCACTAATGACAACTTCATTCGGCTATGACTAATCTGATGGTGGCTAGTTCACCTTTTAAGTCCTTCCTAGCAGGCAATCCTAACGCTCGAACAGGAGTTCACCTTTCGGGTACATCCAACCTCAACTAAACCTAGCCACCCTCGAAACAATCTAAGGCACCCTAAGCTAGCAGGAGCTACCATGAATTACTATGACAAACGAGATTTAGCAAGCTACATAATTTCCTAGGGCATCCCTCTTCCGATGGCGATGTGATCCTATTCCACTAAGCAACCCAACTAACCTACCTAATTATCACCTTCCGGCTTGTCTAATTAGGGCAACAAATTGCAATCAAGTAAATAAACATTAACCAACGCAATAGTTCAAGACGTCTCCTAAACTACTCTATCGCAACCAACCCTAAAGCTAGCTACTTTAGACAAATTACCTAGACCGAAAGACATTCGAAGGCAAAAAGTGCATTAATCAACAATTATAAATCCAATCACAATTCACATATGCATATAATCATAGCAACCATGGAATTTAATAGAAAAGCTCATCAATCAATTAGTCAAAAACCGAATAAAATCATCAATAGATCAAAATCATCATACGAGTCTAGGTGGCTCTAAAAGCTTAGCCAACAATCATGTCTACTACATAAATCATCATAAAAATCACAGCTTTAAATCCAAACATGATAAAATCTAAGAATTCAATGAGAATAGATGAACCCGTTAATGATTTGGGGAATGAAAAAGTGGTCCACCGTTGAATTCCCTTTGATTCCTAGCTCCCTCTGCTCTTGAAATCGCCCCTGGATCGTCCTCTGCCGTCTGGAAGTCGAGTTATGACGAATGGAACCCTAAAATCGACTTTTAAATCGCGAAACCTCCTTTTGCAGGTTTTGAGGCTGCAAGCGTATCGCTTGCTAATATATTCCCGCCAGGCGATACGCCTGGAGCTCATTACACGACAATTTAGTCGGGCGGAACCGACTTTGACTTTTGTTGACCAGCCACTCCGCGCGTATCGCTTAGAAACTATCCAGTCCCAGGCGATACGCCTGGGACATCTTGTTCAGCACTTGTCCTCTTCTTTTCTTCACTTCCTCCCATCTTTCTCTCGTGGCATCGGGACTTTATTAAAAACCTACAAAACTCATAAAAACATAAACAAGACTCCAAAGACACTAACTTAGCTAAACACTACCAAAACAAATAGAAACCGACTCAAAATTGACTCAAATACATAACAAAAGGCATAAGAAAACAGGATGTGTTTGCAACACATCAACGGCCAACGGGATTACAACCCGTTTCATCAGCCGTTTCAGCAGCCGTCCCCTCGCCACCGCCGAACGCCGCCAACACCACCACACCCACCGGACCAACTTCGCGCACTAGGAATACGGACCGAAATCCCAGAATTCGAAGGACACTTGCTTCCGGACGATTTTATTGATTGGCTTCACACCGTGGAACGAGTATTCGATCTCCGTGATATTCCCGATCATATCAAGGTTAAACTCGTTGCAATCAAACTCAAGAAACATGCCTCCTTATGGTGGGAACATGTACAACAAAAACGATATCGAGAGGGTAAACATAAAGTCGATACATGGGACAAGATGAAGCGGTTGCTTAAAGCCAAATTTTTACCGGTCAATTACCGCCAAGACGCGTATGTCGACTACAACAATCTCAAACAGCAGGCCTTAACAGTGGAGGAGTATACACACAACTTCGAGCAAGCCCGTATGCGTTGCGGCATCGACGAGGAAGAAGAACAAACAATCGCTCGATTCTTGGGGGGACTTCGTACGGATATCTCGGATGTGGTATATTTACAACAATTTTATTCTTTTAATGATGTATGCAGGTTGGCACAACGCGTGGAAAAACAACTAGCAAAAAAAACCGCACCCCGGGCCAATTGTACTCGCGTACGAGTAATGCTTCCTCTAGCCAACAGCGGCCGGCCCCAATCAAAACCGAGCCACAACCTGTGGCAGGAACACCACCGACGGTCACAGCCACCGTCCCCACGGGCCTCCGATGTTTCAAGTGTCAAGGATTCGGCCATCTGAAGCGGGACTGCCCAAATAAACAAGCTCTCGTCTTGGTGGAAGAAACCGAACCCGTATACGATAGCGAAGAAGAGAACAAGGCTGAGGTAATTTATCCGGACAAGGGGGAACTTCTTATCACTCGGCGCATCCTAAACTCCTCCCCCGCTGATCCCGAAGACGACACCAAGTGGCTACGCAACAATATCTTCCGGACCCGTTGCACATCGAAAGGGAAGATTTGTACCGTCATCATTGATAGCGGGAGCTGTGAAAATATGGTTGCAACATCTATGGTTGAAAAGTTGGGGTTAAAGCTTCAGGACCACCCCGACCCGTACCAACTTACTTGGCTAAAAAAAGGTAATCTTGTTAAAGTTACTCATAAGTGTCTCGTTCAATTTTCTATCGGTACTAAATATGCAGACGAGCTTTGGTGCGAAGTCATACCTATGGACGCATGCCACATATTACTGGGTCGACCTTGGCTATACGACCGAAGGGTCAAATATGATGGTTTCCGCAACACCTACACTTTCAAAAAAGACGGCTTGAACATTACTCTCGCACCCTTACATCCGAAAGAAGATACCGCGGAATCCATGATTGTGTCCAAAGCCGAATTCAAGGCCCTCACCCGATCACTCCCGGGCCCGTTCATCTTCGGTATTCTTGTTTCCGAACAAAACCCCGACATCCCCAACCAACCCGTGGAAGTCCAACCGTTACTTCAAGAGTATAAAGACGTTTTTCCGGATGAAATTCCAGCCGGGTTACCTCTCATGCGTGACATCCAACATTGCATCGATTTTCTCCCGGGTGCTAGTCTTCCTAACAAACCTGCCTATCGTATGAATCCAAAGGAGTTTCAAGAGCTACACCAACAAGTGTCCGAATTATTGGCTAAGGGTTTAATCCGCGAAAGCATGAGTCCTTGTGCCGTCCCCGCATTGCTTGTTCCTAAGCCAAACGACACGTTTCGAATGTGCATTGATAGCCGCGCCGTGAACAAAATCACCATCAAATACCGATTTCCAATTCCGAGGTTTGACGACCTTTTAGATCACCTACATGGGGCACAAATTTTTTCGAAAATTGATCTTAGAAGTGGTTACCATGCCGGGAGACGAATGGAAAACAGCTTTCAAAACAAGGGATGGCTTGTACGAGTGGATGGTCATGCCCTTCGGGCTATCAAACGCACCAAGTACTTTTATGAGACTCATGAATCACATATTCAAGCCGCTCATTGGACGTTGTGTCGTCGTTTATTTCGACGACATATTAGTTTTTAGCAAGTCTCAAGCCGAACACATTCAACACTTAACACAAATTTTCATCATCTTAAGAGAGCAAAAATTGTTCGCTAATGAAAAAAAGTGCCATTTTTTTACAACGGAAGTCACGTTCTTAGGATATCTCATATCGGGCAAAGGCATTCGGATGGATCAAAATAAGGTCTCGGCCATCACATCATGGCCTACTCCGACTTCTCTACATGACATTAGAAGCTTCCATGGGCTTGCATCATTTTACCGGCGTTTCATAAAACACTTTAGTACCATTGTCGCACCTCTCACCGATTGTTTGAAATCAAGTAAGTTTGTTTGGACCAATGCAACACAATCCGCCTTCGAACTACTAAAAAGAACCGTCACTGAAGCCCCGGTTTTGGCTCTACCAAATTTTGAACATGTCTTCCAAGTTGAATGTGATGCTTCCGGGTTGGGTATAGGCGGCGTGTTGAGTCAACAAAATCGACCCGTGGCATTCTTTAGTGAAAAATTCAGCGATGCACGGAAACGCTATAGCACTTATGATAAAGAATTTTACGCCATCATTCGTTGCCTTGAATATTGGCGTCATTATTTGTTACCGGCCGAATTCGTTCTATACTCAGATCACCAAGCACTTAAGTTTATACAAGGCCAAGCTAAATTAAATCCAAGGCATGCTAAGTGGGTGGAATTACTACAAGACTTCTCCGTTGTTATTAAACATAAGGCCGGATCCGCCAATACGGTGGCCGACGCATTAAGCCGCCGCCCCAACTTGGTAATAACCTCTGCCATCCAATTTAAAGGCTTTAAGTCACTCAAAGCTTTCTACCCAGATGATCCTGACATGCGTGAGCTGTGGAACAAAACCAAAGATAGCCCCATACGTGATTTTTATCGCAAAGAAGGTTTTTTATTCAAAGGCTCTCGCCTTTGTGTTCCGATGTCTTCCATTCGCGAGGCCCTCATTCTTGAATGTCACCAAGGTGCTCTCGCCGGACACTTTGGACGGGAGAAAACCACGGCTCTTGTAGCGGAAAGATTTTTTTGGCCACAGCTTGCTCACGATGTCATGAAGGTAATCAAACGGTGTCGTATTTGCCATATCGCCAAAACCCGTAGCACCAATCAAGGCCTTTACACTCCGTTAGGGGTGTTCACGGTTCGGTTTCAAACCGCGAAACCGTCCAAACCGGCCATCGGTTTGGTTTCGCGGTCGGTTTTTTATCTTAATGAACGGTCGGTCGGTTTCAAAATTTTTAAACCGTAGTGAACGGTTTGGTTTACGGTTTATATGAAAAACCGGTCGTAAAAAACCGGACCGGACCGGACCATGTAATATAATATATATTATATATTGTGTGTGTGTATATATATATATATATATATATATATATATATATATATACACACACACACACATAAATTACATCGACTTATTATTTGTAATGAGATTTTAAGTTTTAGCGTTTAAAAACTAAAAATATGGAAATTTGGATATATTTTCATCCTAGAAATCTAGAACTTTAGTACACTATTGTTTATACATGAACTTTAGTATTTGTATCATGTTTTGGAGGTTACATGTCCTATTTAGAGGTGGATTTTATATTAACAAATTTTAGAGATGACAAGTAGAGTAGCTCATACTCTTATTGTCTCATTTGATAAAGTTGATTTCAAAATTTCTTTTAATTTAATTTTTATTATTCTAAACTTATATTAAAAGCCTAAAGATCCTAAACCGCGAAACCAAACCGAAACCAAACCGAAACCAAACCGGAAATACCGGTTCGGTTTGGTTCGGTTTTAATTTTTGACGGTTCGGTTTAGGTTTTCGATTATTTAAAACCGTAACTAACGGTTTGGTTTACGGTTTGACCCAAAAACCGTATAAACCGGACCGTGAACACCCCTACACTCCGTTACCTACTCCATCGGCCCCATGGGAGGATGTAAGCCTCGATTTCATCCTCGGACTTCCGCTTACACAACGAAAAAAAGATTCTATCATGGTTGTGGTCGATCGCTTTTCCAAGATGGCTCCTTTTTTACCATGTTCAAAAACATATGATGCCTCCCAAGTCGCCCGTTTATATTTCGCTGAAGTTGTTCGTTTGCACGGTGTTCCAAAGACTATTACTTCCGACCGAGACGTCAAGTTTGTTAGCCATTTTTGGCGTACTTTGTGGAAGCGTTTGGGCGCCACCCTTCAATTTAGTAGTTCCCATCACCCTCAAACGGACGGGCAAACCGAAGTCACTAACCGGAGTTTGGGTAATCTACTACGGTGTCTCGTCGGCGATCACCCCAAACAATGGGATTTATCATTGCCACAAGCTGAGTTTGGGTACAATCGTTCCGTTCATAGCTCCACCGGTCGCAGCCCCTTTCTCGTCGTTTACGGCCGTAATCCCTTCACCCCTTTGGACTTAGCTCCTATACCTTCCACCGAGTCATATAGCGTTGATGGCGAGGCTCGGGCTGAGCAAATCAAACAACTGCATGAACAAGTTAAGGCGCAAATTGCTAAACACAATCTGAAATACCAATCTCGTGCCAATAAACATCGACGTCGCGTAGTGTTCAACGAAGGCGACCTCGTGTGGATCCATCTACGTAAGGAACGATTTCCTCCCGGGCGTTTTGGTAAGTTGCAACCTCGTGCGGATGGTCCTTTCCGGGTTTTGAAGCGTATAAATGATAATGCCTATCGTATTGATCTTCCGGGCCATTATGGCGTTTCCGCAACCTTTAATGTCGCGGATTTGTCCCCTTAGTCTCCGGAGACTGATTTTTATGAAGACTCGGGGACGAGTCGTTTTTTAGAGGGGGAATATGATACGGGTCAAGAGGAGGAAATGGGTCAAGGTCCAGTGGGCTTGGCCCATAGCGAAGACCAGCCAATGGATCAAAGGAGGTTGGGCTTGGCTGGCTTAGCCCATGTCTTGGAGAATAAGCAGAAAGAATTCGTGGAGAACAAGCAGGAGGAATCGAATTTCAAAAGTGGCTAAGAGATGATTTTTGTGAAGATAAAGATCCAACCCAAGATAATTCAAGAGTGTTTTATTTTAATTCCTTTCAATTATCTTTTATTAGAATAAGAGAGAATTTCTCTCATGGTTATCTCTTTTAATTTGTCTATTTAAACCTTTGTAAACTCTTATTTTGGGTTGTTAAGTTTTATGCAAATTTGAGTGTTTTCTTTGAAAGCTCTTGTCAAATAGATAACTCCGGTTGGCCGGATATCGACCGTCGTTGGTGACTTGGTGGGCCAAGCATCTCCGCCGCTAGGTTTAGCCTAGGATCTTCCTTTCATCTACACGTTTCCGTATCACAATCGTACTCGTGGTTGAAGTTGGGGTGTCCCTTGACCACATTCCAAACATGTTCAAATCTGAAAGGAATGCCATTCCTGTTGACGTACTCTTGTTTTGCGTGATCCAGATTATTGTTCCAGGACATATATGTTAGACATAATTTTATATATATATATCTAAATATATATATTACGTATATATATATATATATATATATATATATATATATAAATCTTATTTATGTCCTTTATCATTTATCTTAAATAATCAATTACGTATTTAACCCTATCTGGTATTACTTGATGGACGTAATTACCCTTACTAGATAGACTAGGGTTTCCCCTTGGGTGTATAAATAGGGCCCTTAGGGAGAGATTAAAGGTTAATCACCACACCTCTAATTCGACCTCTCTCTCTTCTCTCTCGGCTCTCTCTAAACCGTATACCCTACGGTTTCTTCACACCATCATTAGCTATACACCCTAAAGGGGAACCAAGGCTACTCACAGGATGGACAACCATGACTGCTGCTGATCTCAATCAGATGACAACAGGTAATCTTTATCGTTTATTATCTGTTTATTATATTAACGATTCAGGATTCGATCAACATGTGGTATCAGAGCATATGTTGCTCAATCGAATCATGTTTCTGAATTCGTTATAAACCCTAATTTTCGAAATCAGATAATGGGTTTTCGATTCTGTCTAAAAAATCGTGAAACCCTAATTCGTCCTTTTAAGCACATAATGAAAATCGGTTTTAAAACAAATCCAAAACTTTAATCAGATTTCGGTTTTGGAAAACCATGTTAAAGACCCTAACTGATTTCGAGGGATTATTGTCTTTTCGATCAAGATACCAATTCTTGATCGAAAAGGTTACTTTTCGACCAAATAATTCACTTTCCGATCGAAAGATGTGGCTTGGTTCCCTGCTTTTCGATCGGTTTTTCGATCGGGCCATATGGCTTTCCTACCGGCTTTCCTACCGGCTTTCCTACCGGCTTTACTACCGGCTTTTCTACCGGCTTTTCTACCGGCTTTTCTACCGGCTTTTCTACCGGCTTTTCTACCGGCCTTTTTTATTGGCTTTTCGATCGAATCATGTGGCTTAGACCCTGCTCTTCGATCGAAAAGCTTACTTTCCGATCATATGGCTTCGTGATCGACTTCTCGATCGGACCATTCCACTTTTCGATCCGATCGAAAAGTCCACTTTTGATCGAAAACCTTCTTTTCGATTGACTTTTCGATGGATTTTTCGACCGGCTTTTCGATGGATTTTTCGATCGGCTTTTCGATCGGGCCATACGGTATTTCGACCGGCTTTTCTATTCGATCGAAAAGTCTACTTCTCGATCCGACACCCTTTTCGATCGACTACTTTCCGATCGGATACCCGTTTTTCGATCGGGTATCCCTTCACGATCGGGTTCCTCTTTTCGATCGGAAACCCCTCTTTACGATCGGATTCCCTTCTTTTCGACCGGATACCCTCAGAAAATTTAAATTTGGGGCTTAACATTAAATTTAGTTTTGTTTAAAACCTTACAAACTTACGTTTTACAAAACCTAACACCAATTTAAATCAGATAAATAATTAACTTGTGTAATTCATAGTTAATAACAGGCATCTAAAAAAAGGTTCCAATTCTGGCCAACGCTGATTTGTTACCTACATAATGTCATTTAACTTCTTCTCACAAGTAAACTTATTATCACTGATTTAAAATCAAATTAGATTAATTTATTAACTTGTATTAGTTATTGACATGTAGTAATTCTGGCCAACGCTGATTTGCTACCTTAATCAATGTCATTATTATTTCTAATACTAGTTAACTTATTTTAAATTAAACTAATTTATTTGCTTAAATTGATAACATCTTTAAAACCTCGATTCTGGCCAACGCTGATTCGTTGTTTTTGCAATGATTATCAACTAAGAATTAAGCATTCGCCTTTCGTATACAAGTGTTTCTTTTCTGGCCAACGCTGATGAGTTGCACATGTATTCAGCGAAACTAACTTGTACATAAAGCTTATGGTGTGTCATTTCTGGCCAACGCTGATGTGATACATCACTTTATGCACATACCCTTATCTAGTTCATAATGCTTAGGTGATATGCAAGTAACCAACGCGAAAGCCGATTCATTTAAGTAGAACCTAACTAGTCTGTTATTTTGGTGATATAACAGACTATATCACATCTTTTTTTGTTTTATATTTGCACATTACTATTCATAAGAATGCCTCATTATTGCGCCTTAATTTAAATTTGTGCATTCTTTATTATTATGCCTTAGTTAATGATTGTACATTATCTTCGTATATCATTATGCATTATTATTGTGCCTTAGTTTTAAGTACCCATTAGACTCACTCTTAGATCTTCTTTTGAACTAATTTAACCTTTAATCTCCATAAAAAATTATCCACTCTAAATATATAATCACTAAACGTTTCGATAAAGATTTTCCTCTCATCAAAATAATCTTGATTATCTCTTAAGACAAAAGACTCTTAATTACTCTCTCTCATAAGAGGTTTTACAACCAAAACATTAAAAGCAAGTAAACGTCTATTCGAATTGTCTATCATGATAATCAAAATCCCTTTAAACAAAGGATATCAGGGGAGATGTTTCAGATTTCCTAATCTAAACATCGTGTGAGTAATAAAATTCAAAAGGACTTCTTAAATGTATGCAAACACTTTACAAAATGTAAATTAGGTTAATGATTTAGTGAACATATCATAATGAAAAACATGACCCTTACAGGGCTCACACATGTTTCAGGCTAAACTTTTCTAGTGCATTTCTTAGTGAATTCTTTCTTAGCACAATTAAATGCTACTTAAAATTTGTCATCATGAAAATGAGTGCTTTATAGCATTGTGCATAAAGGATGAATAATGCCTTAAACTAGAAAAACAGATTTGTTCACCTACTATCACTAACCCTTATACAATAAAATAGCTTAAATAAGGAGGATAGTTCTAATTTCTATTATAAGATACAAGAAAGCTTCCAGTTCTAATTCCTTAATGGAACAACTGGCTAAAAAGGATAATCAATAATGATAATTGTGCCCATTAATTTTCAAACTAACACAGTGAACTAAAACTAGTATTATAAAGATCTATTACAATCAATACACTAGAAATAAACCCTAAAACAACTATAATGAGAGTAAGTGACAAAATAAATGTCATAGTTGTATAAACCATGAAAAACTGTCATTGTATTACACTTTATGATACCTTATCATGATCCAACATCACTTGGAACTTAGTATCATTACTAAAGTAAGACATTGACGGTTATAAGTTTTCACATGGCTATGACAATGTCACATTTACCTTGAATTCTCAAAGTTGTTGGTTCTTCTTATCTAGTTGTCCTTACGTGGATTGAAATCTTTATAACTTATAACTAGATAATAAATGTTCACAATCTTTGTTATCACATAAGTGAGAACTTAACAAAGAAAATACATGTGTTAAGGGAATAAATAAGGTTCCACTAGAGTTCTAACTTACCAAAACTCAAACATATTGGTGAACCTTATCCTAGAATAAAATATCTGGGCATAAAACATTTATCACTCAAATAATTGATTATTTATTCTTGTATCTAATTAAGGAGAAACGTCTTTCTCACCTAAAACTTTTAAGGATAAAGTTGACATCAACTTAACCATAAAATAAAAGTTGTGAGATAGACCTAACAGATGAAATACTAAGATTGACATATAAATAATGGTCACACTCTCTTACTAAGGATCATAGTAATGTGAACCAGTAAATCATGTATGGTACTTCTAAAGATACATCATTAAGTTATGTATTTAAGTATCCTTATAAACATGATAATAAATATGTCATCTCAGTTACATATCTATTCCTATATACCAAGGCTCTTAAAATAGCAACTCATATGCTAAACAAGGTTACCTAAATGTCCCTAAAATTCTTTCTGAAATCCGGACATGAAGACAACCAAGTATAAACCATATGATTAGTTATTAGCCGCAATTAAACCTTAAAAATCCTCCACACTAAGCATGTTGCATACCAAGTCCCTAAGAAATCCTAAGTTTAGTGGGAGTAGTCCAAGTCCTTAACTATGACTTGTCCCTTAAGGTCAGTGGGAGTAGTGAAAAGTCCTTATGCATGGCTTGCCTAAAAGTACAAGAGGCGGGGGGAGAGACACAGTTAAATTTAACTTTGAATTTAACTCCGATTACACCTCTTGTACACCACGCTACTATAACACTGATCCACTTCCACACACTTAGAAAATAATGTTACTCATAAAATACCTGACTTAAATTCTGAAGAGGAAATCTATGAAACTATTAATGTTTTGCTTCAACTCGTTAGATCCAGCTTAGTAGGTCATCAAGGTATGAAGTTTCCAATTAACTTTGATGATTATGAACCTACCTTAATAAAGCTTACATGGATATTGGAAAGATTACTAATCATATCTCTTATACTAGAGCCATTATTAGCAATCAATCAAAACATCTGATGGAATAAAGCTATTATTAATGAGCTTAACTCCCTAAAATCAGAATAACGTTAGACGTTTAGTTTTCCATAGCTAAACTGAAATCCGAAAGGAGAAATTAAACGTTATAAATTGTGATTGGTTTCTAAAGGCTATTAACAAGTTAATAACTCCTTTTTTAAAGGGTTCTTTGAGAGATAATTATTGTCCTTATTACTCACTCATAATTACGAGTGACATTTAACGGCCTTATAAAATATCTTTCCTTAATACTCACTTAACATGAAGACATGTTCATAAACTAAACTTAGGTTTCAAGCCTGAAAGTTAAAGAACACTTAGTCTTTAAGATGAGTAAATATAAAGGGTTAATATAAGCAAAACTCATAAGTGAATTTAAATTTTGATGATGTTACAAATGTAATCATTCTTCATCAAGAATAAGTGGATAAATGGACCTACCTTAAGATGAGTGGGAGCAACTAATACAACATTTGCCCTTATATATATATATCATTTTAGGCAAATAATATACTAGTCTTGTTGCATGAGTCAAAGCGACTTATTCTCGCATAATTTTGACATTAAAATCTTGAAGATGCTTCTTATTCAATAAGCATCAATATACATCAAGATCAACCTAACGAGACATTAATTAAGTCTCATTAGATTAGTTATGTGTTCAACACATTACAACATGCAACGTTGCTCTTAGTCTGTAACTCTAAGGAGATTACTAATAAAGGTTCAAGAAATTAAATCTTATGTTCAAGTCTATGCTCGTTTAGATATTGCTTGCATTGCTAAATACTAGAAATGATGACGATCATTTCCTAAGCATCTAAGATGGCCTTTCAATATCTATAAGAAACGAAAGACTATAATTTGAACTATAGAAGAAGTGAGAAACTTAAAGCAGTTGACTATCTCTAAATTTTGACTTTATTGTATTCAAAAGATATTAAATGTCAACTCAGAGGTATATCCTTATGTCTGCGGACAGATTTGTCTAATAGATCATGGAAGAGTCATAAGAAAAATGATAACAACAAGTTATTATGACATGATATATTTGTCACTAAAACATTGTTGCTAAATTTATCATTAGACTCCTAAACTCCAGATAAATAACATATTGAAGACTTACTGTGATAAAGTCAGCTACCCTAATTTCTTAAAACAGTAACAGTTTTGAGCGGAGCTGCATTGAATTTTCGATACAAGTTTTGTTCATTTAAGAACAAATAGAGGAAACTAACTTCTTGTATTGAAAACATTCATGATATGCTTAAGGATCCTATAACTAAAGGTCTATCCTCATAAGTCTTTTCTGAGATCTCATAACAAAGACGAGGTTTACTAATGACCAAGCATATCACAACATGAATGACTAATTATTAATTTTCCTCATACGTTTGATTTTGTCTCTTAATATGTTATGCATGCCTTATTGACATATAGACAATTTTATTATAAATCAACGGAAAGGGCTTACTTTGGTAATTGATTCTAAATTTATGTTGAATTTTAAATTTGGGATTGTAGTATGATTAATGGGGGTCTTGAGTTGGATAATCAACTCTATGACTGTATTTTTCTGCTGCAATTTTGGTTTAAAATTGAAATGAGTATTAAATTCTGATCAGACTTATCTAATACCTCATATAAATGATCATTCGGCCAAGTGGGAGAATGTTAGACATAATTTATATATATATATCTAAATATATATATTACGTATATATATATATATATATATATATATATAAATCTTATTTATGTCCTTTATCATTTATCTTAAATAATCAATTACGTATTTAACCCTATCTGGTATTACTTGATGGACGTAATTACCCTTACTAGATAGACTAGGGTTTCCCCTTGGGTGTATAAATAGGGCCCTTAGGGAGAGATTAAAGGTTAATCACCACACCTCTAATTCGACCTCTCTCTCTTCTCTCTCGGCTCTCTCTAAACCGTATACCCTACGGTTTCTTCACACCATCATTAGCTATACACCCTAAAGGGGAACCAAGGCTACTCACAGGATGGACAACCATGACTGCTGCTGATCTCAATCAGATGACAACAGGTAATCTTTATCGTTTATTATCTGTTTATTATATTAACGATTCAGGATTCGATCAACAATATAAAGTTCATTCAATCTCACAATCTTCCCCTTAAACAATTGCCAATGGCTTCTCAGTTGTTGTGCGTTCCTTTGGACGGTAGGTCCTGATGTATTGTAACGTTGCTCCACTTGTGCCCAAAAAACCATTGTCCTCAGGTTGTTGGCTTCTCTCGAGGGAATTAACCAAGCTTGTGCTAACTTAGTCTCATCAATTGTTGTCCATCTCATCATTGTGATGTTGAATGTGTTGTGAAAAAAAAATTGAGGAATTGATCCATATTTATAGTTCAAAAAGTGACCCTTTGAATATGTTACCGTTTAAGATTATAGTTTTTTTCTTTTTGCTTTTCTTTTACTTTTTTTAAACTAACGGTAATATTAAATAAATATTAAACATAAATAATTATACAAATACTACAAATTCTAGAAATACCACATATTTTATTATTAGAAAATACGACATAAAATAAATTATTAATTATAGATTACTTTTTTTAATTAAGTTTCTTTAATAAATTACGGTATAAAATAAACTAGGTTGAGAACTTTCCGCGCGTTGCGGCGGGCGTGTTTCTGAACGTCAAAAGCACTGGCGTACGTTAGGGCGGTAAAAATTTGTGATGTATCATTCGTAAAGTCAAATATGAACAAAGGGAAAAAATAAAAAAAGAGAGAGCATAAACGTCTTTAAGATAAAAATGAATTAAGCATTGTCGCGCTGCGGCGATAAAAATCCGTTAATGAAGGAAAAAAATAGAGCGAATATACATAACATAAACATTTTTTTTCTGGAAAAAAAAAATTCAACCAACATGGGGTTCAAACCAAAGTCTCTAACCACTGGGCCACTACCTCAGTTGATTTACAAAGTGGAAACGATTTATATAAGTTACAAGGAATATGTGAAACGAAAAAAAAAATCTTAGAAAATGTGGATCCCAAGTGTCGAACCCGGGCCCCCTTGGGTATAAGCTAAGGGTATAACCATTGCGCCAGTTCATTCGTTTGTTATTTCACAGGAATCGTTTCTATATATCTATATCGTATAAGGTACAAGGAATATTTGATACAGGAAAAAAAAATATCTGGCAAAATGGGGATCCTAGGTTTCGAACCCAGGTCCCTTATCTGTAAGCTAAGAGTATAACCATTGCACCAATCCATCGTTTGTTTATTTATTGGAATCGTTGGTATATATCTATATCGAAAAGTCAACTTAGGAAGCAGCCAAACAGGCATGTTCCTGTGTTGACCACCCTAATAATATATAGGTTTATATAAGTATTAATTTATTTTATAAAAACATAAAAGAAATAGTGATGTGGAAATATAGAGAAGTTTGTGGAAAGGGCATTGTTGGGGTCAAAAACTATTTATGGAAAGGGTTGGAAAAAAAGCTGATGTCCCCTTAGGAAGGGCTGCCGTAACCGACTAACCGTTGTGGATAGTCTTAAAATCACGTGGCTCTGTTTTTTTTCCTATCATCACGTGCATCCCTCAGCACCTCTTCTTCTCCATTAACCGCTGCTCAATGTTTTAAAAACCGGTTCAACCGGTCCGGTTCAACCGGTTCAACCGCCAATATATATAGGGAGAGGATCATTTGAGAACCAATTGGGTTTGAGAACTTTTGAGAACCATTCTGAGCCACAAGTTATATATAAGGAAATTCCCCCCATGAATTTGAATGCTTCCCTCCTGAAAATTAGTGGCTTAGAATGGTTCTCAAAAGTTCTCAAAGAAAAAAGTTCTCATTTGAACCTAACCCTATATATATATATATATATATATATATATAGTGAAATGTTCATTGTAGACACCCCCATAAGTGTAGACAGGTAGACACCCTTTTTCAGCATTAGATCTCTTGATCTAATGGTTGTGATTAATTTTTTTTTCTTTTTTTTTCTCATTAATTAGAAACTTTCACATGTGAAAAAGAGCTATTTCACATGCGAAAGTGTCTACAATGAACCTCACCCTATATATATATATATATATATATATATATATATATATATATATATATATATATATATATATATATAGGGAGATGATCATTTGAGAACCAATTACGTTTGAGAACTAAAAAGAACTAATCTCAGCCACTAGTTTATATATATGAAAAAACCCCCTCATGAATTATAGTGGTCCCCACCTGAAATTAATGGTTGAGATTTAGTTCTCAAAAGTTCTCAAAACAAAAAGTTCAGGTGGGGACATTAATTTCAGGTGGGGACCACTATAATTCATGAGGGAGTTTTCCATATATATAAACTAGTGGCTGAGATTAGTTTTTTTAGTTCTCAAACACAATTGGTTCTCAAATGATCCTCTCTTACTCTCTCTCTCTCTCTCTATATATATATATATATATATATATATATATATTTTAAAAATAAAAAATAAAAATAAATAAAATAAATAAAAAACTAAAACAATATTTAGGTTTAAGTCGTTCAGTTTTCTTATTAAGTTGACGTTTTTCATCATTTAAGTTCATTGCTCGATTTAGATTTTAGTTAGTTGCTTTGTTAGGTTCCTTAGTTTAGATTTAGGTAGTTTTATTGTTCTCTTTCATTTATTTTTGATAAAGTAGGTTTTATTTAGTTGTAATCTCGTTATTTTCCGCCCAATGATGCAATTCTGCTTGTGTTTGACTGTTCTGATTGATTGAAACACTCGAGATGAGTGTTGGTTTAGTCCGAGAAACGAACGGTTCATGCCCTATTTTTGGGAGATTTGTGTCGTAATGCGGGCCGTTGGTACTCAATCTCCATTCCAATGGTCCGTAGGACGGTACAAATTTCTTGGGATTGTTTAGAACTCAAGTTTGTGTGACGTTCACTTCATAATCTTTAAACAAACGTCCGCACGCTGGTTTTCTAAACTGTTGTGATCTTTCATCACGCGAACCGTCGACTTCATAAACGAAAAATGGGCGGTTCGTGTGAGGGTTTCGCATGGGTTGGTTGGTTTTGGTCAATGCAAATTGCGGGTACTCAATCTCCATTCCCGCGATTTGCATTCGATCAAATTTCCTTACTTTGCCTTATATTTCAACCTTAACTCGTATGAAACCCGATTTACTTATGATTTCTCTTGTTTTTCACCGTACTAACTCTCATTTGTTGAGAAATGTGCAGATATGGTTGAGGGCGAATCTTCTCAGACTGGAAGAAAGCGTAGGAAGCGGAAAGTTCAGAATGTGGCTGCACGTCAGCCGCCACCACCGATGATGGAGCCATTGTCGGTTCCGAGCGAGGCACCCATACCGGGAGCAGCCTATATTCCATTACACGCACATGAGTGGTTGCGGTTCCATCGCGACTCTAAGGCGTACCAGAGATTGGGGCGTTTGCTTCGTCTTCCCTTTCGTCCAGTCAAGACTATTGATTGGCCGTTCCTTTACATAGTGGGATCTAGGGAGAGAGCAGAGCAGCTTATTACGGGTGCTTGGAGGGGTGTCTTTGATATGGACCGCCCAGTCTACCGTGAGCTATCATTAGAGTTTTTCTCCATTATCCATTATGTGCGCCTTCCGTCGGACTATTCGTATGACCGAGCCATTACATTTCGGCTTGGAGGCGTGGAGAGGCACTTGTCCTTGGCAGAGTTTGCTTGGAGAGTTGGTTTATACACAGAGGAGGCTGAGACTGCACTACCTATTTTCACAGAGGCGCGCACATATATCGCGGCCGTAGATTTATCTTTATGGTGGCCCACCATTGCTGATGGTGTATTACAGGAGGGCACGAAGCCCATTGGATTAGAGACCCATTTCATCGCTACCTCTACAGAACCCTCGCTCACACGATTGCGGAAAGGATAGAGAGCACCGAGAAGATGACAATTATTGATGCTACATTGCTCCATTCTCTGCTGCAGGGTGTCCCTTTTCAGCTAGCGCATACTCTTGCTGCTTTACTGACCCGACAGCGTTCTTCACGAGGTGGTATCTGTGGTGGTGCATATGTCACGCGATTAGCCGAGAGCCTTGGAGTGTTGCCTGATGAGCGTCCAGAGATCCGCCACATTATCCGCCGTCGCCATCCGATCGATAAGTATGATTCTCGCACCTCGGGGAGGGCCCATCACGTGGATTCCGATGGGAGCCGTTTCTGGCTCTCCGGAGGGTGCCGGTGGAGGTTCGGGCGACGAGCAACTCGAACGAAAATCTGCTGGTCGGGTGGTCTCTGAACAACAATCGGGGGAGGCGGCGGGCGGACAGGGATCAGACACAGACCATTGACGCGATGGGCGCTCAGATAGCCCAAATGACTCCACTAGTACCGGCCATGACTTGGATGACACAGGTGATTCGACTGACTGCTTCCAGAGATCCAGAGCTCCAGTTACCTCCGTTTCCAGATGTTCCACCAGCCGACCAGCAGCTGTGATGATTTGGTTGTACCCTTTCCAAGTTTTATTCTTATTTTGCTACATTATGTCATATTTTGATTTACAAACTCGGGTATTTTTGTATACGGGTTGGGCGTACATTGTGATTGACTTTATGATCTTATCTATCTTTGATGGTTGATGTATTTGCCATGTGGTTGCTTGATAGTGACATGGTGAGGCAGTTCTGGCACCTGTTTTTCGAGAGCTGTTTCTCTACATTCTTGGCTTTGGAGCATTCGAGACCCATTTCTGGCACTTACGGTCGAGATATGTGGTTCTTGCTTTTTCAGGGACTTTAGGCCCCTCGCGACTCATTCAGGCAGTTCTGGCATTCGTCGAGAGCTGCATATCTTCGATCAGGGGAGTTTTCAGTTTCCTTCACCCTTGTTCTTATTTTTGTCATTCACGTACATTCGGGACAATGTACGATTCCAGTGTGGGGAGGGAAACGGTTGACTTTGCGCTTAAATTTCAAAAAATTTCAAAAATGCCCTTAAATATGTCTGCAACAAAATGAGAAATGATATGTAAAACCGGAGTTTTGATTTTTGTAAATAAATAAATAATTAAATAAAGTTGAAAGCGCGCCTAATTTGTGATGTGCTGGTAGGCCCAGCTGATTTCTAAAAGCTTAAAAATCCTGATTTCGCTACTTAAATAAATTAATAATAAATATTATGGGTTCCCGCCTTTCGTGTAGTAACAAAGCCGAAACTGTTAAATAAGCTGATAGGTAACACTTTTGGTTAAAATGTTTATGACTTGGAGATTACCCGGCACACTATGATATTTTTATGAAAATAAATCCGAGAATTAGTGACGCCCCATTCATCCATTTTATTTCATCATTGAGCATGTTTTGAATATGTGGATATATGTGAATATGTGTGAATATTCAAAAAAAAAATCGAATAAAGTGCACAAAATTCGTTGATCCTACGTTCTACCTCTAGGGATAGCGACTCCGGAGATGATCTATTGGGGTGATGTGGTTTTGTGTGCGAGGGTCAAAGCCTACTTACTACCTCTCGGGATAGCGACTCAGGAGATGTAATGTCGGGTGGAGACTCGCCCTAGTTAAGGATTCAAAAAAAAAAAATTCAAACAGCTCAGCCATCATCCATCTATTCCATTTTCCATAATCTATAAGTCATAAATGTTTTGATTAATTGTGGTGGGAAAAACCTAGACTGGTTTAACCCAGGCTGATTCACGCATTGAGAAGGAAGTAGGCCTAGTTGCGAATCTGATAGTGTGGGACCCATATTTGGTAATTAGTCTGAATAAAGCATGTACATGGGCTTTGGTTTTTAGCGGTTGGGTTTAGTCGGATAGAAATATTGGTAATCGCTTTTAGCGCATGAGTATCTAGTTTAGAATAAAGTATAATGTCAATTCTCT
This sequence comes from Deinandra increscens subsp. villosa, assembly GCA_039602395.1. Classification (NCBI taxonomy): domain Eukaryota; kingdom Viridiplantae; phylum Streptophyta; class Magnoliopsida; order Asterales; family Asteraceae; genus Deinandra; species Deinandra increscens. The sequence continues at coordinate 80,124,895 of JBCNJP010000023.1, read as the reverse complement.
GGTTATGATCTCATTGCGGGCTTTTTCAGGGGCGAAAAAGGTTCAAGTGTGGGAATATTTGATGCATAGCATCTTGTTTATTATTTTTGACAAATAAATCTCCCATTTTCATTATATTTTGGTTTTGCTTTGGTTGGAATTGATGCTTAATGGATATAAATATGAATTTTAGGTGTTGGCTGGGGTCGTGTATTCATTTTGGATGGAAAGGAGGCACTTTGGAGTTGGATTGGTATCCGAAGGTGAAGTTTAAAGAAAATAGAGATTTTTGTGTTTCTGATGGGCATGCGGGCCACATGCCTGTTTTATTTATCCTCAGATGGGCCGCATGGTCTGGTCAAAGCTGCAGTCAACAGGGTCATGCGGGCAGCATGCTTTCCACACATACACACAGATGGTCCGCATGCAGGCTAGGCGGATTTTTTCAGGAACACCTTATGCGGGCCGCATGTACCATTTATATGCACTCAGATGGCCCGCATCGGCCATCAGACGTGAAAAGCCCTTGAAAACCCCTATTTAAGCATTCTAAGCCGTCATCTTCAGAAGGAGAACTCATATTTTCACTGAGATTCACCATAAAACACGTCTGGAAGCTTAAGGGATTAAGAGGATTCAAGATTTGAGGCTAGAGATTGAAGATTTGAAGATTTTTGGGTCTTTTTTCTTTGGTTCATCATCAAGGCTTGATTTTCCTTCCTTTTCTTTTGTAAACCTAGCTTATGATCATGTCAAAGATTGCATTTTTATCTGTGTGGATGATGATTGTAGGCTAGATGTTTAGTGTTACTTGGTTCGGATGAATTTGGGCATGCTTTGACTTTTAGTTTGACTATTTTCATGTGATTTGATCTTGGTTGCTTATGAATCTGATTTGGATCTATGAAATGAACATATTAGCATGTTTGATCTCTTTTATGATTGCTTGATGTGATTAAACCACCTAGGATTGAAGAACTTTGACCTAATTAGTGATTTGATCATTGTTTGCTTTGACTTTTATTAGTCTTTGTTCAAATGCATGATAGGAGACCTTCTACATGATCTTGCAATTATGATTTGAGGCTAATCTTGCATGGTATTTGTGTTGGATTGAATTGACTGATTCGTTTAGCACACTAGGTGGTTGTTTGACTTTGTCGGTTGGTTAGAATACTTGAGAACTTAAGGTTTTGACCCGCTTGTACGAGTTAGACATTGCTTAGGTTTCATTGATCCCATTTCAGTATTCTAGCATGTTATAGAATCCATATAGAGAGACCTCTCGAGTGGTTTTCTGTTCCGTGCGTATCCGACTAGCTTTGACCGAAGCTGTTAGATCAGTTAGCATCCAGATTCATTTGCTGCCCGGACTTCAGTTTAGGATTGCCTGGATAGCGAAGATGTGTCTATAGTCTAAGTTATCCTGGTAATCATCTTTAGAGGGTAGTGTCACGTGAGATAGTCAGATTATCAGCCATTAGTAAGCCCAGAGGATTCCTTACTAGGTAGCACCCTTTCTCCCATATTTGAGTCACCCTAGATTCAGTTGCTGTGTTCCTTTGTTATCTTAGTTACTTGCTTAATTTGTTTCTTTTTTTATTTAAAAAAAAAACCAAAATATATTAGGTTAAATATTAGCAAAGTTCGCATATCGAGAGCCTGCATTGCGTCCTTGGATTTGGCATCCGGGTATTTACCGATACTATTCTGCATACGATGGGTACACTGCCCTATGCGTGTGTTTAGTCACTCGGGATTTTCCCTTTTTGACGTGACCGATTTTTTATAGACACTTCAGCACACGTCAATGTTGCACCCCAAAACGATAAAAGAAAAAGGGTCTATGAGTACTCACTTTGAATTACCGAAATGAACCTCACAAATAGAATAATCCGAGATCACGGGTTTGGTTCTATTGTATGAAAGATAGGATGTTACGGTTTGAAGTTTGTTCGGGGGTTAGAGTTTTGTCAAAAGTTATATACAAAGATTGGTTCTTTCGGTTTAGTGCACTATTTTGATAATTTGGACAGCTTGTAGGCTTTGACTTTAAGTTTGTTTTTAAAATATCACATGTCTTCTAATAATTACCAAATTTTACAGGTTGGTAGCTTAAAGTATTTCAAACAACTTTTTATTAGAAGGGCGTCTTAAGAAAATATTAAGAACTAGCTCAAAATAGCCTCACAAAACAGAAGGTACTGAAACGCGCACCCGTCTTGCGTGGCTGTTGTGAAGTCCTCAGTTTGAATTAGAAAAGGAACAAATTTCCGTCGGAAATTTAACTCGACAAACTTAATCCTGGAGTTCGAGTTATGGCCTCTTAAAGTCGGATAAACATTCTGTCCAGATTTTTAATAGTGCACGATTGAGGGTTTTTAGTCGTTGTTTTACGATATATAAACGTTTTTGTTAAATGCAGACTTAGTGGTCAAAGCTTAATTCACCAAACATCCATGGAATGGATTTAGAACATATTGTCCCCTGGCATACACTTGTTGTAGAACATAAGTCTCCAAGTTAAATTGAAAGAGAGGTGACAACAATATTTCTTTAACATTTATTTTTAGGGAAAACACTTACACAAGGTTCATGATCTTTGGATGGGTCTTGGAACTTCACCATTTTAGATCCCACGGGACTCTTGGATCACGTGCTACCATCTCATGACTTTGTGTAAGTATAAGTTTTAAGATGACAAGTTTTATTTGATGAAAGTGCAAGAGATCAAACAAGTAGAAAGAATGTGATGAACTTATAGTTTTTAAGTATGCCTTAGTTAGTGATGTTAGGGAATATTTAAAGATAAAAGAATGAATATTAATCTTGATTAAATAGTTATAAAGAGGTTACTTACAATGGTGAAGATTTGGAGTGAGTTTGAGAGAAAAATCTTTAAAGGAGGAAGAGGAGAATGGGTGTGGGTTGAAAGGGGTGAGGGTAGGGTGAAAATGAGGGAGAGAAGGTGGGGGAGTTAAAGGGTGAAGATGAATGAATGGTTTTGGGGGGGGGGGGGGGGGAGGTTAGCCAAAAACTGTACTTGGGCACGGGGTTGTGCCAACAAAGCATGGGTCGTGCTTGTCAGAAGGTTGTCGGGCGCAAAAAGATAAATTCAGGAAGGTACGGTGCGGCACGAGGTCGTGCCCAAGTGTGGCACGGGCCGTGCCCAACTTTGAAACAGGTTGTTTTGACCCTCAAATCTTCTTCCTCTCGTCGAGATACTCAAAATTCAATTTATGGGGTCCGTAACTCATTTCCTAGCGCGAGATATGCCTCTGCTAAGTTTTTAAGGTATTGCTGAGCACACCTTGGACTTTTAGCAGTTGTGCTTCGAGGTGTGGCCGAGTTTAGGGTTACCACCTTGCCTTAATAATAATTTAAGTTATATCGATGATGAAATCGGGTCGGATTGCAAAATAGACGGATGTTACATACCATGTATGTTATGACACAAAAAATGTTATTTGCCTATAATTATGTTATAATGTGATACAATACGTATGATATGATGCATAGTTAATTTTAAAAGATCTAATTGTTGGTTTAGAACCAAGTAACCAACAATGAAATTTATGGATTTGGAGCTATTCTTTATAAATTGATAATATGATTTGGACTAGCTAGCATTGTGACATCTAAGATGTACAATGTGAAGTTAGAAGATAATTGATGGTTGAGCATTGTGACATCCAAGATGTACAATAAAGAAATCTATAGCAAAACTTACAGTTGCATTGCGACATCTAAGATGTACAATGACCAAACTGGGAAATGAATGTAAATAAGTGAAACAGTATTTGATATAAATCTGATGATAGATACACTTGAGGTAAGCCCCTTTATATACAGATTACAAGAAACATCTAGATAGTGGAGGATTCTAGATATTGGGCTAATGGGCTAATTAACTAATGGGTTATTTACATAATTACTTAACACTCCTCCTCAAGTTGGAGCATAGATGTTAATCATGCCCAACTTGTTACAAATGAAATCTATCTGAGTCTTTCGAAGAGGTTTGGTAAGAATGTCTGCAAGTTGAAACTCAGTCTTGACATGTATCGGTTGGATCGATGGAGGATCAATTTTAGTCCCTACTACTCGGTCTCTGATTAAATGGCAGTCAACTTCAATATGCTTGGTCCTTTCATGAAACACTTGATTCTTAGCTATATGTATAGCTGATTGATTATCACAATATAGTCGCATCAGATCATTAGAAATAACCCCGAGTTCTCTAAGGAGACGACAAACCCATATCATCTCTGATGTGACATCTGCCATGGCTCTATACTCTGACTCGGCGCTTGATCGAGATACTGTGTGTTGTTTCTTACTCTTCCATGACACGAGGTTTCCACCAACAAACACACAATAGCCAGTAGTAGACCGTCTTGAGATAGGACATCCAGCCCAATCTGCATCTGAGAATCCTGATATCCGTCCATCTCCCTCCTCTGTAAAGGCGCCAACACGACAGTGACCCTGATCAGAATACAAGATCCCAAGACCCGGTGTATTCTTAAGATACCTCAAAACACGAAGGGCAGCCTCCCAGTGTCCGGTAAATGGCTTAGCCATGAATTGACTCAAGACACTAACTGCGAATGAGATGTCTGGACGGGTGACAGTCAAATAGGTTAGTTTTCCAACTAATCGTCTATATCGTTCTGGATCCTTCATTGGATTCCCATCCTCTGGAAGAAGCTTCCCTGTAGGGAGCATTGGGCTCTCAACTGGCTTACAGCCCAGTAAACCGCACTCAGATAACATGTCAAGGACATACTTTCGTTGAGATAAAAGTATTCCTTGTGCAGAACGTGATACCTCAATGCCAAGGAAGTATCGTAGTCGACCTAGGTCGCTAATCTGGAACTGAGACTGAAGGAACTGTTTGAGCTTAATAATACCAACATCATCATCCCTTGTGATTATGATGTCATCCACATACACAACTAGAATAATCCTTTTGCCATTACGATGTCTGAAGAATACCGAGTGATCATATGCACTACGGATCATCCCAAATTCCTCCATGACATTGGAGAATCGACCAAACCATGCTCTAGGTGACTGCTTAAGACCATATAACGATCGTCGTAACCTGCATACTTTTGAGGCCTCCTCCTGAACCACAAATCCGGGTGGCTGCTCCATATAAACCTCCTCCTCAAGAACGCCATGGAGGAAGGCATTCTTGACATCAAGCTGATGGAGCGGCCAATGATTAATAGCCGCCAGGGAGATACAAATACGAACAGATGGCATTTTGGCAACTGGAGAGAAAGTTTCATCATAATCAATGCCATAAGCCTGAGAATAACCCTTAGCAACCAGCCGGGCCTTCAAACGATGTAGTGAGCCATCAGGATTTAGCTTAACAGTGAATACCCAACGACAGCCAATGATACGCTTCCCGTGAGGAAGCGGCTCCAAATCCCATGTATGATTGGCGCGAAGTGCACTTATCTCGTCTTCCATAGCCTGTCTCCATCCTGGGTGATTAAGAGCTGTCATCACATCTTTGGGAACTGGGTAAGAATCAATAGCAGAGGTGTAGGCACGGGATTCAGTGGAGAGATGGGCATAGGAAACATGATCCTGGATAGGGTAACGGGTGGAGCGTTGTCTAGGCTCTTTGCGGAAAGCAATGGGTATATCAGGAAACGGTGCACCAGGTGGATCATAAATAGGTACATCAGTTGGTGGTGGTAAATTAGGTGTATTAGGGGTAGGAGATGCAGGTAAAGATGATGACACTAAGGGTGGACCGGCATCATGGTCCGGTTGTGTATCAAGAGGTTGTGACGTCTTATCCTTATTCCGTCGAGCATACGTGAGAACCACAGGAGGAACCACTTTCGGTAGGCCAGTTGCTGCATCATCAGCATGTGAGGAATCAGAGACCGGAGATGAGGATGTGGACGGAACCGAAGGCAAAGGAATGGTAGGGATGAAAGGGGATTCAGGTTCGGGGTCAGGATCAGGAAACAGATCAGACGCTGGGGTAGGACATTTGGAAAAGAAAGGACACGACTCATAAAAAGTAACATCAGCACTAGTAAAGTACCGATGAAGGGAAGGACTGTAACATCGATTACCTTTCTAAACACGAGAATAACCAAGAAAGACGCAACGAATAGCTCGAGGCTCAAGTTTAGTGGTAGCTGGACGGTGATCATGAACATAGGCAACACATCCGAAAATTTTAGGTGCAAGGGGAAAGGGGGTGCCTTTGGGGAATAAGATGGAAAACGGGGTTTGGCCTTTCAAAACAGAAGAAGGCATGCGGTTAATCAAATATGCAGCAGTAAGAACGGCATCTCCCCAGAAACGGTGAGGAACATGAGAATGAAACATGATAGTACGTGCAACATCCAACAAATGACGGTTCTTGCGTTCAGCAATACCGTTTTGTTGGGGTGTATACACACAAGAGGACTCATGAACAATGCCATGTAGTTTCAAATATGTAGAAAACTCGTTAGACAAATATTCTTTGGCATTATCAGTGCGTAGAGTTTTGATCGATGTATTAAATTGGTTTCGTACATAAGCATGAAACTCACGAAAAATGGAATTAATCTCATTACGAGACTTCATTAAATAAACCCAAGTGGCACGAGAATAGTCATCAATAAACGTTATAAAATACTGAAAACCCAAAACAGTTTTAGTAGGACAAGGACCCCATATATCTGAATGCAAGAGTTCAAACAAAGTACCGACTCGACTAGACACTTTTGGGGGATAAGGACGCCTAGTATGTTTACCTAGTTGACACGACTCACAATGAAAATCAGAAGAAATGGACAATTCCGGTCTCATCTGCCTCAAAGCTGCCACAGAAGGATGACCTAGCCGATAATGAGTCTCTTTGATAGTGGAATCACATATGTTTGCTTGAGGGTGTGACGGTAAAGACAGACGGTAGAGACCCCTTGATTCAAAACCGGTGCCAATCAATCGGTTCGTCCCTAGCTCCTGAAAAACACAATAAGATGGATAAAATGTCACGGAACAATTGTTTTGTTTAGTGATTTGGCTTACGGAACAAAGGTTATCAGGAAATTTAGGAACAAGCAAAACGGAGGAAAGATTAAGGTTTGTCGAATTACGAACGGATCCAATGCCACGGACCGGACATGAAGATCCATCCGCAATGCGAACGGGTGGGTGAGAAATATTATGGAGGCTAGAGATGATACCTTCGTTCCCAGTCATGTGATGAGTAGCTCCAGAATCAATAACCCAAGATGAATCAAGACTAGGAGACGTACCTGAATAAGCAGAGTGGGCCTGTGGAGAGGAATTAGCTGTCTCAGATAGTAGTTGCTGGAACCGAGTATACTCCTCCTGGCTGAGTGTGTAAGTAGGGGCAGGCTGGTTAGTGGGCTCATCCATGGTAGCTATTCTGGCTCGAGGACGGGTAGGTGGCTGAGAACCAGTGGGGCGATTTGGGCAATTGTACTTCGTGTGCCCGTCCTGCTTACAATAGTGACAAGTAATACTGTTTCCACGCCCAATACCCTTGCGTTGAGCCGTGTTAGATCCGCGACCAATCCCCTTAGTAGTGGTTAACATGGCCGATGTGTCAGTGGATTCAGAAATTGCCGTGTCAGAACCATACATCTCACGTAGGAGATGGTATGTGGATGCCACAGATTTGATAGCAGTAGAGTTGCTCAACAACAATGGTCGAGCGCTAGAGTACTTAGGGGACAAACCGGCAATAAACATCATAACCGCCATCTTCGTGTTGCGCTCCTCTTGTACCTTCAAGTCAGTAGTAGGTGGAAACAAAGCATGCAACTCATCCTGCAGTTTGGAGAACCGAGTAAAGTAATCCGTGAACGACGAATCACCTTGTTCGATTCTCGTGTATGCTTGGACCACCGAATAAGCATGAGACAACGATTCTTTCGCAGAGAAGGATGAAGAAAGATGATTCCACATTGTCTTCACAGTAGCAAAATTTTGTGCAATGGCAAGTACTTGTGGTTCCATTGCATTCCATAGGGCCATCTGGATGCCACTATCATCGACCCGCCATTCCCGTGTTATGGGATCAGGAGGGTTATCAGTTAAATGGTTATCTTTGTCCAAACTTGTAAGGCCCTTTTGGACAAAGAGACTCCACGTGTTCCAATTGTTGGAATTTAGTTTCACGGGTATACGGAGAACCGAGGGGTAATTAATAATACCCGGGGAAATAACGTTTGCCTGAACTTCTTTAGGAGTTTCATTATGTTTTTCGTCACCCATTTCAAGTAAATAAACAAGTAGCAGGCAGCAGCAGATTTAATAACTGAAGAATAACTGAGCAGTGAACAGTACCTGAGCTGATTTGAGACAGAACAGAAAATGTTACCGGATCCAGAAATTGACCTCGCAGACTGGGTCGGAATCTAACTCCGACGGCGCAGCAGAAATCCGGCGGTCACAGGCGGCGACACGTGCTCTCACGCGCCGGCGCGTGGGAGAGAGTGGCGGAGGGACGGTGGCGCGTGGCGGCGCGTGAGGGGGTGTTCGGCGGCGGATTTCTGGGAGTACCCTAATCGGAGGGTTCTGGGTACACTGGTGGTGGCGGTGTGGTGTAATCAGATGCCGAAAAAAGAATTTGAAAAGGGCAGTAAACTGGTAATCTGAAGATGGATACAGGAACAGTGAACTGGAACAGGACAAGAACAAGGCTTTGTACCAGGAGCTTAAACCTTAAGCTCTGATACCATGAAACAGTATTTGATATAAATCTGATGATAGATACACTTGAGGTAAGCCCCTTTATATACAGATTACAAGAAACATCTAGATAGTGGAGGATTCTAGATATTGGGCTAATGGGCTAATTAACTAATGGGTTATTTACATAATTACTTAACAATAAGCAACTAAAGGAAAGTAGTATCTTAGTTGTTGCATAATTTAATGATTTAATAAGAGATGAGCAGGTGATCCTAATGGGTCAAATAGATTCAATGGGGTGCGTTGTATGTAACAATTATTAAATGATTCAAGGGTGGTGCAGAAATGAATGTATTCATGATAAGAATGCCCTTGTAAATGGAAACTGATGGTTTAGTCCAGATATACAAGCCGCTTGTGTGGATGAAATTTGGCCAAGTAGCAAGAGAGGGAAAACTGGAAATTTTCTGTAACTGGGCAGTGTTCGCCCCACGCGAAGGGAAACCATCCTGGTGGCCTGACACGTGAAAATTTATTGCAGTACATGACAAATTTAGTTGAATACTGTCATGACACGCGACCCTAGAAATTTGAATTTGCTTATTTGATTTACTTGCATAAGTTGTTGCTTGTGATTTATAAGATATAAACCCTAATTGGTTTGGTGTTTATGGTAGGTAAAAACCCGATGTAGTGGCAGGATCAAGATCAAGTCCACCTCGATGAAGAGAACACTATCAAGACGGAAATTTCAAGTACTCATTATGCTGTAAAGATTGTGTAGTTTTTCTTAATGGGTCGAGAGCCCTTTTTGTCATGTTTTGGAGTTAAGCTCCATGGATTTTTGGTCGTTTGACCTCATGTCACATTATTTTGTTTTGGTCAATTAGAATTAGAAATTTTGACATGATTTACACAGATTGACCTTCGTAAGGATTCCTATACTTACGAATAAGTCACGCCGAAATTTTAATTAAAAGTTTTTCAAGTTATGAATCTTAGACTTGCGTTTAGATTTAATGTTGGTCTTGTAACGGGTAGGCAGGCCATTCATAATGGTAGTTTATGAAAAAAATGTATTTACATGTTTGGCTGTAATTAAGCGGAAAATTTTCTGCGACCAAATTTTAGACGTTAGTAGACGTCATGATTGTTATAAAATCTCAAGAATCTGATACGGGCCTTACAGTTGGTGAGAGCCGAGGTTTGAGGGATTCGAGTATGAAAACGATGCTTGAAATCAAACCACGAGCTCATGGGTACGAGAAAACGTGTTCGGTTCGAGGCTTGATCGTGATTCCGGTTATGTGTATTTCAATTTGATGTAGTTCTTAAATTTTAATAAGACTGATGGGATTTAAAATGAAAGGTTAAAATTCGAAGGTGTGTGTGTGTGATGAAAACAAGGTAGCATTGTGACATGAAGATGTACAATGTTGTATCTTGAGGGTGTCTATGATCTTAACAAGGTAACATTAGGACATGAAGATCTGCAATGTTGTACCTTGTATGAGTTTTGATTATAGTAGAATAATATCTATAACCTGAATGTTATACGTAATTATAACAGGGTTGCATTCGTGATATTATTAGATGTGCAAACGTTGAATCCTGAATAAGTTGAAATCCAGGATTTACTTGGGACATATGGTTCTGAAAAATAAGTCGTTCGATTGGTTGATTTATGTTTAATATGTTGCTGAGTTTTGATAGTATTGTGTTTAGTTTGTAATTCTTTAATAATACAGGGACTAGAATTGCAAATTTTAGATAGCCGTTAAGATTAGTTAATCCGGGTTGTTAGTCGAGTATAAATACCCGGGTTCGAGTCTCAGTTTTGTAATCTTTCTTCTTGATTGTTCTTAATAAAATTCCCCTAATTTTCTGGTACCTTGTTAGTTAGAATTGGTATCAGAGCTTCTGGTAGCTCCGCCGAAGCTCCTCCGTCGCCGATCACCGCTTCCATCTCGCCGGACGGTGTGTATTGATTCTCCGATCAACCGGATTGAGGTGTTTTTTCAATGTTCTTCCTGTGAAATTGATTTGGGAATTTGGGGATCTTGCGATCCTCAATTGTTGTAATCATTCATCGTTTTCTTTCATCTCCAAGAAGGCCCTCTCCATTGAAGGCAAGAACTCCTCCACCAGTTTCCCGTTCAGGTTCATCTGTGATGACGACAAATCCATCAAATTCGCGTGAGCATGCTCCAATTACCCTGTAGTGCCCCGTTCTCACGATGACAAACTACACTATTTGGGCTGTAAGGATGAAAGCAATCCTGAATGTGCATAGTTTGTGGGAGGTAATCGATACTAATGCTATCCAGGTTGTAGACGAGAAGAAGAATGCCATGGCAATAGCTTACTTGTATCAGGCATTACCTGAGGATTTGGTCTTGCAGGTTGCGAAGTATGACTCAGCAAAGGATGTCTGGCACGCGATAAAACAAAGATTTGTCGGTGTTGACAAAGTGGTAAAGGCAAGACTGCAATCTCTTCAAAGTGAATTTGAGAATTTAAAGATGAATAATGATGAAACCATTGATGAGTTTGCCTCAAGATTGGGAGGGATATCATCAAGGGCTAGCAGTTTGGGAAAGCCCTATGAGGAATCTGTTCTTGTGAGAAAATTCTTGGATTCAGTCCCGGAGAGATTCATTCATATTGTAGCCTCAATTGAGCAGTTTGTAGATTTGGATACACTGCAACTCTCTGAGGCTATTGGCAGGTTAAAAGCTTTCGAGGAGAGGACCAAGATGAAGGCAAAATCAGGTCAAGATAAGGGTGAACAGCAATTGTTACTCACCTATGCAGAGTGGCAGGCAAGAAGGAAACACTCTGGGAAGGATAAGCAGAGTAATGGTGATCAAAAGAGCAGTAAGGGAAAGGGGTCTTTTCAGTCCAAAAACAAGACCTCAGAGAAATGGAAGAAGGGGGATAAGCCAGTGAAAGACAAGTCAAAGATAAAGTGTTTTAAGTGTGAGATGTATGGGCATTATGCTTCAGAATGTCATACAAAAGTCAAGCAAGAATCAATTAATCTCCATGAAGTTGAAGATGATGAACCTGCACTTCTCATGACTGTTGCAGATTCCACTAAGACTGAGGTAATTTTACTAAATGAGAGGTCTATTCTGCCCTCTAATTACAGTCAAGATACCAATGATGGTCAATGGTGGTATCTTGACAATGGGGCCTCTAATCACATGAGTGGTTGCCTTGAGTGTTTTGCTGAATTAGACAAATCAGTCATAGGTAAAGTGACATTTGGTGATGGGTCTTATGTTGAGATCAAGGGTAGGGGGTCAGTCCTATTGGAATGTAAAACTGGTGATCATAGGCTGTTAAAGGAGGTTTACTACATTCCTAGCCTCAGGAGTAATATACTTAGTCTTGGGCAAGCAACAGAAATTGGGTGTGATATTAGGATGAAGGATAATTTTCTATGGATGTATGATAAAAATGGCAGGTTGTTGATCAAGGCAAAAAGGGCTCCTAACAGACTGTATAAAATGAATTTCAAGATTGGAACCCCTATGTGTTTTCAAGCATCCATGGACCAAGTAGCATGGCTCTGGCATGGCAGATTAGGCCACATTGGGTTTGAGTCCATTAGAGGAATGGTGAACAAAGATTTGGTAGATGGAGTACCAAGGTTTGAGCAGTGTGATAAGATTTGTGAAGCTTGTTTGGCTGGAAAGCAGTCCAGAAGTCCATTTCCTAAGCACTCAAGCTACATAGCAGAAGAGCCATTGCAGCTTATCTCTATGGACTTGTGTGGTCCCATTACTCCCTCTACACAAGCAGGTAACAGATATTTTATGCTTTTGGTTGATGAGTGTACAAAGTATATGTGGGTGTACATGTTGAAAACAAAGGATCAAGCATTTGAGACCTTTAAGAGTTTTAAAACATTAGCTGAAAATGAGTCAGGGTTTAAAGTTAAGTCTTTAAAATCAGATAGGGGGGGAGAGTTTACTTCTCTTGAGTTTAAGTCTTATTGTGAAAAGGAAGGAATCAATAGGCTGTTGACAGCCCCCTACTCCCCTCAACAGAATGGGTCAGTTGAGAGGAGGAATAGAACAATACTTAACATGACAAGGAGCATTTTAAAAGCTATGTCTGTCCCACAGGATTTTTGGGTTGAAGGGGTAAGACATTCAGTGTACATTTTGAATAGAGTTCCCACTAAGTCTTTAAAGGGTGATACTCCTTATGGGAAATACAAGGGTAGGAAACCAAAGCTTGCACATTTGAGAGTATTTGGGTGTACTGGTTATGTAAAGACCAATGCACCTGGTCTCTTGAAATTGGATGACAGATCTACCCCTATGGCTTATTTGGGTACAGAATCAGGAACTAAGGGGCATAGGATGTATAATGTTGCCACAGGGAAAATTGTGATAAGTAGGGATGTAGTATTTGATGAAGGCAAGAAGATAGATTGGTCTGCACACTTGAAAAGTTCTTCTCAGAGTGAGGAATCAAGTTGGGTAGAGTTTTCAGTTGACAATCTAGAGGTTCATAATGAGCTACAAGGTTTTGAACCAGATACTACCAATGATGAAGGGTCATCAGTGGAAACAACTCATGAGACAGGTAGTAGTGGAACAGGTTCAAGTTTTGATGCTGCAGGAGTAAGGAGATCAGCCAGGGTGCCTGTTGTTTCAACAAGACTGAATGACTATGTTTTGGATCAGAGATTAAGAATGAGTAGTCAGAGGCAAGAAGAGGAAGAAAATTTAGCTTTATTGTTGGCCCAGGAAGATGAGCCTATTGATTTTCATGAGGCAAAGGATAGTCAAGAGTGGAAACAGGCTATGCAGGACGAAATTAAGGCTATAGAAAGAAACAAGACTTGGGTTTTGGTTGATCCACCTTTAAAGTGTCATCCCATTGGTTTAAAGTGGGTTTATAAGATCAAGAGGGATGCTGAGGGGCAGATAACAAAGTATAAGGCCAGGTTGGTTGCAAAAGGGTATGTCCAACAACATGGAGTGGACTATGAGGAAGCTTTTGCACCTGTGGCCAGGATTGAGACTATCAGACTAGTTCTAGCCTTTGCAGCTCAAAAGGGTTGGAAGGTTAGTCATTTGGATGTTAAAGCTGCATTTTTGCAGGGTGAGTTGCAGGAAACTGTTTATGTAAAGCAACCTGAAGGTTTTGAGCAAAAAGGAAAAGAGAATAAGGTGTATAAGCTGATAAAAGCCTTGTATGGCTTAAAGCAGGCTCCAAGGGCCTGGAACCTAAGGTTGAATCAAGTTTTGAAGGAAATTGGGTTGAAAAGGTGTCAATATGAACAATCAATTTATACTAAGATAACTGATGAATCTAGTTTGATTGTTGCAGTGTATGTAGATGATCTGTTAGTTACAGGTAGTGATGAAGCTGAGATCAGTAAGTTCAAGGCAGAAATGTTAAAGAGGTTTGAGATGACAGACTTGGGTGAATTGTGTTACTATCTAGGCATTGAAGTAAAACAAAGAAAGGATGGTATAGCTTTAAGTCAGGCAAGTTATGCTGCAAAGTTGGTAAAAATGGCAGGGTTAGAAGATTGCAATGCCACAAGAATACCAATGGAACCAGGAGTTAGACTTAGTAGGAAGAGGGTGGTGATGTGGTGGATCCTACTATGTACAGAAAGCTAATTGGTTCACTGAGGTATTTGACACAAACTAGACCTGATATTAACTATGCTCTTGGTGTTTTAAGCAGGTTTATGCAGTTGCCTAGAGAGGCACATCTGAAAGCAGTTAAGCACCTAATCAGATATATTAAAGGAACACTTCATTTTGGATTATTGTATAAGCAAATTGAAGGAGGTGGTTTGATTGGCTATAGTGATAGCAATCATGCTATGGAAAGTGAAGATGGTAAGAGTACCACAGGGAATGTTTTCTTTTATAATGGGTCAATCATTTCTTGGCTGTCCCAAAAACAGAAAACAGTGGCTTTATCTTCCTGTGAGGCAGAGTTCATGGCTGCTACTGCAGCTGCTACTCAAGCAATCTGGTTAAGAAGAATGATGGAAGTGTTAACAGGAAAAGAACAAGAGAAGGTGCTGCTGTATGTGGATAATAAAAGTGCAATAGCTCTCATGAAAAATCCAGTTTTTCATGGGAGGTCAAAGCACATCAATCTCAAGTATCATTACATTAGAGAATGTGTGGAAGAGAATCAAATTCTGGTTGATTTTGTTTGCTCAGATTTGCAAAAGGCAGACATAATGACGAAGGCTTTGGCAAGAGTGAGATTTGCAGAATTTGTGAAGATGCTTGGGATAGAAAACTTTGAAGAAAACAAGTTTACTAAAAACTGATTCTTTTGGTTTGGTATTAATTGAACACAAGTTGCATACAAACTCTATGGAGTCACTGGTGTATACATGATGTTTTAATTAGTATTGGGCTGGAATCTAGTGATTAGTATTAATAAAGAATTAGGGGGGAGAATTGTTGCTGAGTTTTGATAGTATTGTGTTTAGTTTGTAATTCTTTAATAATACAGGGACTAGAATTGCAAATTTTAGATAGCCGTTAAGATTAGTTAATCCGGGTTGTTAGTCGAGTATAAATACCCGGGTTCGAGTCTCAGTTTTGTAATCTTTCTTCTTGATTGTTCTTAATAAAATTCCCCTAATTTTCTGGTACCTTGTTAGTTAGATAATATGCTATATTGTAAAATGGCTAAATGATATTGAATGTGTATAATATGATTTTTATTTGATTTGGGTTCAAACCCAAGTCAATAATTGATTAGAACTTGAAAATCAGAAAGGAACGGGATATACGGCTTAAGCTAGAAAACCCATATATCTGCGAAATGGTTTGGTGGTTACCAAGATGTAAACAATAACCTTGCGTAAATGCAAGGGAATCCATATTGTTGAATTATGCCATTTATTGTCTAAATGTTTGTAAGGATGAAAGATATTAATGCTGATAGGTGGGTGACCGACCCAACTCCATGGGTAAGGCTATCTGTAGTGGGGCTCTATGGGGGCGCCATGGAGCCCATAACGCCCCTATAATGCCCCTCTCCCACCCCCGGGGCGCCATGTTAGCAGAAATGGGCCATGGGCGTTACCAGCATCACGCCCCCTCCTCTCTCACTTTCCGGCGCCATGGGCGCTATCCCCACTACGGTGGGGCGCTATGGAGGGCGCTATGGCGCCATCTCCACCTCCCACTACGAAAAGCCTAAGACCCACAAGCAAAAATGGTTGTAAAAGCATGGAAGGCGTTGAAGTGGCCATTCCCGAATATGCGCGAAGGATGCTAAGTATTCTCAAAATAGTTAGATGTAAATTGGATGAAAATGACCTCGTAAATAAGATGGGGTCATATAAGGCTACTTAATGGTTTGGAAATGAGATTATGAGTAAATACTGTAAGTCCTAAATACCACCTGTGTTAATAAACGGTTTGGGTAAATTATAAAAGGGTCGTAGCATACAATGAATTGTTTTGACTCGCTGAAGTGCAAGGGATGTAGGAAAAAAGGATATTTACTAAACGTATGGATGGTAAAAGTGGCTCGTGGAGCCATAGAAGCCTTTCCAGTAAAATAAAATGTAAAGGCTAAAGGTGGAATGCAAATGACAAGCGTTATACTAAACACTTGTAAATAATGTTTATGACGTCTAACATTGGAGAATGTAGTTAAACTGTGAGATCACAACAAGTAAGAAAACAGAGTGACGAGCTTCCAACCTGGATGATCGTTAAGACAAATGCGAACAAGTAAGCAATTGATGCGGGCAATGATAAAGCCAAGATATGTATGGTGTTACATTAATGATTGAACCTCCTACTGAGGAACGATTAACGAAAATTTTGGTTATGTTCCATCAAAGGTATAAAAATGGTTATTGAACCTTGATCATAAACAACTTATAGAGTTGGAACATGTTAATACCTAAACGTGTCAAATTTGAGAATACTAGTTAACATAAGTTGTTATGCAATTACTGTTCTATTAGAAAGGTAATTACTGAATGTCAAATTTGTTATAATATGAGTAACACAGATTGATAAAAGTGACCCAAATATCTTGTCAAGTGCACAAATTTACAAGGGATTTGAGGAAGGTGTAAAATGAGTGTAAATTGCCGATAATGAGAAATCCATAGCAAAAATGAATATAGATGGGCTATAAATATTGAATAACTGAACTAGAATGGGTGGAAAGTGTCGGTACGAATACCAGGCATTTTTAGTGAACTGGAAATACCTTTGGGACTTGCGTTCCTAAAACGGGTTCAATGGGTTTGAATGCGTATATTAATGAAGGAATTGTTCTGTGTCATGCTTAATCTTTATAGAGTTAGCAAAACGACTACAAATGAAGTTAGAAGATAGAAAATATGAAAATGAATATACAGGTTATAATAACTGAAATTTTGAAATGCAAAAGGGTCATGGTTGTTGGATTTAGATGTCCAATCGTCAGATAATATCAACGTTACTCTTGAGGTACGATACAAAGGGTTACACTTTGGGCAAAAAACAAGAATGTTAATTAATTTATTAATTAACTAATCACGATTAAATCGTATGTGTAATATATGTTTCTTGTATATTGGAAATAATAATTAAATGAAGGGAATAAATGCGGTATACGTTTTATGATTATAAAACTAAACGAAAATTAATTAAGTATTTATGTATTTGTGAAATATATATGTATTAATTTATTACTTATGATAATTATATTATATATATATATATATATATTAGAGAGAGAGAGAGAGATTTTTGAAATATATATATATGTGTAGATAATTACACTATTTGAATTATATAAATGGTTAAATGGTGAAGATAAGTCAATTATCTTCTAGAATATTTATCACATAAATACAAAGGATTGTTTATGGATTTTGGATTTTATATAACTTGTTTATCAAGTTAGTTGTAATCTATATATAGAGGATAAAACTGCAATCCCTGGTTGCTAGACAATTCACAACAAATAGAGAGCGAGAGGAGAGGGGGGAGCATCCCCCCCCCCCCCCCCCGCCCTCTCCCAGCGTCATAACACAGCCGCCTCCCATTGATGTCTACCATCGTCGTTTTCCTTGGTGCAAGCCACGATGAAAAGTATAAATTGTTTTATTCTCTTATATTACTATTATGTTTCGGTTACAAAGAGTTGAAACCCTAATCGTGAATCAGTCATCTAGCGAGATTGTTCATTGAACCATTATGTCCCGATCGGTTTAAACACGACTAGTTGTTTTATTCATTCAGGTTGTTTAGATCACTGGTTGTATCAACTAACCATCGACCTCGTGTACACGCTTCCGCAACGTTACTTGTACGACAAGTCACGAATCTAAAAGTTTCAAAATCGTACACGGAAACCCAACAGTGGTATCGGAACAACTTACAACTCCGTCTTGACAATTAGATTATGTATATAATTATTATATTTATGTTTTGGTCACGTATTCTTGTTTACAAATTTCAGAAATAGTCAAACCTTTGGTTTGACAATCGTGGCCAGTTGTAATTAATGATTGTGATGTGATATGCAATTTGAGCCTAGATATGTTTGTGATTGTTTCCTATTTATTGTGATTGGTATTTTTGGATGGAAAATTGGATTTAAATAATCCGAACTATCAGTTGTTGGCGTACAATAATCCCAACTGCATAAATTGTTCCTGGCACTCCCAACTATTTACTTATTTTTTTTTAATAAACCTTCCGTTAAGTGTTTTTTAACCCCGTTAAAACTTGCTTACGTGGCATCCTACGTGTCTCGTCCAATTGGCATTTAAATGATGTGTAATTATTTTTGTTTTTCATTTATTTGTTTGGCAGAATCCTTAAAAAAAGAAATCCCCAAATCAAACTTGCCCTAATCCATCGCATCCTTCAGTTGCTGTGAAGAGGACGGCTTCTCCATCGCCGAACGAAGAAACTGAAGATCATGTCTTCATCTTCTTCCTCATCCGCTTCTTCAAACCGTACGAAGTTATTCCAAGTAGGTAGCGATGGTAATATCTACTGTCATCACCAATTAGTTGCTGTGAAGAGGACGGCTGGGGGTCACACCACAAGACCAGGGGAGGAGTTTTACGGATGCTCCATTTGGCCGGTAAGTAATCAAGGTTGAAATTGATATCCCTTTATCTCAAACTGATGAATTTTACGAATTTCCTTGTTAGGAATCGAAATGCGGTTTTTTTATTTGGAAGGAAGATGTTGACAGAGCCGTTTGTAGCCAGGAATTATACATGATGCTTGAAGCTAAAAACATGGCATTAGAGGATATTATTGCTGATTTGAAAGTGCAGAAGAGGAGCATAGAAGAAGAGAAAAAAAAAGATCGACGAAAAGTTGTCAACTTTAAAATGCAAGATCAAGAAGTTTCTTTGGTTTGCGCTATGTGTTGTAGTGGCACTGTACTCTCTCAAATTCATGTTTGGATAGTTTAGAATTTGATGTTTGGATCTGATGACTTTGGTACTTTCCATGAATGTTTTGTTGTAATGGCAGTATGTAATCAAGTTTGAGATGTTGCACTCTAATTTCACTTTATCTAGCCTCAAAGTTCATTGAACTGCTTCATTTATTCTCTAAACTGTTTGGCCTAGAAGTTCATTGAGCTGCTTCAAACTGTATAATACCACAAAAGCCACAAAACATTCATAGACATCAGGTTTAATCTGATTATATAACATGGCTGAAATTCAAACAAAGTACACAACCAAAATGAGATTGTTGATTATAATAGATTCTTGACCCATTTGGCAGACCCATTTGGCAACAGTTGGTCAATGTGGTCTTTACCCATTTGGCCATCTAAAATCAATTAAACAAGACCATCTATTATAATTCAAACAAAGTACATAACCAAATGAGATTCTTGACTCATTTTCGCAGACCCATTTGGAAACAGTACACAACCAAAATAACATCCCAAAACAAGTACACAACCAAAATAACATCCCAAAACATATATAAAACCATTTAAAAGATTCAAATTGTTTCAAACACAAGAATGCTAAAGAACACTTCCTTGTGTGACTTGTGAAGACTGACTTGCAGCTTGTGGTACTTTTCTTGGCCGTCCTCTCTTGGGCTTTTGAGTTGTAGAAGCTTGTGTGGAAGCATTTGAGCTTGGTCCTTCTTCAGCCAACAGTGAGCAATACTCTTAGCTCTATAGGCAAACCATTTCCCTATAAAGAGTTTATATTTTTCTTTAACTGCATCCTGTATTTCCTTAGCTGGCCAATGTGGTCTAGATTTGAAAATTGGTAAAAACTCATTTGCAACAAATTCTGAAGTCAGTTGCCTGTTTTTTGTCATGTTTCTTTGGCAGGTATGTTGAGTTTTAGCAGATTTAACCATAAAACAAGATTTCTTTTCAGAAAATGAAAGATATAGTCTAAAGGGGCAACCACTTACACATTTAACACCAACTATGCCTTGCCTCTTCTTGTCACTTATACAAACAGAAAGATCCCTACCATTAGCAACTGCATACATTCTAACTGCCTCTTTGAACTCATCTCTTGTAGGAAACCTGGTACCAACTACCCACTTCCACTTACTCCAGTCTGTTTGGTCACTAACAATTGGAACTTCAATCTTAAACTTCCGGCCTCTTATATCATCATCCTCACTATCACCAGGTGAGTTCACATCACCATCAGAGTCTTCATAGCTGCTGTAATTTACATCACCTTCAGGTTTAAAGTCAGATCCTCCTTCAGCTACTTCAGCTACTTCAGATTTAAAACCAAGATCTGGTTCTTTCAGTATTGAGTGCACCAACTCTTTTTGTTGCAACTGTTCATTTTTATGAACATTCTCTATGGCAACCAATGAAGACTTCCATTCATCATCATCACTGTCATCTTTATCACTACAAAAGTGTTAAACTTCACAGCCCTCACCATTTAGTTCTTCTTCAGATTCAGATTCATCTTTATCATCATCACTGTTGTTTTCATGGGAACAAGTGTAGGACCTATTTGGGCTCACATGGGCCCTTAAGAATTCGGGTTGGGCTTCACTAGAATGGGCTTCTCCTTGTATGGGATTCACATAAAGATCAAGAACAAATTCATAGTCATCACCATAAACGTACATCATTTGCATAACATCTTTATCATTATCCAATTTAACCAAATGATCTTCAATTGGCATATGCGGCATCTGCCAGTATATACTAAACATACCTTTTTGTAGGATCCTATTTCAACAGCGTAATCAACAATCTCGAATAGCGACATTTTATCAACCTCGATTTCTATAAGCTTCGATTCACCCCCAACATAGGTTAGAACAGGTTCTTCGATGACGTTTCCTCCATAATGTAACTGTATCTTGATTGTCTCGCCCATTGCTGATATTGAAGACGCCGATGCTTGGGTTGTCGACTGAGATCTTTGTGGTGTCTCTTTGGGCTTGGAGTGATCGTCGATGTGATCTGCGATGTATGTATTAGGGTTAGACATTCTTCTAAGGTAACAGCGACAATGATTTGATTTGGGGATTTCTTTTTTTAAGGAATCTGCCAAACAAATAAATGAAAAACAAAAATAATTACACATCATTTAAATGCCAACTGGACGAGACACGTAGGATGCCACGTAAGCAAGTTTTAACGGGGTTAAAAAAACTTAACGGAAGGTTTATTAAAAAAAAATAAGTAAATAGTTGGGAGTGCCAGGAACAATTTATGCAGTTGGGATTATTGTACACCAACAACTGATAGTTCGGATTATTTAAATCCAATTTTCCTTTTTGGATTGTATGTATTTATTGTGGTTGTTATTTTATTTTTGTAATAATTAAAAAAACAAGACATACATCAAGCCATGAAGATGGAGACTACTAGGAGACGGGTTTAACATGTTGGAGCAAGTGGGAGCATGAAGGAATTGCCAGAATTGTGTCATGTATTTTTAGATTTGCTTATTTTAATTTTGTTCATTGGCTTGGACAGATTCGAAAATTTGTAGAGGCTCAATTGCATATATATATATATATGTATATATGTATATGTGTATATATATATATATATGTATATGTATATATATATATATATATAAGATTGTTGTGAATGCATGAGATTGTTTGTCACGACATAGGCCCCTAGATCACGATCTTATATCAACATGTTTATAACAGGTGTTTTGTTAAACGTTTCGAAAAGCTTAAACTAAATGCATGAAAATAGTTTCATAGGCATCTGCTATCGGTTCCATAATGTATGCCATGTTATGTAACAGACCTGACGTGTCATATGTCACACCCGACCGGCGACAGAATATGTCGGGGGCGCATGATGATTGTCCAAATGCACACAACACGAATTAATGTTCCGATATTCTTAATCAACCCATTTCATATGATAAGTATTCGATACAAAACTTGAAATAATTCGACAACAATGAAACAAATTAACTTGTTTAACTAGGTCACACTAAGTCCACATGCGATTCTATGGTGTCATCAATCATAGCAAAATATCATCAAACTGCATATCCTGCAACATGTATAAAATAAATGTCAACTACGAATAGTTGGTGAGTAAAAATAGGTTTAGTGTACTACATAGCTTAAAACATGCGAGCTAATGTGTTAAGTGCGATCGAGTATGATAAACTAAAATGATATAGAGCAAATAGGGGTGCATGATCCAACCCTGACCTCAAGGTTTCCAATCACAAGGCGCAACACGCGAGGCAGGCCAAGTGGGCTTATCAAGCCAATAGATCTATCACCGTAACCCCGGCTTTTTACAGCTAATGTCGCACAAGTAATGATATCGAGCTTGATAACAACCAGTCATAAATAAACACACAAGTTCACATGCAAGAATACACGTAATCACATAGAATCCACATGTAGTTTTAGAGTAAAGAATATCGAGTAAAGGTTTTAAATATGATACATGTTGCACCCCAAATCATTTAAAATAAAGAGGGGCTATGAATACTCACCTGATGAGGAGACACAAAGGAAAGGAAGAATCCACGACACAAGACGTATAAACCCGTAGGCGAACCCGACAGCTAAACCGGATGAAGAAATAAACGAATAAATAAATAATTATTTAATTAAATAAACAAATAATTTCACGACACAATGACTCGACGTCTCGTTGGTGATTTAATTATGGTGATAACGTACAATTATGATCATGAGATGGGTCATTCCTAAAACTAAATCAACCGATGGCAAATAAATATTTATTCCACTTTTTATCTTTACGACGTCTTAAATATTTATTATTTTCTATAAAATCACATAAGTCAAAATTTCCATCCCTAATTTAATTCTAGGCTAATCTAGACATAAACATATCATATAAAAATTATCGAGCCATAAATCATTCAAATAAATAATTATTTTTGCCAAAATAATTATTTTCAACATAAACCCTAATTTGTTATTCTAACAACAAAAATACACTCTTTATGCATGCGAAACGTCCAAATATTTTATTCATGACTAATCATGATTAAATAACTTAAATCTATCATTTATAAACATCAAGTCATTAACTTGTTATGGATCTAGACATTTATCCACCATTCATATATTTGTTTTTCAACAAAACCCATCAAGATGATATCTATTATGAACAAAACCCTAGATCTAGCCCCAATATCACATCTTCATGGTGAATCATGCATTAAAAAATAGGAACTTTAACGATGCAAACCTAGATCTATCAAATTTCATCAAGAACCAACAAAGAAACTTCATACATATCAATGAAAATCCATAAAGATCCAAACTTTAAGCATTTAATCAAAAGGTTTAACCTCTAAGAGCATGTGTAGTCAAGATCTAGCATGAAAATAACATAAAAATCTGATTTTTATCATGTGTTAGAAATGATAGAAGAAGGTGAAAGCTTATATTGCGAAAACATACCGATTAGAGAAAAAACGACAGTAATCCTAGCTTGAAATCACCAAAAATGAGCTTAAAAATCTCAAGAAGGTGGATCTAGATGAGTTAAGGTCGTCCATAGCCGTTTAGTGACAGCTAGGGTTAGTATTGAATGGTCCAAATGAGAAAAAAACTAATTTATATGGAGCTGGTAGGGTTTTTCCTGACTTTTGTCGGTCGGCGTATTGCGAAGAACAGGGGGAGAGGGCGTCGCGTACCACGAGCCGGTCTGGGCCCGCCTCCTCCTTTGACTTCCGTTGACCAGCGTGCAAAATCGTTGATTTGACCACCGTAATTTAGGTTTTTGATCTCGATTTCTTTACCATGGGATTCATTAAACCATTTCCACTTAAAACAAGTACCAACAAGATTTATAAACATCTACATTAGATAATTATATTAAATAAAAACATTTTATGGTCGGTTTTGGGTCGGTTTCACCATTTTCACTATAACTCCTTCATTTTTAATCGGATTCGAGTCCCGTTTTCACCGTTTTTCATCATTTTACATTATCAATCATATAAAACACATTCAAGCTTATCAAATTGAACATAGAATGCCATTAATCAAATTATGGTTAAATATAACGTGTTTTCGGTCATTTTTACGTATGTATCACTGAAGGGTTAATCACAAACGTTGCAAGACTCAACTTGTGTGTGATGACTTATGATGTTATTTAGGACCAATAGACTCATAAATAAATCATTTGGCATACGTTGATCAAACACGAGATTCCCGGTAAACGACAAATCGGGTACCAAAATCACGTAAAAATCAGTAATTGCTTTATTTTCAATTCGAGACATCCAATTTGATTTCAATTGATTGTAATTAAGTATTCGGTTTCGAAACACGATTATAAATCATTTAGATTCGTTAATTGGGGTGTAAACACCCATAAATTCTTCCGGTTTTCAATAATTTGCATATCGGTAGATCGTAAATCTGCAAAACGGGTCGTGATTCTCAATCGTGTAGTTTGCAGATGTTACAGTCTCCCCTACTTTAGGGAATTTCGTCCAGATATTAGAAGAGTGTAGGATCGAGAAAACTAGCTACTTAGTTAGATTACAAGATTTACTTGTAAGATTAACCTTACGGAATTAAGTTAACCTCCACTCTACTATAACCGATTAACACTTGTAAATACTAGTTGTTTGCATATATTAGTAACACACAAAGTAAATAATACTCGGCACTATTTGCATTAACTCAACAATATTGCACAGTGTTCTTGCATAAAACATGCGTACAAATGTTGAAACAAGCTAAGCTATATATAGTGCCAAGGGAAATCAATGATAGCCATTGATTTCCTTAAGATCATCTTGACCGTTAAACATAAAAGTCAAAATAAACTACCAAAAGAATAATCTTCGAAAGATGGGATGTTTAGCGTGTGATTAGCAACAATCTACATTGGGAGAGTGGCTTTGGCAGATAAGGATAGAAACCAGGAAGCTTTTGCAAGGATTTGACTGCTGAAAAGACTTCACAGGAAAAGTCCGGTTGAACTCGTTATCTGGTGGATAATCGAGTTCACCCGGAATATTCACTTCAGGACAAAACTGCTTCTTCTGGTTGAAATGCTTGTTCCGCTTGAACTTCAGCTTCAGCCAAAACTGCTCAAAATTAGATTTCAGCCGGAAATCACCAAAAGTGATATTCCCATAAGCTGATGCTGTCAAATTATTCTTCATCATCGAAGCTATCTTCAAAAATTCTTCTCCTTGACCTACTTGTCTAAGGACCTGATGCTTGCATCCAAATCTTGAGACAACTCTTTCATGCTTGTTTTGGTCACCTTCACAGACTTGAGAGTTTCCCAATCTCTTTCATTCCACTGACTTGAACAGAGATAGTGTCATGAGTGGCGAAAGTGCTATCAGCTCTGCGAACATAAAATTGCTTTTCTTCTTCTTCCCATATGACAAATTTGATCTCACTGACATGTTCTTCTTCTTCATTGTCAGTATATCCCTGAGATCTATATTCCACACTCATGCACTATAGGTTCTATGCAATTTCTCAACAAATGTTCGGCTCGAGTTGGACTTAGAATTTCTCTTAACTTCACATAAATATATGTCATTTGGTAGACAGAAAGCATTCTAGAAGCTTTGTGAGCATTAACCACTTTGGTTGTGCCATCTTCAATTTGGAGAGTGAAGTCAAAAGTATCTTCATCGGTTTTCCACCTAATAACCTTGTCTTTTGGTCTGGGAGGGCCTCTTCTCCTTTGCTTATGTTATTTCTTTCTTTTTTCATGCATCAGTCTCCTCTTTCTCTTCTTTTTCTCCTCATCAGAATCATCTTCTGATTCTTGATCAATAGGGGCTTTCCCTTTTGATGAGAGAGATGAGGGACCAGGTGGTAGGTTAACAAGTTTGGTTGGAGGTGTAGGAGCATTGGTGGATGAAGGTTCTCTTATAGTAAGAGGAGGTAGAGGTTTAGGTTTTTGAGAAGGTGGTTTAATGGTGCAGGGCTAGAGGTAGGTGATAGTGGAAATAAGTCAGATAAATTTAAGGCAGAGCAAGGCTTTGGCTTTGGGTTTGAGGGAATGTATGGAGTAAAGTTGTCAGTTCTATATTTAGGATTTGCAAGTTTCTGAGCAACCTTTTTGGAGAGGGTAAGAGGTCTATATGGGATTAGGGCAAGTGATTGGGATGATGATGAAAAGGATGTAGGGTTGGGGTTTGGCTCATAAGTGAAAGAAGGTGGAGGTAGTATATCTGCAAATTCAAAACTTTCTGGTTTAATAAATAATCATCAGTTTCCATACCTGAGATTATATCTGATGGTAGGGGCAACACCAGGTTTGGATTGACAGCAAACTCATCTCCTTTGAGCTTATGATATAAAAAATCAATCATTTGGCATAACTCTCTTGCTTTCATATGAGTCACCTCATCTTCTGTTTTCCAATTTCTGACAATCAGAACCCTTTGAACTTTTCTCATCAGCAAATAGTTTTCATCATTTTTCACCAGTTTGGTGAGCATCCTTGAGGCTAAATCAATCAGTATTTACCTCTCATTTTCATCCATTCCTCCCAAGTTGTATTCTCTTAATCTCCATTCCATGGATTTTCTCTTGGCTTCCTCAAATAGACTTTCTACAACCCAATCTTGAGAGAATAAATCCAGTTCTTCTTGAAATTCCCTGGCTAACCTCTGATTTTCAGCAACTGCTCTAGCATCCTCTACAAACTTATTAAGAGCTTCAGCTTCTTCAGTGTGAACAACCTGATGAATTGTTAGAGCAGTATCAGTTTGAACTGGCTCTTCCGTTTGAATTGGTTCTTCAGCTTGAATTGGCTCTTCAGCTTCAACATTCCTCATAGCTACCTGAGTTTAAGCAACTTCTTCATTTT
Source organism: Deinandra increscens subsp. villosa (assembly GCA_039602395.1). Lineage (NCBI taxonomy): Eukaryota > Viridiplantae > Streptophyta > Magnoliopsida > Asterales > Asteraceae > Deinandra > Deinandra increscens. The sequence continues at coordinate 80,097,928 of JBCNJP010000023.1, read as the reverse complement.
CATCCCCTTGATGATCTTCCGGTTGAAGTACTAGAAATTGATCAGTTCCAAAAATGGAGTGATTCTTGCCAAAAATAGGATCAGGTGCATTCTCATCAATTTCTATCACCGCGATCTGAGTTTCAGCTTGAACTTCCGGTTAATCTTCAGCTTCTGTCACCACCTGTGGTTTGGACTTCAGCTCTAGTACGTGTCGATTGACTCAATCACCTCAGTATCTTCATCTTCTCCCAACACATTTTCATCTCCTCCTTCAACCTCAGTTCCTAACTCTGCAGTTACACTCTGTTTAGCTGCTATAACTTCTACATTTTCTGTTGTTGCTCTGCTGGTGGAGGCCATGTTCTTTTCTGCTTGATCAAAGGCATTTTTACCCAGAAATATCACATATTTCAGTAGCCTTGTTATCATGTTGATATGCTCAGGGAGGGCACCAGCAACAAGCGTTGATGACTGAACCAGTTCAGTTAATGTGGGATCTTCAAATGGTGGTACAGCAATCAGTTGACTGCTCCTTACATTCTCCCAACTTTCTTCAACTGAGAGTGGTTGAACTCCTGATTTCCTAAAGGCAGTGGCTCTAACTTCAGCCAGAATTCTTTCATGTTCATCCATTTCTTCCATTGCTTGGTTTGTTCTAGCAGATGGTGAGGCAACAGTGTTCTCCTCCAATTTGACAGGATCAGCTTGAACCCTGACTGGGTTTGAAGGACCTGCTTCAGCTTGAGTATGAGCACCTTGAGCTTTGACCAGAGATGCAACAGTGACATTTAGAGTGTCAACCTGTTGTTGTAGATATTTGTACAATGTCGTCAATTCGGGTAGTGTCAAACTGTCCTCAACTGGCATTTTACCAGTATCCCTGGACGAAACCAAGTTATCAATCCTAGATTGATCAATCTCAGTACCAATGGCTTCTTGGCACCCAGGATTCTCCTCATCTGTTTCAACAACTTTAGGATCCAATGAAGGACCTGTAGGTGTTGATTCAGAGAAGATTGCCGAAAATTGGGTCTTATTTATGTTACCGCTGACACCAAGGTCCAGTGGGGACTCCTGGGCAGCAGCAGCCCTTTCTGCATGAATCTCTTTTGAACTCCTGAGATTCACCTCCGGTGAGGAGTGGGGGATCAATGTATCAGGGTCCTGATCCATCAGTATGCTCTCATGTAATGAGGTGTGTGAATTAATAACACCCTCATTTAGATCAGAAATGAATACATTGTCACTCCTAGGTGATGGGAGATATTGGGGTGAAACCTTGCGGATGGGGATTGTACATTCATATATAATGACTCTCCCTCAAGTGAAGGTTCATCCCTAAGAGATAATCCCAATTTGGTTAACTTTCTTTTAGGCTTTTTGCCTTTAGCGGGGATAAAAGTTTAGGTATGGTCAGTGGGCACAGGTGGAGGAGACAGGTGGGGATTCAGATTATGAGGTGGCAGGAGTGGTGATTTTGGAGGTAGACTTCCTCTTCTTGGATTGGTAAGTTTGAAGGGTAGAGGAAGTGGGGACTGATGTGGGCTCAGGAACTATTGGGTTGATAGTCCTGTCATCATGAGCAGGTTGCTCAGTTACAGCTGCAGCTTCCGTTTGATCCTCAGCATTTGAGGGTTCACCAGGAAACTGCCTCGGAATTGGCAAGGGATGGTCAGTATCCCTTCTGAGAAAAGCTGACTTGTTGACAGCTAGGTTTGAAAAAGTCTTCTTATTGAGAAGTTTTTGATGTAAAATTGTACCACCAAAAGTAATTTGAGGGTACTCTACTTGAAGAATGCAGGTTAGAAACCTTGGATATATATAAAAACTAAAAGTTTGAGCATTTAACTTTAGGGCATGAAAAATCAATTTAGAAAAGTTAAAGTTTTCGCCCTTTACCACTGCGTAGAATGCAGATGCTTGCTCAGCAGCGAGTTCATCAAAGTCTCCTTTCTTTGGAGTTGGGCATACTAGAATCATGTGGGCAAGGAATCTCCATTTGTATGGAAGTTGCCCTTTCTTGATGGTTTTGCTAGTGGGTGAACCGCCGTAACCGATTGCTCTGAACAGTAGCAAATACTTCTTGGCATCAATCATCAAATATCCATTTTCATCCTTCAATTTCAGCACTTTACGAAGTTGGACTCATCAATTTCAACCCTAGTGTCCTGAACTGTCGGCACAATACTTTCACCTCCGTCGCTATCTTCGAGTACTTCACCGTTCGACCAAACTCTTCCACGATTTCTTCGAAAATCACCGCTTCAACTGTCAGGGCGTGATGAAGATGAGAATTTTTCAGGTTTTCTATCATGTATGAGTGTATGTCAGTTTTACTTGGATTCTCGAGATAAGCCACCAGGTTGTGTTCAACGGCGAAACGGAATCACTGGCAGGCTTCTTACCACTCGTGCTCGCTTTGGGAACCATCGATTGTTGGATTTGCAGAGAGAAGTTTGGATTTTGCTTGGAGGCTATGGAGAATATGAGAGGAATTTGGGTGAGGAAGTTATGAGAAGTGGGGAAAGTGACGGTAATTAGGGCCTTTTACTTTGATGTGGGTGGCGTGGAGGAGAGAGGTTTTAACGCAACCGTTCAGTGACTGATGTGACCTGTGCTTGGAGGTTTATACAATACAACCTCCTGAAGCGTGTCTTTATCCAACATGATATTTACTGAACCTCGAATATTTAATGGTTAAAAACTTAATGGGTAATTAAATGCATATCCGCTTAAAAAGTTGTGCCTTCCGGGTAATTAAATGTAAAGCATCTTTGACTGACCCGAAAGTTCAAGCGGAACCCATTATCTCCTTTTATTTTAAATCCAGATTTCTTCCGTTTGAACTTTAAGCGGACATTTATTCCGCTTGGAAGAATTGATTTCAAAATAATTTTCCACGATGATTGTCAAAGCTGGTTTCCGGTTGATGTACACCCGGAGATTTTCAATAGTTTATATCTCACAAGTTGAACCGGAAACTTGAAACAGAACTCAAAACACTTAGACTTTTTGAAAATGACTTGTGTTAATTTTCATAGTTTGACAGAAGTTGCTGACTATGAATTAAGATTGATTTTAATTAACAAAAAGATTTTCTTTTTCTTTTTCTTTTCTTATCATGAGACAGATCCTTAAAAAAATTTCTTTTAAAAGGTTTCTGAAAACATTTATTCAAAGTTCATCATACCAATGGCTGTAATGGGGTAGAAGAATTTTGCCTCATTATGAACAGATCAGCCAGTTGGTTATCCGTGTGAACTTTAAAAATTTTAATCAAATGTTTTTCAGCACAGTCACGAATGAAATGATACCTAATATCAATGTGCTTTGTCTTGGAGTGCTTCACAGGATTGTTAGTTATTGAAATGGCACTGTTGTTTTCAGCAAAGATGGGAGTTTCCATGAATGTTATTCCATAATCCAACATTTGATTTTGGATCCATAGGACTTAACCACAGCAGCTTGAAGCAGCGATGTATTCCGCTTTAGAAGTAGAAGTTGAAACACAGGTTTGTTTCTTGCATTGCCATGATACAATTCTCTCCCCCAGAAACTGACATCCGCCTGAAGTTGATTTCTTGTCCAAATTGCAGCCTCCATAATCACTGTCAGTGAATGCTTTGAAGGTGAAATCAGAATTCTTAGGGCACCACAGTCCTAATTTAGGTTGACCCTTCAAATATCTGAATATTCTTTTAACTGCTAGCATGTGGGACTCCTTCGGTGATGCTTGATATCTTGCACATAGGCAAACACTAGACATAATGTCTGGCCTACTTGTTGTAAGATACATCAGTGATCCAATCATAGCTCTATATATGTGCTCATCCACCGGTTCACCACTTAAGTCACTTTTGAGCTTGTGGGAAGTGGAGATGGGAGTTTTGGTGCTTGAAGCTGATTGCATATCAAAACGTTTAAGCATATCTTGAATATATTTAGATTGGTTCAAGAAAATACCAGAGTTAGTTTGCTTCACTTGCAGCCCCAAAAAGAAACTGAGTTCTCCTATTGAGCTCATCTCAAACTTTGCTTGCATTAGAGCTTCAAATTCTTTACATAAAGCAGAATTGGAGGAACCAAAGATGATGTCATCCACATAAATCTGAACCATCAACATGTCTTTACCAACTTTCTTGATGAAAAGTGTTTTGTCAATTGCTCATCTCCTATGCCCATTTTCCAAAAGATAATTGGAAAGGGTATCATACCAAGTTCCTGGAGCTCGTTTGAGACTATATAAAGCTTTGATAAGCTTACACACTCTGTTAGGATAGTGTGGGTCCTCAAAACCTGGAGGTTGACACACATACACTTCTTGATCTAACAGCCCATAAAGAAAGACACTTTTCACGTCCATTTGTAATACTTGAAAGTTTTTGAAAGCAGCATAAGCCAAGAAAATTCTGATGGCTTGAAGTCTGGCTACTGGAGCAAAAACTTCATCATAATCAATGCCTTCTTCTTGAGCATACCCTTGCACTACTAACCTAGCTTTGTTTTTTACCACTATGCCCCTGTCATCTTTCTTATTCCTAAACACCCATTTTGTACCAATTGGTTCTGTCCCATTTGGCAAGTCAAAAATTCTCATACTTTTTGTTTGTTGATCTGAAACAGTTCTTCTTGCATAGCTTCTACCCATCTGTTGTCTTTTAGAGCTTTAGCTACCTTGATAGGAACTTCTTGTGACAGAAGTGCAGCATGCAAGCAAATGTTTGCTTCAACAACTGTACTTCTTGTCAACACAGGAGCTGACACATCTCCAATAACATTCTCCAATGGATGATATTTGTTGAACCTTCTATCTTGAAACATTGGGAACTCATGACTTCTTCCATTTGATGGAATGTTGAGTTGAGGGAGTATCACATCAGCTTATGAAGGGGGATCAGGTGAAGTGTTCAACTCTTGGGAGTTAGGCATTGACTCAAAGGATTCATGTTCAAGACTGAGTTCATTTGATACATGATCATTTGAATTTGAGGGCTCAGTGAATCCAGATTCAGAATTCTCTAAAGATCCTGAAGTTACAACTTCCGCTTGAAGTTGAACCAGAGAAAATGTTTTCGTTTGAATCTGAGACAGAGAAACTTACGCTTGATTCTGAATAGGAACAACATCTTCTTCAATAGAAATGACTTTAGTGAATTTGTTGTTGACACCAGTTGGCTGCGAAGGCTTTGTGCTGAGTGAAGAGAATAATGGAGGGTCTATGGTGAGATTCTTGATACTCTTCCTCCAATGTTCATCAGTTGAGTTCTTGTTTTCCTGTTCATGCACTGATTTGCTCACAGGCTTATCAACAGTTATGTTGAAAGCAGAGGTTAGAGCATCAATATCATATAACCAAGTGGGCTGAGAGGTAAAGTTGTTTTTAGATTTTTCATTAAAGAAAACATTCAGAGTTTCGTCAACAACTTTAGTTCTCTTGTTGTATACCGTGGATGCTTTTGACACACCAGAATACCCAAAAAAATATCCATCAACTGCCTTTCAGCAAATTTTGGCAATAGCTCATTAGTTATCAAAATAGTAACAGGACACCCAAAAGATTTAAAGAAATAAATATTTGGTTTTCTATTTTTCCAAAGCTCATATGGTGTTTTGTTTTTGCCTTTAGCAATTAAAATCTTGTTTTGTACATAGCATGCAATGTTCACTGCTTGTACCCAAAATATCATAGGAAGTTTACAATCAACCAACATTTCCCTAGCAGCTTCAATTAATGTTCTACTTCTCCTTTCAGCAACTCCATTTTGTTGAGGAGTTCTGGGAGCACTAAACTGCCTTGTTATCCCTTTTACTTCACAAAAAGAATTTAATGTGTGATTTTTAAACTTTATCCCATTGTGACATCTTATTGTTTTGACTTTGAATTTTGATTGATTTTGTAATTTGATCACAAGAGTTTTCAGCAATTCTGTTGTTTCATCCTTAGTTTTTAAGAAGAAAACCCATGTATATCTTGTCAAATCATCTATTATTACAAAACAGTAAGATTTCTTTCGCAAACGCATCACCCTAGTTGGCCCAAAATGGTCCGTGTGTAGTAATTCTAAGGGTTGTGAGATAGAACTTTCAACTTTTGGCTTGAAGGAAGACTTGTGTTGCTTACCCTTGAGGCAAGGTATACAGTGCTCAGAACAAGTAAATTGTTTAGCAGGAGGACCCTTGACTAAACTAAGATTGACAATTTTGTTCATGTTCTTGTAATTTACATGTCCAATCCTTCTATGCCACAAATCATACTCATCCAATGAGGCTTTGGATATAAAACAAGCAGTGCCACTGGTAGGTGCAGCAACTGACATATCCAATACATACAATCCTTCTTTCCTGGGTTCTCTAAGCAAAACCATTTCCTCAAGAATTTTCTTTTCAGATTTTAGTATGATATCCTCTCTCTCATTAAACCAAACATTCAATCTTTTGTCACACATTTGTGAGACACTAAGGAGGTTGAAGTTTAAGGTACCAACAAGATCTACCTTATCAAAGCTAACTGAACCATTTAAAACATCTCCTTGAGCAGAGATATACCCCTTGTTTCTTCCAAAAGCAACTGATACTCCATTATGTATTTTTTTATTTTCCAGAATATTTTTATTCCCTGTCATGTGGTTGGTGCATCCACTGTCAACAATCCAAAGTCTATCTTGACTCTTATTATGCACGTGCACACATCAAAAATTGATTAGTTTTTGTAAGGGAACCAAGCCTTTGTGGTCTTGGGTCTTCCCATAGCATCATTATACTTGTACTCCTTGAGTACTAAAGTATTTAAAATCGGTTGCTCGGTGAGCAAGTCATCATTTTCAAAATCCAAGTGTTTATTTTGTTGATGAAATTTCTCACTTCCACTTTTTGTTTTTCTTTCTAAAGTCTTTTTCTCTCTAAACTCTCTGAATTTTCTTTGTTTAGTTGACTCAGGTTTAGCAAAATGACTGGTTGGGACTTGACTTTGACCTGAAACTCAGGTCATTTCTGGTGAAGCAGCATACTTATGTGATGCAAAAATATTATTCACAAATCTTTTATTTTGAAGTGGATAATAAGAATTCTGCTTGAACTAGTTGAAAACTCATTTTGACCATAATTTCTTTCTGTTTGAAAAAAGTTTCAAGGATTGACTTTTCCTCTAGAGGGATTTATTCACCCATGATTTTCAAACACTTCAAAATCATTACTGAACTTGACCGAAGGTCTTTGTTTTCCAGCAGTGACAGATCTGAGATTTTTTCTGTTTTCCGGTTGAACTTGAGTTCGAGCGGAGAATTGTAACGCTTGAACTTCAATCAGAAATTTGTTTTGCTTGAAACTTCCATTTCTTTCATACCAATTAAAACCTGATTTGAATTTTACTCAAAATGCTAAACTGTATGACTCTTAACAGGTGAAACTTTTCCTGCTAGTTTCTTAGCCAAATTTTGACTTTTCAAAGTTTTAGGTTTTACAGCTTGGTCTCTGTTCAGAGGGTTGTAAAAACAATCAGCTGCTAAATGACCCATTTTCCCACAAACTATACACTCTGGAATTCTAGGAGAATCATATGAATGGGTGTATCTTGGGGATTTCTCATTAGTCTCTTGACTGAAAGTGGTTCTACCAAAAATTTGACCTTTGCCTGTTTTAACATTTTCAACATGTTTATCTCCAACTTTTGAATCTTTTGGTTCATAAAAAGTAGGTGGAGGCATTTCAAGCTTTGGTTTCAAAATTTTTGATTGATCAACTGCTGCAGAAGTGCTTGCAGCAGTGATTTCAGCTTCAATACTTTCACATTTCTTTTCAAGAACATTTACAGGAGTTGTGTCATCAACATTTAGACTGACTTTGCTTTCAGTTTGTAATGCTAAGATTGGTTCAATTACAGGTATGTAATCACTGGGTGGCTTTACAGATGTATACCCAATCCCAGCTTTGCCAAACATAGCACCCTTCCAAAGTTTTTCAGCTTTTTCATTTGGTTTTTGGAACTTATCACAGGTAAACTGAGTTTCTGTTAGTTTTACTTCAAGATCACCCACATCTATTTTAGCATCTTGGGTCTCTATTCTTGAAGCTTTCAATTTGGTAATCAAAACATCAATTTGAGTTTCAAGAGTTGAATTAGATTGTTCTAGCTTTTCAGTTTCTTCAGTCAAAGCAGTGACTTTTGCAATGTAAGAACTTTCTGTTTTTCGAAAACACTTTTTTATTTCTTTTAAGTTTGAAACTTCTATGATTAACTCAGATTTGTGATTCTTGTATCTTTCCACTTGCTAAATACAAGCAGGAGAGCACAGGTGTTCAAGCACTTTCTCATGAATAAGATTTACTTGAGCAGATAAAGATTGTTCTTTGGCCATGAGAGCAAAGTATATTGGCTCAAACTCCTCAATAACATCCTCCCAGTCAACAAATTCTGTTTGGTTGGCAACAGCTGCAGTTGATTTGCTGTTGTTGTTGCTTCCTCCTCCGCTTGGTTTTGGAAGTGTTGGTTGTGGGTTTGAGGAACTCTGAGAATTGTTGTTCTTGTTATTGTTGTTGTTTTGATGATAACTTCCATGTCCTTTACCTTGAGCTTGGTTTTGAAACTGGTTTTCTTTTCTTGGATTTAAACACTCTCTTGCAAAATGACCCAATTGGTGACAGTTATAACACCTGACCTTACTTTTTTCAAGACCAATGGGAGCATTTTTGGCTCCTTTGTGAGTTCTCCCAGTACGTTTATAGAAACGTTGGGCTCTTACTATGGTAAGATGTGTAAGTATATCCATCTCCTCTAAGTCATTTTCACCAATACACTCTAGATCTTCACGTGTGAAGTTAGAATGTGAGTCAGTGACTACAAAGGCAAGATGAGTGTTCTCAAAGTTGTGAGAAGAATTTTTAGAAAAGTTAGTCAAAGATGATTGATTTGAAAAGTTAGAGTTCACATTTCTTTGACTTTGAAAATCAGCTGTGATAAGAGCTGTTGATTGTGGTTGAGTTTCAGAAACTGAGCCTTGTTTGATATTTATCTCCATTTCATAAGCACACAAGATGCCATGAACGTCACTGAGTTTCATTTTCTTAAGATCCTTGCACTCCCTAATGCTTACTGTATACACAGTCCACAGTGGAGGAAGTGACCTTAGAAACTTTCGGTTAACATCAGCCTGTTCAAATTTAACATCAGCTCTTTGAAGCTCATCAAGTAGAGAGACAAAGCGAAGATACTGGTTTGTCATTGTTTCACCAGTTTTGTAACTGAAATTTTCATATTTTTGTTTTAAAATGTCCTTCTTGTTCTCTTTAACCTCACTAGTTCCTTCATACATCTCATTGAGAGCATTCCACAAGTCAAAATCAGTTTTGTACCCATTAAAACCAACAAGTATGGAGTTAGGTAGTGTTCCTTGCAAGGTCCAATAGGCCTTGTAGTTTGGCTCAATAGCCTTGTAGTCAGCTTCGATGTATTTATCAAGAGGTTTTGGAATGTTACATTTTCATCATCAGAGGATGGAACAGTTACAATGAGAGGACCTTCAGTTAGTGCCTTCCAAATACAGTAGTCTAAGCTTTGAACAAACCCCTCCATATGGAGTTTCCATGTATCAAAGTCATCTGGAGTGAACATGGGTGGTTTGTTTGTGCTACGATTTGAAGAAACCAAACTTAGATCGTTCATTTTAAAAATAATTATCAAAGAGAGAAAAGCTTAAAGACAGTAGAGTAAACAAGTAAATATCAACTTTGAAGCACTGGAAGTCTTCAAAGTGAGAGCCTTAGCTCTGATACCACTTGTAGGATCGAGAAAACTAGCTACTTATTTAGATTACAAGATTTACTTGTAAGATTAACCTTGTGGAATTAAGTTAATCTGCACACTACTATAACCGATTAACACTTGTAAATACTAGTTGTTTACATATATTAGTAACACACGAAGTAAATAATACTCGGCACTATTTGCATTAACTCAATAATATTACACAGTGTTCTTGCATAAAACATGCTTACAAATGTTGAAAAAAGCTAAGCTATATATAGTGCTAAGGGAAATCAATGATAGCCATTGATTTCCTTAAGGTCATCTTGACCGTTAAACATAAAAGTCAAACTAAACTACCAAAAGAATAGTCTTCGACAAATGGGATGTTTAGCGTGTGATCAGCAACAATCTACTTTGGGAGAGCGGCTTTGGCAGATAAGGAAGCAACCAGGAAGCTTTTGCAAGGATTTGACTGCTGAAAAGACTTCACAGGAAAAGTCCGGTTGGACTCATTATCTGGTGGATAATCAAGTTCACCCGGAATATTCACTTCAGGACAAAACTGCTTCTTCCGGTTGAAATGATTGTTCCGCTTGAACCAAATGTGATATTCCTTACAAAGAGACTTTAAAACTTTGAGAAAGAATAGTTAAAAGAGTTTTACCAATATACAACACACATTGACATTTGAAACCAACATAGAGACGACATAAGAAATTTCACCGAGGATAGGAGTATATTCTTGATTAATGAATCAATTATGTCGGCACTATATCTTTACCTGACCGCAAGGGTTAGGTTTGGAATGGCGACTACGGAGAATGGATTGTAATATAACCAACGATCAGCGACAATCCCCCCCCCCCCCCAACAACACACACACACTGTTCTCGGTCCGACTCCCAATGCACCCTTTAGGAATTACCGATGCTTATATATAAGGTGTACCGCAGCTAACCTAACACATCTTTAATACCTTTAGTGAGTACTATTTGCCAACGGAGAACATTCTATCATACACAACAACTAACAGTCAACCGAACCTGATACAACAACATAGGGCGACCAACAGAATCTGAGTGATAGATCAAAGGAATACACTACGACCAAACCAGAGACAACCAAGAGACTAACCAAAGATAATGGACCATTGTGTTCCCTACTTTAGGGACGAGACCGGGGGGTTTAGGAGACTCAGGTGAGTAATGGATGCAACATGGATTTCTTCAAAGTATCCCAAGTCAGTCACATAGATTCACTTTGATCACATAGATTTACATCGATCACATAGATATACATCGATCACATAGAATAAACCAAAACCA
>JBCNJP010000023.1:79951642-80086379 GCA_039602395.1 Deinandra increscens subsp. villosa | reverse complement strand
ACAAACCCCTCCATATGGAGTTTCCATGTATCAAAGTCATCTGGAGTGAACATGGGTGGTTTGTTTGTGCCATTTGAAGAAACCAAACTTAGATCGTTCATTTTAAAAATAATTATCAAAGAGAGAAAAGCTTAAAGACAGTAGAGTAAACAAGTAAATATCAACTTTGAAGCACTGGAAGTCTTCAAAGTGAGAGCCTTAGCTCTGATACCACTTGTAGGATCGAGAAAACTAGCTACTTATTTAGATTACAAGATTTACTTGTAAGATTAACCTTGTGGAATTAAGTTAATCTGCACACTACTATAACCGATTAACACTTGTAAATACTAGTTGTTTACATATATTAGTAACACACGAAGTAAATAATACTCGGCACTATTTGCATTAACTCAATAATATTACACAGTGTTCTTGCATAAAACATGCTTACAAATGTTGAAAAAAGCTAAGCTATATATAGTGCTAAGGGAAATCAATGATAGCCATTGATTTCCTTAAGGTCATCTTGACCGTTAAACATAAAAGTCAAACTAAACTACCAAAAGAATAGTCTTCGACAAATGGGATGTTTAGCGTGTGATCAGCAACAATCTACTTTGGGAGAGCGGCTTTGGGAGAGCGGCTTTGGCAGATAAGGAAGCAACCAGGAAGCTTTTGCAAGGATTTGACTGCTGAAAAGACTTCACAGGAAAAGTCCGGTTGGACTCATTATCTGGTGGATAATCAAGTTCACCCGGAATATTCACTTCAGGACAAAACTGCTTCTTCCGGTTGAAATGATTGTTCCGCTTGAACCAAATGTGATATTCCTTACAAAGAGACTTTAAAACTTTGAGAAAGAATAGTTAAAAGAGTTTTACCAATATACAACACACATTGACATTTGAAACCAACATAGAGACGACATAAGAAATTTCACCGAGGATAGGAGTATATTCTTGATTAATGAATCAATTATGTCGGCACTATATCTTTACCTGACCGCAAGGGTTAGGTTTGGAATGGCGACTACGGAGAATGGATTGTAATATAACCAACGATCAGCGACAATCCCCCCCCCCCCCCAACACACACACACACTGTTCTCGGTCCGACTCCCAATGCACCCTTTAGGAATTACCGATGCTTATATATAAGGTGTACCGCAGCTAACCTAACACATCTTTAATACCTTTAGTGAGTACTATTTGCCAACGGAGAACATTCTATCATACACAACAACTAACAGTCAACCGAACCTGATACAACAACATAGGGCGACCAACAGAATCTGAGTGATAGATCAAAGGAATACACTACGACCAAACCAGAGACAACCAAGAGACTAACCAAAGATAATGGACCATTGTGTTCCCTACTTTAGGGACGAGACCGGGGGGTTTAGGAGACTCAGGTGAGTAATGGATGCAACATGGATTTCTTCAAAGTATCCCAAGTCAGTCACATAGATTCACTTTGATCACATAGATTTACATCGATCACATAGATATACATCGATCACATAGAATAAACCAAAACCAACATTGATAATAATGATAAACAAAGATTTAGAGCTTTAGACTTTTATCCAAACAAAGCGTCAGGTTCTGGTGAACTAGATGGGTAGCGACCCACATCCGGTCTACCTTACGAGACACGATACCTGGACAACCCTCGCTAAAACTTAAGACCTATACCCCACGACCAATATCAATCGCATGCTAAGCTAGCATCACACACAATCGTCGGTAGTAGCGTGTATGAGTCTCTAATTTAGCAAGAGTAGAGTAATGATTAACACTCGAATTAACGATATGCAACCGAAAATTCAAGTGATGATCACCAAAAGGATTAAATCAAATGATACCAAAAGAAATCGAGTACCACGAACTAAATGGAAAAACCACGCATTGGATGCCATGAGCTGGTTAGCACTCGCTCGGGTGTCACGACTAGCGTGATCCGTAAGGTACATTTCAGAACAACATGACTCCGCTGACTTGGGATAAACCGCATGGTTCATGGCGTATGAATTCGATGACATGAATTAAATTACATGATCCGAGATGCATGAATTCAATAACATGAATCAAACAGCACGTCTTGAAATACATGTATTGATAACGTGAACCGGACAAACATGTCTCGAAATACATGTACCGATTACATGAACCGAACAAGATGCTTCAAAATACATGTATTGATAACATGAACCAAATATCATGACTCGAAATTCATGTACCCGATGATATAAACCGGATAGCATGACTCGAAATACATGAGCCCGATAGCATGAATCGAATAACATGACTCGAAATGCATGAGTCTGATAGCATGAATCGAATAACATAACTCGAAATACATGAGTCCAATAACACGAACCGAATAGCATGACTCGAAGTACATGGGTTTGATAACGTAAATCGACTATCATGACTCGAAATACATGAATTCAATAACATGGACCGAAAAACATAACTTAAAATGTGAGAATCCTGATAACACAAATCGAATAACATAACTTGAAATGCGAGAAATTTGATAATATAAACATATCTTGAAATTAAGAATAACTTGATGATTACCGGTCACATCCACCCATAGTACCTTCCAATGAGGCCAAAGATTTAGAACTAGATGATACACCCAATGAAATAGATTAACGAACCAACAACGGTCACATAATGATAGAGTGAAGAAGATTGAGCCACAACCGAAACAATCATCAACGCCATGCAACAAACAAGAGTCAAATCGAAGGGTCAAATCCGAGAAATGATGGACATTGGGTCTAAAATTAGACTCATGAGTCAATGGTATAGCAAAGCCAGACAAATCTGGGGATGAAACGGCAAGGATCGATTCCATAATCTGGCTATTGAGCTAATCAAGAATCGAATTAATGAATCTAACCAACCGAAACACCCCAGAGTTTCTAGTCTGAATACGAACGAGGTTTCCCCATGATGGAGGCCAAGGATGAGAAATGAGAAAATTCATATACTGCCTACGAGAGCGATTACGAATTTGAATAAGGGTCGCGAATCAGATACAAAAAGAAGCTGAGACGCACGACGGGCACAGATCAAAGAGCGTTAACACAATGGACAAGACAAAACCCATAAGGAAGAAACGGTCGCGCAGAGGCGGACGGTTCCCCGAGGGTTATAGACAATAAGGTGACTGGCAACTGGAGTCATACGAGCATAAAGGCAATGTGAAAGTCGATTTGGTGAACAGGAGGAAGACCCGATGTATCTTTGGATGTCTCTGATTCCCATTTCATTATGATGAACTTACCAAATTTTAGATCCTAAATGCATGCGCTCCATACGCAAGTAATTATGGACAGAAGCCCACAGACTAGTTTATCGTCAAGGATTATCGGGATCTGAGTGTCCGGCGAGATATGAATGATTTCCTTAAAGCATACAGATTCATAATGATAACTGAAATATAACATCGAGGGTACATAGAGATGAGAGGGGAAAGGATCTGATGATGCTAACGGTGACTAATGCTGAAAAACGAATATCAACGAGTTAGGTCGCAAGGCAAACACAACTCAATGGTCTTGAAGACCAAACTTCGAACAATAGATTTGATACCGGCACGTGTGTAAGGTTATCTACTCGCAAGGTCGTAAAATCATAGACTCATACACATGAAATCCCGTAAACATGTGGACTTGTAAATTCATAAATTTCCAAACGGGTAGACTCCCCGACACACATACCTAGAGAATACACGAGATATATCAAACGGAGGTATTTTAAAATGGTTAACTTCAAATTTTTAACAACATAGGGAGTCATGTGCGCATAGGTTCATAACCCGCTTATGTTCCCGCTTGTTTGCATGTACGCGTGCAATCCCGTAACCACACAACCTGTAAACTCGCGAACTCATCAACGAGAATTCACCCAACGTACACATAACGAAAATGATCATATGAGGAATAAACGATTCAGATATCCAAATGAGACAACACATACCCGAGTACATAAGTGCATATAGGAAAGGGAACAATAAGGTTTCGAACGACCTCAACATAAGGAAACTACTACATAGAAAGTCAATGATTTCAATGATTACAAAGAATCAGTCATAAGACTCATCAAACAACATCCGGGCGGGAAGATCCAGCATGAGGTCCACGGACAGCATTGCCGTTGATAGCAATATCGGTAGCTAACAGCAGATGCGCCGAAGGAATATGATCAGGGGCACCAAGGTAATAGCAATTATAGGTGGAGACAAAGGTAATCTGGAGAACAGCAAAGGCTTGAGCAGGCATGGGAACTGCATGTTGAAACATTTGAGGCTGAGCTTGAGTTGCCTGATGACCGCTGCTCCCGAGATGGTTGGGTCGGCGGCAGATACCCACATGATGACCAAGAAGGCCAGAGTTCGAGCATTGCCAACATGGAAGGTGGGTAGGGTGATGATGGTTGCATCGATTGCATAAAGGGGGAAGTCCAAGGTAGGGCTTCTTAGCTTGCGGCTTAATGGGACACCTTGAGTGACAGGAGATGCAGGGATAGCAGCATCAGTTGGAGCATCAGGGGTTGTAGCCCTAGCAATAGGCTTAGACTTTCTCTTCTTCTTGCTGACTCTGGTAGAGGAGGACCCAACACCCGAGTTTCCTTGTGTTGGATTGGTGGTATTGGCCTTGAGAGCTTGCTGGATTAAATCGGGGAGGACAGATGTCACTTGACGTACAACTTCCTGAGCCACTTGACGGTTATGGTGACGAACGCGACGATCCATGCTGAGAAAAGAGAGAAACAATCATGAGTCAATATTTACATTAGGGTGAGTGACCAATTTAAAATCATGAGACAATTGATTTTGATAAATCATAGAATACTGAGAATCATAAGAGAAAATCGTAAAATCACCGACATGTAAAACGAGAAATTAGGTCAAAATTTCATTTTGGGCACAATAGGTTAAGTGTGTGATAGTGAGATGGTGTAACTAAGATTATCATAGGTCATTGAAAATTTTACATACAATGCGTAAAACATGAAATCCAATGATTTTCGGAAAAAACATACGGAATGGCCCTCATTTCCCGAGTGGGAAACTACAACCATGACTGATCAGAGTAAGATCTTAGTGTTTGATATGCTTTGGCCTAATAGGTTTTTGGCACTCTTATCGGGGCGTCCCAGGTGAGCGTCCGGGTCCGTCAATTCGAATTTGTACGCAACGCTTTTCTAGTCAGAGACCCCGACTACTGGTGCTTCCACCCTTCCAGTTACTACATGTCAATCACTAAGGCCTCATGTCTGACGAGATTATAAAATTGGATATCAACATCCTAAATGGTACGTAAGGCACCATTTCTAAGGAAAGAGGATAGGAAGCCTCAAGTGATTTGTGTAAAAGTGTGTTCTAATCGATAAGCCCATCAGTTAAACAGGCATGATTAAGAAGCAATTATAGGACATATAAATCATATAGGCATGCTATGCATGAGACACTCATGCAGGACACCTAAGGCATAAGTATAGGTCAAGCCCATTCTAATAACCTAGATCCCTATAGTCGTGGCTCTGATACCAATCTGTCACACCCCGACCGACGACGGAATACGTCGGGGCATGATGATTGTCCAGATGCACACAACACGAATTAATGTTGTGATATTCTTAATCAACACATTTCATATAATAAGTATTCGATACACAACATGAAATAATTCGACAACAATGGAACAAATTAACTTGTTTAATTAGGTCACACTAAGTCCACATGCGATCCTATGGTGTCATCAGTCATAGCAAAACATCATCAAACTGCATATCCTGTAACATGTATAAAAATAAAGGTCAACGACGAATAGTTGGTGAGTAAACATAGGTTTAGTGTACTACATAGCTTAAAACATGCGAGCCAATGTGTTAAGTGCGATCGAGTATGATAAACTACAATGATATAGAGCAAATAGGGGTGCCTGATCCAACCCTAACCTCAAGGTTTCCAATCACAAGGCGCCACACGCGAGACAGGCCAAGTAGGCTTGTCAAGCCAATAGATCTATCACCGTAACCCCGAGTTTTTATAGATAATGTCACACGAGTAATGATATCGAACTTGATCACAACCAATCATAAATAAACACACAAGTTCACTGTTCACATACAAGAATACACGTAATCACATAGAATCCACATGTAGTTTTAGAGTAAAGAATATCGAGTAAGGGTTTTGAATATGATACATGTTGCACCCCAAGTCGTTTAAAATAAAGAGAGGCTATGAATACTCACCTGATGAGGAGACACAAAGGAAAGGAAGACTCCACGACACAAGACGTATAAACCCGTAGACGAACCCGACAGCTAAACCGGGTGAAGGAAAAAAACAAATAAATAATTAATTAAATAAATAAATAATTTCACGACATAAATGACTCGACGTCTCGTTGGTGATTTAATTATGGTGATAACGTACGATTATGATCATGAGATGGGTCATTCCTAAAACTAAGTCAAACGATGGCAAATAAATATTTATTCCACTATTTATCTTTACGACGTCTCAAATGTTTATTATTTTCTATAAAATCACATAAGTCACAATTATCATCCCTAAATTAATTCTAGGCTAATCTAGACATAAACATATCATATAAAAATTATCGAGCCATAAATCATTCAAATTTTTTTTTTTTTTGCCAAAATAATTATTTTCAACATAAACCCTAATTTGTTATTCTAACAACAAAAATACACTCTTTATGCATGTGAAACGTCCAAATATTTTATTCATGACTAATCATGATTAAATAACCTAAATCTATCATTTATAAACATCAAGTCATCAACTTGTTATGGATCTAGACATGTATCCACCATTCATATATTTGTTTTTCAACAAAACCCATCAAGATGACATCTTTTATTAACAAAACCCTAGATCTAGCCCCAATATCACATCTTCATGGTGAATCATGCATTAAAAGATAGGAACTTTAACGATGCAAACCTAGATCTATCAAATTTCATCAAGAACCAACAAAGAAACTTCATACATATCGATGAAAATCCATAAAGATCCAAACTTTAAGAACTTAATCACAAGGTTTAACCTCTAAGAGCATGTGTAGTCAAGATCTAGCATGAAAATAACATAAAAATCTGATTTTATCATGTGTTAGAAATAATAGAAGAAGGTGAAAGCTTAGTTTGTGAAAACATACCGATTAGAGGAAAAACGACACTAATCCTAGCTTGAAATCACCCAAAATGAGCTTAAAAATCTCAAGAATGTGGATCTAGATGAGTTAGGGTCGTCCACAGCCGTTTAGTGACGGCTAGGGTTAGAGAGGAATGGTCCAAATGAGAAAAAAACGAATTTATATGGAGTTGGTAGGATTTTTCCCGAATTTTATCGGTCGGCGTATCGCGAAGAACAGGAGGAGAGGGCGTCGCGTACCGCGAGCCGGTCCGGGCCTGCCTCCCCCTTTGACTTCCGTTGACCAGCGTGCAAAATCATCGATTTGACCACCGTAATTTAGGTTTTTGGTCCCGGTTTCTTTACAATTGGATTCATTTGACCATTTCCACTCAAAACAAGTACCAACATGATTTATAAACATTTACATTAGATAATTAAATTGAATAAAAGCATTTCATGCTCGGTTTTGGGTCGGTTTCACCGTTTTCGCTATAACTCCTTCGTTTTTAATCGGATTCGAGTCCCGTTTTTCATCATTTTACATTCTCAATCATATAAAACACATTCAAGCTTATAAAATTGAACATAGAATGCCATTCATCAAATTATGGTTAAATATAACGTGTTTTCGGTCATTTTTACTTACGTATCACTAACGGGTTAATCACAAACGTTGCGAGACTCAACTTTTGTGTGATGACTTATGATGTTATTTAGAACCAATAGACTCATAAATAAATCAATTTCACATACGTTGATCAAACATGAGATTCCCGATAAACGATAAATCGCGTACCGAAATCGGGTAAAAGTTAGGAATTGCTTTATTTTCAATTCGAGACATCCAATTTGATTCCAATTGATTGTAATTAAGTATTCGGTTTCGAAACACGATTATAAATCATTTAGATTCGTTAACTGGGGTGTAAATACCCAAAATTTCTTCCGGTTTTCAATAATTTACAAATCAGTAGATCGTAAATCTGTAAAACGGGTGAGGAGTCTCAATCAGGTATTTTGCAAATGTTACATCATACGCTCTAAGTATGACAATAAGATATTAGCAAAATCCTGGTAATAGTCATCGGATTGTTGTGAAACACATCCTACAGTACTTGAGAAGAACCAAGGACATGTTTTAGATATATGGAGGAGTAGAAGAAGATCTTGGCGGAAGGTGTTACACTGATGCAAGTTTTCATACTGACCGAGATGATTCTCGATCATAAACAGGATATATCTTTACCTTGAACGGTGGAGCCATAACTTGGAAGAGTACCAAGCAAGGCGCGCTAGCACAGTCTACTACAGAATCAGAATACATAGCAGCATCTGAAGCTGCTAAGGAAGTTGCTTGGATGAAGAAGTTCATTGTTGATCTCGGTGTTATACCTAGCATACAAAAGCCAATCGAGATATTTTGCGACAACACTAGTGCCATTGCTCAAGCAAAGGAACCAAGGTCAAATCATAGCACGAAGCATATCCTACGAAAGTTCCATTACATACGAGAAGTTCTGGAATATGGTGACATCATCATAAGCAAAATTCATACATATCATAATCTAGCAGATGCCTTTACTAAGCCTATGTCTCAAGTTAAACATGAGGAGCATGCTGGCAAGAAATAACTTAGAATTTCTAGTCAGTGGACTTTATTTGTATTTAGTAATTTGGTGCACTGAATTATTGACAGAAATACTAAGTTTATTAGATTTAATGGTTGAAAGTTTCATAAACTATTTATGTTTTCGATTATTTATACATTAAGAATCCATGAATACTAGCGTATTCTGAATGTTCGTAGTCGATCAGATGCGTGGGAATGAATCCGAATGAAAGACTATTCTGAATGATTGATCAGATTCATGAGATGAATGCTCAAAAGAATTGAGGATCGTATTCAGAAATATTTATTAGTTGAATGATATCGGACGTAACTCGCTTCAAAATAATCTTCATGGATCCGGATCGTAAGATATTTTGAAACTGGTATGATTAGGTTATTCCTAGACCCGCGGTGTAAGTTAGAGCAAACATTTGTCAAACGACTATTCTTTAATTTTATCTAACGTTGCAAGTAACATGCAGTAATAAGGTAATTTTGGGAGTGATCTGAGGCTCAGTGGGAGCTGTTTGTAGCCAAATGGAATATGTTCTCTTATTGAGATAAGAGTTGAACATTTGGCGCCATCATTAAGTTTGAACTAGTGAAAATGCATGGTCGTGCTCGAACTAAGAATAGTTCGTTAGACTCTTTCAAATTGAAAATGAGACTAGAAATTGTTAAACATCATATGAGAATGATAATGATCCATAACTCATGTTCAACGAGTGTTAGTAACAAAGGGATAAATGATGTTGTTACCATATACTATTGTATTTGGTTGAGTCAAGGGGTTGATTAACACAAAGAACTAGTTGACGATGATATCCGCCATACCATGCTAGGGGCAGTGGTACGCAGCTAGGCGTCCAACGCTGTCTACGAGACTATGTTGAAGAACCTTATGGATAATCTCAACGTTACTCTCGAGGTATAATACAAAAGATTACACTTTGGGCAACAAGAACGTTAATTAATTTACTATCGATGTCGCACACCGCGTATTTAGTGACATGGATTTGACAAGGTTAATTCCTGTGATTATGGTCCGAACTAAACGCCGCGTTTCAAGATCATTTTCACCGCATCTAAAAGCTTCCGATGAGCTCTACCTGTTATCACTCCGGTGTACCGCTATCGCCTCCGGTGGGTTAGTGATCTCAACGGAGGGTTTTGCTAGGGCTATCCCATCCTCTACATTGATTGCATCCTCCGCTTGTTGGTTTGAGTGGGGCTACACGAGCTGTTTCTAACAAGTTTGACCTCCTGTTGACTCTCTCTCATGATGCCGACCCATGCCGGAAACTGGGAAACTGTCACCAATCGGAGACACAGACATAGTCAATCAAAAGCCAATGCAGCAGCAAAGCACCAAGAAGGATCCATCACGTTCTTCGTCTCCGGAATCCCACCCGAAGTTTCGAGCTCCAATTTATGGAGCGTGTTTCAACCGTTCGGATTGGTCTCAGAGGCGTTTGTTGTCAAACCGAAGGCCTCTTCTCCTGATCACTTTGGCTTTGTTCGCATGCTGGGAGTCTCCAATTATCTTGCTATGGAAAAGACTCTTAATGACCTCATCTTTTGGGGCCATAAGAAGCTTGGTGTGAAGCTAGCCAAGTTTGACAAACTCCAAAAACCTATCGTCCTACCCGGGATCCCGCGTCTTCAACCTGTTCCTGGCCTCCCACCCCCTCCCCCCTTCCGGTCTTGCCTCCGATGATGCAGTCGAGAACCGCCATGGCTAACCCACCACCTTTCTCATTCCGAGATGCGGTGGCTGGAAAATCCCCTCGCCCAAACAAGATCGTCGAAATTTCAACCCTTTCGGCCTGGAAACCAGAGACCTGCAAATGCTCATCCCTGTGGGGTCAATGTCTAAATCTCAACTCCCTCATCAATGCTAAACGTATTCTCCTTGCTGAAGGCTTAAGCAACTTCGATTTTTTTCACGTGGGTGGACTCGATGTTCTTCTGTCCTTCCTGAGCTCCTCCGATGCATCCAGTTTCCTCGCAAAAGGTTTCTCCTCTTGGAGTCTAATTTTCAATTCTCTTGTTCTGTGTGAAGGACAGGACATTCCGTTCAATCGTATTATCAATCTGAAAATATACGGGGTACCTCTTCTGGCTCGTGATGAGGTGACTTACAACAGGATTGGAGGGTCTTTTGGAAAATTTGCATGCCCTTCTGATTTCAACTGGAATGAGGAGGATATCTCATGTGGTCAGGTTTTCGTTATCTCGGGCCAGAGGAGAATTATCGATGAAGAGGTCACCGTTAACTGGAGGGATAGTGCTTTCTCTGTGTGGGTGGTCGAAGAACCCTTCACCCCTTGGCCCCCTTCACCGGTGTTCGATCATGATGAGGATGACGTGGGCTCGGAGCCGGGGTCTTTTGATTCAGAATTCGAAGAAGGTGAACTCGTTCCGTCACCGAAATTTTTTGAAAATTCCGGCCATGTTTCATCGGAAAAAGTACAGGAAGCCGTTGACCTTGACGTTGGCGAGCTGGGGCCTGTCAGGGGGGCAGAAAAGATGATGGGAGCTAGTCGGGAGAATTTGCAGCTTATTTCAAGTCTCAAGAGAAAAGTTGGTAAAGATTCTCCCCTTTTTGAAGACTCTACTCCTGGCTCTACTGCTGTGAATGAGGGAGACACTTTTGTCCCTCTAGTTGATTCTTTGGACCCCCTCCTCTCTTCCCAACTGGACCCCTTGGGCTCAGAACCCTTAATCCAAAACCACACCTCGAGCCCACTACCACCCTTAAGCGCTTTTGGGCCTTTTCCTTCTAATTCTGGGCCTGCCTCCGCTACTTGTCCCCTTTCTGCTGCTTTGGTCTCTTCCTCGGCGGTTACTTCTCAAACAGAAACCACGACCTCTTTACCTATCTCCAAGAGCAACCAAAAAAAAAGGGAAAAAGGGAAAATCTGGTATGGCACACCCCAATGCTCATATTCTTTTCGGTGGCTATAAGTCCACTCTAAGGAACAATGCTATGAAATCGATCCCATCTACCTCTGGTCGCAAGCAGTCTGGGATTGCTACTGAGAAGAAATATGCGGCTAAAGGAAAATGCTCGAGCACTCTGGGACGCGTGTGTTTAAAGACGGCGGAAATAGGAGATCTTCTCGGATTCAATCAGACTTCCTCCGGCATTAATGGGAATTCTCTTTCGGGTATCGATTCAAACCTTGGTTATCAATGAATTGCCTGTCCCTGAATATTAGGGGGTTAAGGAGCTCCTCTAAACACTCCTGGTTACGTTCGCTCAAAAAAGATAATAATCTCTCTTTTATTGCACTCCAAGAAACACAAATTTCGGACGCTTCTTCCATTTGTGTAAATTACCTTTGGGACAACTCCCTTTTTGATTTTTTCGCCTCTCATGCCCGTGGTCGTTCTGGTGGTCTTATTTGTGTGTGGGATCCCACTTTATTTTTCAAGCAAGATGCCTCCAATTTTGATGATTTCATGTTAATCAAAGGATGCATTCGAGGATGCACTGAAACGTTCTTTATGATTAACCTTTATGGTCCTAAACTGGCATCCTCCAAAAGAAGGCTTTGGACTCAAATTCTGGATCTTATGTCGAGCAACGTGGGCATTTGGGTCATTATGGGGGATTTCAACGCGGTTCGTTTTGCTCATGAGAGATTTAACTCGGAGTTTAATCCCTCCGAAGCTTCTGATTTCAACCGCTTCATTCATGACGGGGGCCTTAATGATCTCAATATGGGTGGGAGACGTTTCACCTTTCTTTCTCAAATGGGGATTCTCTTAGCAAGCTCGATCGCATCTTGTTGTGCAATCGGTACATCAACAAGTGGCCTAACTCTTCTATACATGCCCTCCCAAGAGTGTGGTCTGATCACTGTCCAGTGCTTTTAAAGTCTATTGGTGTAACGTCTTGATTTCGTTTTGAATAAAAATATATGTTTAAATATATTTCGCCATTGAACTAACTAGTTATGTTAAAATAGTATTGTAGTGAAATACTATATTACACTTTATTTTATAACGGTTTGAATAGAACGCGGTGTGATTTCCTTAATGAAATTCTACCCTAACCTTAAAGATAGGGGACTACAAATGATATGGAGAAAAAGATGACAACTTGTATCTAAAAGTGTATTAAGTGGAGAATTAAGGGGTCAAAGGTGTCAAATCTTTTACTAGATGCAAAAGAGGGTTAATTGGCAAATAAAAAGAAAAAGAAAAAAAAAGAAGGCTGGGATCGTGAAACAGGGGGAGGTCGCACCAGGGTTCTTCTGGTGATGGTGAATTCGAGATTTCAGAGAGGAATCGAAGGAGGAGGGCCACGATTCATGTGGTTTCCAAGTTGTATTCCATGTTGATCTATGAAACACATCATAACATGGTGAGTTTTTCTTCATTCGTGTGCTAAAGGGGACGAAAATTAGGGCTGTGAATGTGAGTTTTGGGTATAACCTGCGATTTGGGGATCATGGTGCTCGATTTAAGGTTAGAAACCGAAAAGTAATATGTTATATTGATTAATTTCTTTTTTGTGATTTTGGGTAACTTGCATGTTGTGATTTGGCTCCTTATATCATGTTTTAGGTGATAAAAATCACACCTAATGCGTGTCTAACATGTAAGGATGTTTAATTTGGTTTCTAACCAAGAGAAATAGGCGTATGAATTGGAATTGGGTCGAAATATCATATGAAAACCATGCTGATTCGTAATAAAATTCTGGGTTACAGCCTTGTATAAGAAAAATCATATAAAATCAACCGAGTATCCGATTGAGGTGTATTTTATATGTACGGAAAGCTCTCTGAGTCTTCTACATGTTATCTTTGAACATGTAAACATAATTTTGATGGTACAATGGTTAAAAATGATCGTGAACAGGTGCTGCACAGAAAGTGCAGCATAGAAAAAATGAAGTTTTATAGAATTTGATTTAGTTAAGTGTTGAATATACTAATGAGCTAATCAACATATGATATTTGATTGGTTAATTTCTATTTTATATATGTGTCTTGAGTGCCTAAAAACATTTGCAAATGAGGCATGAAAGTTTGATAAAGTGGGTAAAAATAGATGGTTGACACATAGAATTATGTTAGATCATGTTAAATGAATAGGTATGTGAATGCTAAGTTGTTGTTAATGTGTTACGTATTAAATAGTTAGGGGTACATTTTGATAGTTAGAGGTTGCTATTGTAGAATGTAATAACAAACAGAAAGGGTCGATATAATCCTTCTGGGGATGAGATTAGGGTTTATGCAATGAAATACAAGTTTGATCTCTCTTTCTCTCTACGATTCTTTCTTCTATTGTTTCTATTGCATCATTGGTATCAGAGCTACCGATCCCTATCGGAGCTCCGGCGAACTATCAATTTTTTCTGGCGATCTGCAAATGGCTGGCGTTAGTGGAATGGCGAGCAACATCAGAAATCAAGAACTTATTGACAAGATTTTGAAGTCGCAAAGGGAGCTGAAAGCTTCATTGGCAAAAGCCAAGCGAGTATGGGCAGAATGGGAAGCAAGAATGGACGATTACAGGAAGTGGCAAGGGATTACAGCGAAGGAATCGGATTCATCTCGGGTGAATCAAAATCGATCAACAGAAGAAGACATGGCTGAGGCTACAAATCAATGGATTCATTCGGATTCAGTAAGTAAAATTACTTCCCAAAACACGTTTGGTTCTACCGGTTATGGTGAAGGGAATTTTGATTTTCACAATTTTCCTAATCACACACAAATTGAGTGTGCACCAAAGGTGTTCGATGAATTGTCTAGTAGGAATGGAGTTGTAATTCAAGAACCCATTGGTGAATCTGTAAAGGGGAATGAGATTCAGGAGTCAATTAAGGTTGATTATTCAAGAAAGAAGGTAAATGATAATAACAAGTTTGTAAGGGAAATTAGTTCTTTAAATCAAGATGTGCATATACAAGAATCGTTTGAAAGGTCACATATGGGTGAATCTGATAACATGTGTATGACTCTAGTACACAAGAATGACCAAATTGTAAATGGTATTGTAAGTCAAGACAAGTTGGGTAGTAATGGAATTAATAATGATGTCAAGGCACAACCTAGCTTTGATATTTTAGATGAGTATCCGTCAATTCTTATGGCAACCATTGACAATTTGAAGTACAACTTTGAATCATTATACCATCAAATTGGAACAGGTAGAAATATTAGAGTTTTGGGATTAAAGAGAAACTTTAGTTCATGGGGATGGAAGAAACGATCAATTTGGATACATAGGGGT
Organism: Deinandra increscens subsp. villosa; assembly: GCA_039602395.1. NCBI lineage: Eukaryota > Viridiplantae > Streptophyta > Magnoliopsida > Asterales > Asteraceae > Deinandra > Deinandra increscens. The sequence continues at coordinate 80,071,345 of JBCNJP010000023.1, read as the reverse complement.
TGGTTTGGTGATCAAAAATGTAATGATGGTGAGAGTCTGGTGTACAAATTTAAGGTGAAATTAGTAGACAAGAACATGGTTTGGGAAGTTGGATTAAATGTAGATATGGTGAGTGACATAAATGGATATGACTGTGAGTTTGTAATGGGGAGATGGGACTATGTGTGGGCAGATTATAAGCTTCTTTTGTATGCATCAATAATGCAAGGAACCTTTTCATTATCATGGGTTGAACTGGATGATCCAAAAGATGTTGATTATGTTGATTTTAAGCAATGTGTTTCTCCATTGTTTGACCAAGTGAACGATCTACTTTGTAGTGGGAAAATAACTACACCTAATATGGGTGAAGAGGTAAAGAACAACTTTTCAAGCAAAGCAAGCTTCACCACGGTGGCAATTAAGATACAGTGGACCCATTATCTACAATTCAGGTTTGGGTCATCAAGGATGAAAATGGAAGGAAACCTCATTTCCATCCCTAGCATCTTTGTCATTCTATCATCGTGGCGTGGAGATTATGGTGATCATTCAGAGACTAGGAGCTTATATTATGGTGATCATTCAGAGACTAGGAGCTTAAATGCTTATCTTGAATTTAGAATATTGGTTGTTGAACTACAGAAGCACATGGTTGACTTTGTACTTGTGATTTTTTACTTTAATCTCAAGACTAAAATAAGTGAGTTGGCATTGAGAATTTTATTTGGGAATAGTATGAAGAAAGTTGCATGTTACTTGAGTGTAAGGGGCTACATTGGAGAAACCATACAACTTAATTACGAAGTGCATATTTTGGTTAACAAAAGTCAACAGACGGATGTTAATATGCAGTTGAAGTTGAGTACCATAATGCAATGCATAGGGATTACAAGTCAACAATATGGTATACATTGGGGTGTGATTAAAGCTTCGAAGGTGGAGGTGAAGACCCAATTTTGGAGTTCAACGGCAAGGTTCAAACTCCTCCTCTTGGTTTCAGATTGCTATTTGAAGATTAAGAAGCGTTTTGTAGCAAGTATTGAATATGGGAAATTAAGCACTTGGTCTAAACTTATTTCTACTCAACGATTGATGCTTCACTCTTTGGTTAACAGCAGTAAAAGCAATTCAAATTCAAAGGAAAAGGAGTTTGGTTTTGATACTTTTGATTAGCAATTTTTTTTTATTACCATTTGTCATTCTTCCCTCTTTTGATTTTTGAGGACAAAAATCTTGTATGGGGGGAGTATTGTTACGTATTAAATAGTTAGGGGGTCTATTGTGTTACATTTTGATAGTTAGAGGTTGCTATTGTAGAATGTAATAACAAACAGAAAGGGTCGATATAATCCTTCTGAGGATGAGATTAGGGTTTATGCAATGAAATACAAGTTTGATCTCTCTTTCTCTCTACGATTCTTTCTTCTATTGTTTCTATTGCATCATGATGGGCTACAAAAGATGGGTTGAACGGGTTGTACCGTATGTATCCTAATGATTATATGTTGACTTGCAAACAAGTTAGGTTCTAAAGCTTGGAAGTCAACGAGTCAAGACGACAAAGAAGTATACGAATTCCTACGGGCCAAGGTGAGTGGCTTAACTCATATCAGTTATTGCCTATGGCATGATCAATTCTTGATTTAGATTATTGTCTTTCGATATATGATAAATCTTATTTCAAGTGATTTCTTGAGTTGATTATGAAGTTGTATGGAAGTTATAATTAGCCAATGGTCGAGTTCCTCGATAATTCCCGGAGAGTTGATGTGTTAATTTGATCATGATGTGATCATGGAATTAATGTAGTAAAAAGGGTTGTTACGTTGAATACGGTAACCTTTAATGTTGAAAATTGTTGTATAGTATCCTATGGGTCTATTACTTAATGAAGATCTTGATTTACTAATAAGTAGCTTAGTGCGCAGAGGTAGTGTTAGCAGGGAGATATTGGTTATGGTATGTAACCTAAAATTACATCGTGGTGAAAATGGTTAGAAGCTTACAAGGTAAGTAAACATAACTTATGCCTTATGAAGTTACTAGTGGTGTCACATACGACTTAGATGGGTATATGTGTTTAGTATGCAGCAAATTGATTTATATGGCGGGTTCTATGTTTGTCTTAGCTTAGAATCATGATGTAGGAACTATAAAGATATGGGTTAGAATGTTACGTTTTTTGTACCATGGGTTGGATTTACTAAATATGATTCTAACCTTATATCATGGTGAACGGGTATACACATAAATGCGTATGAACTTTGGTTAGTCTATCAATGAGGGTGGTTATGTATGGTAGATTATATGCTATAATGATTGGTGTTCTACTTCCGTGGGGTAATGCAACTTGGTGACTTAAATAGGTTTATATATCAAGTAGAAGTTTTGTATGAAACTTCAACTTGAAGAATATACTTTGGTTGTTATTAGTTAATGGTGATTGGTGCAGGATATGTATCTACGCATATCAGTTGTTGGTATATGTGTGTTTAATAAGGAGATTTACTCCGCAATTCTATTGGCTTGAATGTCTTATGAGGAGACTAACCGTATGTGGTTGTTGCAGGATATGTATTTATGCATATAAATTGAGGATGTATTTATGTTTAAAAGGTGGTTTACCCCTCAGATGGATTATGATGTAAGAGTATGGATATCATGTGGATTCTTGGAAGCTAATGTGTTTATGCTATCCAAGTGGTGGCACGGAGTTTAAAATCATAATGTTGACCTTTCTTGCAGGACAAATATATGATTTATCAATAAATGTGTAGTTATTGAGTTAAGTTCTCACTTAGCTTTAGCTAACGTTTCGGTGAACTATGTAGGTGGTGTATGACGTTGATCAAGATTTGGCGCGGTTAACCCTTACGAAACTAGATGGTGGCACTCGACCGAGGGGAAGTGGTTAGGATCAATGATGGATGTAGCGGAGCCACAAGAGATTGGTTGGTGGCATTGGACCAGCTGGGAATGAAGGATGTAAAATCATGGGTTAACCCACCCATTGAACGGTTAAACAAAAAAAAAAGTATTGTCATTTTATGTTGAGTTTCAACCATAAGAGATGATTAACGCGGTAATTTGTTTATTATCAGATTTGTGGGGGTCAAGGCTCGTGAGATCAAGTTGGGGAATCGGGTCAACGAAGTGAAGGAATTTAAGTTTCACATGTTGATGGTGTAGCTGTCCATAATGGGTTGGGTGACTTGTATGTTGTGTTTTGGGACTTAAGCTCCCTATTGTTCGTTGGTCGATTTTGTACCAACGTGTTTTATTCTAGTCAAGTAGTGGGATTAGTGTCATGATATTGTCACAGGTTGACCTTCGTAAGGAATCACCAATTTACGAATAGGTCATGTCGGAATTTATATAAAAAGTTTTTATTTTATACATAATATTGTTACGAGTTGAGATAAATAAGTATGTGTGTAGGTTAACACCTCATTTGGAAAAAAAAATTGGGTCTATCTTCCGCAAACGCAATTATATAATGAATTGGATAACGGTTGTTACAATTGGCGCAGACTTTGGCCCCCATCCTTTCAAGTGTTTTAACTCTTGGTTAGATGTCGATGGTTTCGATTTGGTGGTGCATAATGCGGCGGCACTGCCAACGAGTTTAGGGAGGCCGGATAAAAGATTTCTTATGAAGCTTAAAAATATCAAAGAAGCAATCAAAACATGGAACGCATCTCGTTTGGATGCTAATGCCCTCAAACTGTCCTCTCTTCATTCGGATATTGATAATATCGAATTATTGGCTGAATCTCGTGAGCTTTCGGATACGGAAAAAGCGGATCGTGTTTCTTGGAAAAAAAGAGGCTTACGATCTTGAGGCCCTTGCCACAAAAGATTTAAAACAAAAAGCGCGTGTCAAATGGGCTCTCGAAGGGGATGAAAATTCACCTTTTTTCCATGGAATTATCAATGCTTCCAACAATAAAAGACGGGTCAATGGTCTGTTTCTAAATGGGGAGTGGGTTTCGGATCCCACTGTGATAAAAATGGCAGCCTCCAAACACTTTGCGGATCGTTTTATTGAGCCACTGCTCAATCGTCCTTCCTTTCCCCCTGATGGTGTGGCAAAGCTTTCGAAGATAGAGGCCTCCTCTCTATTGGTTCCCTTCTCATTGGAGGAAATCAAAAGTGCCATTTGGGACTGCTCGGGAGATAAAAGCCCGGGTCCGGATGGCTTTAATTTCCATTTTATCAAACGTTTTTGGCATCTTTTTAAAGACGATTTAAAAAACGTTTTGGATGATTTCTACATGTCTGGTTCCATCAGTAGAGGTTGCAACAGCTCCTTCATTGCCCTCATTCCGAAGGTGAACGACCCGCTAAATCTTGACGATTATCGACCCATTAGTCTTATTGGGGCCTTATACAAGATTATTGCCAAAGTCTTGGCAAATCGTTTAAGAGCGGTGATTGGCTCCTTGATTAGTGACACTCATTTTGCTTTCATCAAGGATCGACAAATTCTTGAGGGCCCTCTCATTCTCAACGAGATTTTTGCTTGGCTTAAACATATGAAAGGTGAAGCTTGCTTCTTTAAGATTGATTTTGCAAAAGCTTTTGATTCGGTAAATTGGGAATTCCTATTCCATCTTTTGGAAATTATGGGCTTCCCGGATCGGTGGTGCTCTTGGATTAGGGGTTGTTTGAGCTCCGGGAGATCCTCGGTTCTTATTAATGGTTCGCCTTCGAAAGAGTTTTCTTTCACTCGTGGGCTTCGTCAAGGAGATCCGCTATTTCCTTTTCTCTTCATAATTGTGATGGAAGCTTTGCATGTTCTTTTGGTTAAAATAAAAGGGCTTGGCATTATTAAGGGTATTCAACTTCCTAATAATGGCCCCAATATCTCTCACTTATTTTTCGCCGACGATGCTATTTTCCTTAGTGACACATCGATCTCTTCGCTCTCCAATCTTGCAAGTGTGCTTAGTTGGTTCAACCTCTCATCCGGGTTGTCTATTAATCTTCACAAAAGCAAACTTTTCGGAGTGGGAATTGATGGGCTTCGCCTCAACATCTTGGCTATCTCCATTCATTGTTAATCGGGTTGCATTCCTTTCATGCATTTGGGTCTACCGATTGGTTTAAACATGAACCGGATCTCCAATTGGGAAAGGGTCATTGACAAAATCAAAAGAAGGCTTTCTTCTTGGAAGGAAAAAGCGCTCTCCTTTGGGGGTCGCTCCACACTCATAAAATCGGTTCTTGGCTCTATTCCGATCTATATCTATCACTTTTTCGGGCTCCTTTACACTCCTTGCGATCTATGGAATCTATCCGCCGAAAATTTTGTTGGGGGGGAGAAAAAAAAATTTCTTGGATTTCTTGGATGACGATGTGTGCTTCCAAGAAAAATGGGGGAATGGGGTTTGGCTCTCTCCAAGCCATGAATCTTGGGCTTCTTCTAAAATGGCTCTACAAGTTTAAAGCGGATAGCTCCAAGCTTTGGGTGCGAGTGATCAAGGCTATCCATCATTCCAACTACAATTGGAACACCTTCCCTTGCAAACGTTCTATTGCCGGGCCTTGGAAAAATATCATTAAGGCGTGCAACGACTTAAAAGTCTTGGGAGTGGATGGTGAAAAGAAGATCCGTTGTTGGGTAGGTTCAGGTTCTAATTCGAATTATTCGAATTGAATTATTCGAACTTTAAACTTTTAAAACCAAATTCGAATTTGATTCGAATTCGAATAAAACCAGTCGTATACGAATCGAATAATCATAATCGAATTCGAATCTATTCGAATAAGAGAAATCTTTTTTTATAAAATTAATATATATAACTTTTTTATAACAGTCCAAAAATATATTCACAATAGTCCCAAACATATCCAAAACGATAAGTCCCAAACAAGTCCGAAACGATAACAGGTTTTGATGATCCATGTTAACAAGTGTTGTCTTTAATTCTTCATTGTGGGTCATTTTCATAGTTATAGTTATATTAAATATATGGTAAACCCAACACTAGAATATTTTATTAATAATGATACATGTATATATAAAAATATATATTATTTATTTCTTATTCGAATTATTCGAATCGAATTTGGAAAATCAAATTCGAATTTGACTTAATTAATCGAATCGGATCGGGATTTGATTTCGAGTAAATCAAATAAGGAATTCGAATTCCTTATTCGAATGCGAATCGAGTCAAATTTTGAATTATTCGAACCGTATTCGATAGTGAACACCCCCACCTGATGCCCCAACTCCCCTAAACACACAAAGCACACCTCTCCCACCCTTAACATTATAACGTTCTGGGTTACCATTTTGGTGTATTTTAACATTGCAAACGTATGACATGTTGAATCAGAAGTGGAGATAAACTCGCACGTGAACACAGAGAAATGATAAGTAGGGTTGTGAACCAACCGAACCAAACGGAACGAAATCTTGTTCATGTTTATCTCTTTTGAGTTCACAAACACATACCGAACGGAAATTTTATCTATGTCTGTTTAATTAAAGAGTTGAACTTGTTCACAAATAATCCACAAACGAACATATACGATTTCAAAAAATAAAAATAATCTTCTAATCTCAAAAATTAGACACAACACCTTAAATATATACTAAAGGATTTGACATGATAATCATGGGACAGGTTCAAATGAGAAGTTTGGTTTGAGTAAAAATGATAAGAAGGATTTCCAAACTAAACTTCTCACAATAACCTCACCCTGATAATCAAACATAATTATCCAAAACAAAACACAAGTTAGAAAAATTTTCATAAACATAATTATCTCATAAAACAGTCACAAAATAAACATAATATCATAATTATCTCATAAAAGGGTCACAAGATCTAAGTTTAAATGACTATGTTTTTAAAAGATACAAGTTTCACAAAATAACCAAGAGCTTTAGTTTAAATGTTAAGATTAAAAACGTGATACTAAAAATATAAAGAAAACATCTAAAGTGAATGAACTTTAACAACCGACCATGAACATATGTAAACTTACCACAAAGCTTCTAGCTCAATGATATCTTGATATTTAAAGTGTCACTTTTTAGAGGTTAAAGGTTCAAGTCTCATAGTGAACGAACGGTACATACAATACTCAAACAAGAAAATGCTACAAACAATACTCAAAGTAAAAATACAGAAAAACAAAAGAATGCTACAAACAATGGATGATCTCTTTTGTGATGAATGTGACTTGCTTAAATACAGAAAAACAAGAGAATGCTACAAACAATACTCAAAGTAGAACAATAACAAACTAAGAAAATTACCCGATTCTGTAGGTACTTCCCCAAAGACCTGCAAGACCACAACAATTATTGACCCACTCTATCAACAACTTTAACCCATGCAACATCTCCTCTTTATGTAGCAGTCACATATGTATCCCAAAAGCATATTTAAAGTGTCACTTTTTAGAGGTTAAAGGTTCTAAGTCTCATAGTGAACGAACGGTACATACAATACTCAAACAAGAAAATGCTACAAACAATACTCAAAGTAAAAATACAGAAAAACAAAAGAATGCTACAAACAATGGATGATCTCTTTTGTGATGAATGTGACTTGCTTAAATACAGAAAAACAAGAGAATGCTACAAACAATACTCAAAGTAGAACAATAACAAACTAAGAAAATTACCCGATTCTGTAGGTACTTCCCCAAAGACCTGCAAGACCACAACAATTATTGACCCACTCTATCAACAACTTTAACCCATGCAACATCTCCTCTTTATGTAGCAGTCACATATGTATCCCAAAAGCATATGTTGAGATACAGGGCATATCCTTCTATAAAATGAAGGAAGAAATTTTACTCATCTCCTTTCACCTTTAAGAACTTCGCCAAACATCTCTCAACACTTCAAATTATTTCAAAAAATCACTTCTAATGGGTTTCAGATGTCCACAGGCAGGTTTCCCAGGTTTGGACCGGAAACGGGTCGGAATTGAATAACCTATTTTACCAGAACCTTGAACCAAACCAGAAAAACTATATCCGGGTTTCACAGGTAGATTTTCGCAGGTCAGGCAGATTTCACGGGTTTGAACTGCAAAATGCTCACCCCTATAATTAGCCTTTCATAATCCTATTGTCTATTATGAAAAGACCTATAAGGGAAGATACAAAAATGGTCCACATCTTATTTTGATTTGCCACAAATATTTCTAAATTCTTCAAAGTGCCACCAATTTATATATCATCAAAATTTAGAATCCCTAGCATGATACTCAAAACAAAATGTATAAAGTATAAACTAGATATTATCATTACTGCTAAACTACTAAATGAAGACACCTTATCAATAATTCAATCCATCAAGGTAAGGGGTGAAACATACAATCCTAACAATCAACAGAAACATTGAACATGTTACTTTTTAAATGTAAAACGACTAATATCAAGTTCATAGTTTCAAGAAATAAATAGAACATTAACAACCACATATTTCTAAGATAACAAGGTCTTATTGAAAACCATATTTGAAATTCCATACTACTTTTGCCAGCCTAAGGCATCATCACCATCATCATCATTATTAACAGAAACCATAAATTACCTCAATTTCCTGAAGAATTGACAGCCTCAAGTACCACTAATGCTTGCTCTTTGATCAATTCCATTTTCTTCAAATAAAGCTCAAGTTCTTGCTTCTTCAAACTCTTCCACTTATCCTCCAACTCCACCCTTTTTGAACCCTCAACCAATTCCATCCCAGCCTTCACAATCTCCTCCGTCAAGACCGGACTATCGTCCCTTCCACCATACCGAACAAACCGCGAAATATCCATGTTCTTCTCAACCTCCATCAATGCAACTTCCTTCTCATCCAACCCGTTAGATTTCAACAAAGTAGTAGCAGCAGTACCACCACTAGTACTAGCACCATTACCATTCTTTTGGTTTTGACTCTTAGCCTTTTTACTCTCTGCTCCACTGCTGTGACCACTACCACCCCATATCAATTTCGATAATTCATACCCTTTCTGTTCATGACTTTTCGAAAAGCTTCTATCCTTACCATTCTTCTCCCTACTAGCATTATTCACAAACTTTTTCCTCAATCTCCTGATTTTATCCACCAATTGTGCTCTACTAACATCAACATGTAACGACTTCTTAATAAACTCATGAAATGCAGCAGTATCAGCAATAGGATTCTCACCAGTCTCAGATTTGTAATCAATCATACCTTTCAGTATCACAATCTCATCATCCTCACTCCACAATCTCTGAAACAACTGCTTCTTCGAATCATCATCCGCTGCTGCCGTATTAGTCCTGGATTTCTTCGGATCCTTTTCACTCGCCGCCGGAGCAACTGACGGCCGTTTACTCGTCGGAGGTGGCGTCGAGCTCGTTTTAGATCCGGACTTTTTAGCTACTTTCGAATCCAGACTCGGCGCTTCTCGATCCATCGGTTTCGACGAAATAGGTTTGATTTTCGGATCAGCGACAGGCGATTTTTTGGGCGGCGAATCGGAATCGGTATCAGAAGAACCTGATTCCTCCGTTCCGGATTCAGACGAATCTGGTGCTTGAGGTTTGATGGCGGATTTAGGAGGTGCGATTATCGGTTTCGTAGGCTCCGGGGGGTTTGGTTTTTCGTCAGATGCTGAATCGGAGACTTCATCTGTTTCTGAACCAGATGTCTGTTCATCTTCGGAACCAGAAGCTTCTTCCTCCTCCTCTTCTTCGTCCTCCTCCGAAGATGAATGATGAGGTTTCAAGTCGTTCTGCGCCATTGTTAGTTTTGAGAGGATGACAGTTTCTAAATTAGGGTTTGTAAAGCGACGGGAGGACGAAAAGGGGTGCCAGCTGCTCTATTCATCGGTGGATGTACCATGTAACTAGGTCGCAACTAAGTGGTTATACAGAAACGGTCCTCCATCTTTTCATAATGATATTTGAGCCCCTATAACTTTGATTACAATTTACACCTTTTCAAATCAATACACTTTTGTTTCAAGTTGTTTGTTACAATCAAAATTTGTATTTCACTCTTTTATTTACTATTTTTTTAAGACAAAACACACTCTCCTCTCATCATACTTTTAAATATACAACATTTTTCAATCATAAAATTTAACTCTTTAAGTTTTAACCCGGTAAAAAAAGTATATTATTTTATATCACCGGTTAAGTTATTATTACGTTATAAGGTTTTTGGTTCAGTTAACTCTATTATTATTTGATCGATGGTAAAAAAAAAGTAGATTTGTTTTTACATATAAGTTTACTACTATATGCATATCACATTCTAAACATTATAACTTTTATTATATTATAAAACATGAACGACTTAATTGTTTGTGTGATCTAAAACAGATAAAAAGTAGGCCTTATTTTTAAGGTTTACATTATAAACCCTTCCGGTTTGGGTTTGTCACTATTTATACCCTTCTGGTTTGGGTTGCTCACTGTTTACGAGTTTTTGTACTTTTAGAGTTCAAAGGAGTATTCTTGTGAAAAACTGATTATACAAAGCTCAAATAAAATAACACATATTCTACTACTTTTTCTTAAATTGGAGGCCCATTGAAGGTCAAAACTTAAAATTTAAAAGCGTACATGTTATAAAACAATATACTATTAAAGATGCTAATATAACACTCAAACAGTTATCTAACTAACTCGACAGCAATACAAAAAAGAATATAAAACCAGCAAACAATCTGTTCATATCATTTATACATCAATCACCAAAATGTACAAATTTCACAAAACATTTTGGAACCCATCACCACATCAAAATGATCAACTACTTCAAACATCAATCCAGCAACGTTTGCTCATCACCAGAAATCACAGCTAAAAGAGAGAACTTTGCCCGCAGCGATATCTTACTCTTATCGACCATGAGCCGAGCACCCGACACGACCCAATAACCGGGCAAGTCCTGAGGCCCTCTGATCAACTCCGACGTATCAACAAACTTCATAAGCTTCTTCCCGTGAGCTGACACCGGTGGTCCCACAGGTAATGCCGAGTTCAAGATGATATCTTTAGGTTGAGGTTGCTGTTTTTGAGCACTCGAAAACCGAGTAGAGATCAGGGCCGAAACAATCCCTGATTTTTGAGTGACGAGAACAGGTGACCCGTCCCATTCGGGCTTTCTCACCACCGTGGCCCCCACGACTTTGGAGAACCGCAGTCGTAGGAACAGGACTCGTTTTAGGCCTGAATCACTTACTTCGAACTCGGCACCGGTGACGATCGAGAGTTCGTCATCGGACTCAACTGGGGCCGTGCATATGTGTGAAAAGCTTTTCCATTGAACCTTCTCGTGGTACCTTCGGTCTTGGGAATTTGGGGCCGAGGAGTTCGTGTTGGGTTCGATCATGAGGTTAAAGCTTTTGGGCATCGATGAAAGATGCTGCAAATGGATCGCTAAGCAGTCGCTCTTTTTTCCTTCTAAATATAGCCGTAGGCCCGTTACTGGTGTGTTACCGACATCCACCTGCCGATGATGGTAATGCTAATCAGTATTCGATAACATCTAGAGACGATAATAACAACAACCATACCCAGTAAAATCCCACAAATAACAATGTACTATTAGTAGGGTTTACAACTAGAGATAATGGGCCGGTTAAAATGGACGATTTTGGTCGGATCGGGTTGACAAGAACACTCTTTGTTCCCAAATGTCAACTTTTTTCTAAAAAAATAATAATTTTAAGTTTCTAAATAATATCATTTAGAAATTATATTGATTAAAAATACAATTTAATTCGACCCGTTTGACCTGTTTGACCCATTTAACTTTCGACCCGTTTGACCTATTTGACCCATTTGACATTTGACCCGTTTCACAGATAGAAATCATTGCCTGATTTGTGTTAACATAGAGCTTGGGACCCATAAATCTGAACTGTAACGACGCACTGTGATGCTGCTTCCCTTCGGGCCCGACTGCAAGCTCACCGAACTCTGGTGCCCATCGTGTTGGAAGTTGAAACTCTAAGAATTGCTGAAGCTCTTCAATTGGTGGTTTATCTGCATAACACACATATCACAGTTTATAGTTTATACTAATGTGTATTTTGGGCATTTCAACAACGGGTCAGTAAACGAAAAAAAGATACATATGTATATGCTCACAGCGTATATAAAGATTGATGGCGTGTGTCAAGAACCCGTTGCCATCAATTCCACTTAATAAAGACGTAATAGGAATAAACGACATTGAAATCACTTCAGGTTCAAGTTGAACCGATTGACACCATGTGCGATGATCGATGCTTTTGCCATAACTTCCTCCTCTCCTCCTCCAAAAAACAGTTATATCCTGCAATAATACAAAAAATAACACAGGGTAGGATCTCAGTCTTAGTTTCGTTATTTTTCTCACGTGCAATATCAGGAACGAGTATGCAAAAATATTAATAACGAGACAATATCAAAGATCTAACCTCAACTGGAGGATCCAAGTTGATCAAACCGTAGTCGTTCCTTTCAAGCTGACACGAAAAAGATTAATATGAGCTCAGAAATTTCATAAATTGTATAGTCTATACTGTCATTGTACATTTTCTTGGTCATAAGCTAGTCCACTGAACTAGGCTTAGTCCTATCGGCTTGATGGGTTGAATCGTTGAACCCTAACATGACCCATATATTTATTCGTGTCAAAGACATAAATCCTAACCCAAACACACTTAAAATCATGTAACCCACACATAATGTGTTTAACCCATCTAACTAAAAGTTGACCATGGTGACATGTTGGCGAGTAAATGGGTTGCGGGTCGACAAACAGGTTGACCTGGTTAACTACATGGATTAAACAGATCAACCCAAACCCGACCTTGTAATTAAGCAGCTCAACCCCAACACGTCTGGTTTATTAAACGTGCTAGATATGACAACCCAAAATCTAATTATCTTCATGTATGTTTTGGGTAATGTCAGGAATTACCACCCCTAGATTCGATGCTAGATTTATCAAACGAGATCACAATTTCAAACGAACAGTTTTACTATGAACATCAAGCAAGTAAAACATATAGGATTCGACAAAGCATAGGCAAAGATGTTACTACCGGATCCAAATCATGGCTTTTCCTTGGGATATCGTTTGGCGGTCCACTAAACCTCTTTTCCGCTACATCCTTGAGCTTTCTTCGCACATCATCTAATGGAAGAGTCGATGAATGTTGTTGTTTCATATACACAACATCTTTTCCTCCCATTTTGATACCAGCAATCACATGAGTACCAAACTTTTCAATAAACCTAAAACCACATAACCAATCCAAACAAGAACAAAACTTTAGGATTCTTAAAATCAGTAAAAACATCTAGAAATTAAAAAAAAAAAAAAGTGCAGGTTTTACTTACTTAGCTAGTGCTGCAGGTTCCCATGATGATGGAACAGCATTTTTGACATGATCACTTAATGCAATTTGGGACTTTTCAAGTGTGATATTGTATAGTGTTATGAATACGCCATCTAGAGCGAGTGCTTTCGTGTTCAGACCATCTTTTTGCCAAGATCCTGTGAACTCGAATGCAGCATTAAACTGACCTGTTGGGATTCTTCCCGAAAGCGAAACATCCTTGTTGAACTGTTCAGACATCTGCAAAAACAAGAAATCACTGTCACCATAATATTCATAGAGATCACAACAAGTTTTTAGTAAACCGGTATCCTGAATCTTAGTGGTGACAATTTCTACACGATACAACCCGAAATGAAAATATCAGGTTTTGGGTTGCGATATTACCAGCTTAAAAAATAAGGCATGTTTAAGGTTGACCTTTTTAAGTAAACCAGTCATTGTTTAGGTTGACATACTTAACCCGTTTAGTCAAACAAGTAGACCCTCCAACCTGCTTAATGAAACAAGTCGACCCAGTAACTCGTTTATGACCCGTTTAACCCATTTTTCACAAGCAACCAACCCGACTAACATGTTTACAACTTGATTATCACCCATCAACCTGTTTTACACGTTTAAATAAATAGGTTAAACGGGTCGTGTATGGGTTACATAATTCTAAGCGTGTGCAGGTTAGGGTTGACATGTTTGACATATGAATATGGTTCGAGATCGGGTTAAACAAACAACATAACCCGCCAACCCGACATGATTGACACCTTGGACCGATTCTCCATGTTTCGGACCAGAAACCTAGGATTAACAAATCTAGAGATCCTAAACCCTAAAACCAGCGTTAACTACACATATCAAGAACACATAAAAAGATTCTCATTCTGACCTGCTGAAAAGAGAGAATATCTGAGCTGAATCGCATCCTTTCACCTTTATCGCAATTAATCGATTTGGATACATTCTGGATCAAAAGCCCACCAGGAATCGATATATCCCTAACTTGTTCATCATCTATTCCGATCAATCTCGACTCCGGCGACTTCCCTTTGCAATATTTCAATCTCAAATCCTCCGTCAGATCATACCCTAACCCAATTGACCCAATCGCCGCCTCCGCCGCCGCCTTCAGCCGTAGCGCCACCTCCTTACCACTACTACCCATCACCTAATTCACAAACAAAGCCTCCCAAGATTAGGTGAATCCGTTGAATTTGTACTCGGTTTGAAACTTGAATCGGAAATAGTCAACTCTGTTTCTTGGTGTTCTTTTTCACTGGGTAGTTAAATAATGTAAAAGTGCGAGATGATGAAATGGGTTGTTGTCATAGTTCAACCAGTTGTTTTTCTTTTGGTGTTGTTTTTTATTGGATTGATTGTCGCGTGAATGGTTTGTACAATACGCGGAATCGAGTCAAATAGTCAACAAACAACTGCTGCCCTTTTTGTTGAAGAACAACGAGCAAAATGTCAAACGAGGTTGGTTGTTTCTTACGCCGCCGCGGGCTGGCGGGAAAATAGTTTATTGGTTCGTTGTACCAAAGCATAATTTGGATGTATTCTTTTTTTTTAACGGCAAATTTGGATCACTGACGGAGATATTACACCACACACTCGATCATCTCTAATCCTCATCAGGAGGAAACTCATCACTTATGAGAAAACCCCCTGGCCCAACTTGTAACCCCAATTTTCATTATTTTTGTTACAAGTGGGACTTGAATCCAAGACCTCCACTTAAGGGGTCATACACCTTTGCCACTAGGCTAACTAGTGGTGTGTATAATTTGGATGTATTCGACTGTGTTTCTTCAAAATGCTCATTTTGAACGGAAATTTATGAAAATGGTGTAACTATTTTTCTTAATGGCATGTTTGAGTACAGTATCATTACTTCTTCATATATTTATAGTTAATTCAAAAGAAAACCTGATTATTTTCGGAAGAACTCTTGTCTCCTCTCAGAAAAGTATTTTTGTTTATACCCGTTTTTGAACCCACGATCTTAGGGTCTCAAATCTTCCTAAATACCATCGGGTTACGCATTGCCGAAGCTTCACCGAAAAATTCATGGAGACGAAAAATCAAGGATCCTAATGCCGGGGGGAGGGGGGCGGGTTTCAGTATATATAAAAAAAATTACAAAAATTAGCACTTCGGCCCAAAAAAATCGGAGGAACCCTCCCCCCCGGGTCACCACCATCCTTCGCCAATGGGGCTATGAGCTCGTTGGTTGACCGCACTATTTTAGTCTACCAAATTATGATCTTATCCACTATCAACCATTGAGATTGTGGGCTAAGAGGCTAAGGAGGCAACGTCTTAGCCTCCAGTCCAATCATTAGAAATTTGGTGGGATCAGCTTGACAACCAATTAGCAACCGACACTTGTCTTTAACGGCTCGGACGCACCTGCATGCTAAGTTTTAGCTAGAAGGTACCGGCTAGAACACTCACACATGCTAAGTTTCAGTCACGGGCACACTTTTAGCATGCGACTAAAACTTAGTTTGCGGGCAGCGTCCTAATTGTTAAGGACAGGTGTCCATTGCCGATATGTTATCAAGTGGGTCTCATCCGATTTCCAATGATTGGAATGGAGGCCTACTTCCAATTTCCAATAATAAGCTCTAATAAGACGGTGCGTAGTGGATCATACCGACTACCGAGTGCATGATCCACCCTCTATCTAAGCAAACAAATAACCACATAGGCATGTTTATATCAAAACTCCCCCTCTTGTTAGTTGTCACCTTCACGAAACTCCACCAAAACCCCTTAAAATGCTTTACAGGTGTAGTGTTTGCACCCTTCACACCTCAAGACACCTTACCATATCAGATGACTTCACACCCTTTCATTTTTTTTATTACACATGGTCCAAGGTATTTATATGTATCTCTGTTAGGACAAGTTTATGTGTGTGGCCGTTACTGTACGAATAGAATAGATTGAATGTATAGGGTTTATTGTATGTGAGAGGGTCAACATACTAACCAGCGTACCAGATGGTACGCTGGGTGGTCTGCTTGTACCAGTTGGTACGGAGCCTATGTGGTACGCTGACCATCCAACCTATAAATAGGTGTTAGTATGTTGATCATCTCTAAGTTTGTTCATTTCTCTGTGTGGTCTTAGTGAGAGAGGAGGTTCTGTCCAAACCTCCTCCAGAGCTCAAATCGATGTATACTCCATTCGGTTCTTGTAATCATTCGACATCGATTAATGACAAACTTCCGTCTCTATCATTCTATGATCTGGAAACGATCCATACGTGTTTTACAACTGGTATCAGAGCCGTTGGTTCAATTTCCAGATCTTGTTCTTGAGTTTTTGAAGTTGTGAGACGTTAAAAAGTCAATTTAGGTGAGATTCCTCGAGTGTTTGATCGATTTCTGGTAAATCGAACCTTTCTGAGTCATTTTCGCACCTAAATTGAGTGTCTGTGTGAAGAAATTCGACAAAATACGAATCTGGAGTGAAATTTGTGATTTTCAGAGGTGGTCTGCCGCTGGTCCGCAACTGGTCCGCCAGGCAAAATTCATCGTGAATCTGGTCCGCCAATTGTGGTCCGCTAGGCAATCTTCATCAGATTGGTCCGTGGCGGTTACTCTCTGGTCCGCGGCAGTTTCAGCGTACCACAACTGGTCCGCCGTATCACAGCTGGTCCGCCGTACCACATCTGGTCCGCAGGAAATATCTGGTCCGTGTCTGGTCCGCCGATACGAGTCTGATCCGCTGGTAAAGATTGGTCCGGATTTTGGTCCGCTGATATTGATTTGGTCCGCTGAAGCTTCTGGTCCGCCGCCCCTTGGACACCGCTTCTCGGGGGCGCTGCCCCCGAACCCCTGTTAATCAGTAATCAACATCTGGGGGTTGTTTTCGGGTATGGGGAGAGGTCGTGGGAATTTCAATGATTTAAATCAGTTATCGAGTTTACCCTTGATTCGGTAGCTGTGGGTTATTATGATTGAAGATTTATCAGATTCTTATGCTTATCAAGAATTAGTCGTCGAATTCTCTGAGAAAGATGTTTGTGGGTATTCATTGTTCGTGATGATGGACAGAGATTCATGAACACTTGTTTCTGATGATGGACAGAGATTCAGAGACATGGATATGATTACTTACAAAACTGAAGAAAATATGTGATTCCATTGCAAGCTACTTGAAAAACACACATTGCTTGCTGGGTTGGAATCGAGAATTGAATATGTCACTTGTTTAGGGGAAATTGAGACCCTTGAAAATTTCAAAGTTTCACAATTGAAAAAGTGAATATTCAAAAGCAATCAATTCGGGGATGATGGTGATTTTTGATCTTCATGGAAAGGTGCTGTATTCTGATGTTCGTGCAAATCGATATGTCAAAGTTTTCGATTATGGTTTGGAACTCTCTAATCAAATGCCCGATACATTGTTAAGTCATGAAGTTGACGTTATAGCCTTTGATTGTTGATATATTGGGATGGATTTCATTCTGAGGGCGAATTTCTATGATTGAAGATGCTGATCGTGTCTGTTTTCATCAAGATCAGAATGTATTACAATTCGGTGAAGATTGAAGATTTCTGTCAAAATGTAGTGATGTTTAAGAGATCTTAAACAATTGCCGGGAACGACTAATGAAGTGAACCGTTATCTTTTGCCTGATGTGGAAATGTTTGAAGCGAGGGGAACTTTATTTGTTGTGGCGATTGTACAAGATTCTGAACTGTTTCCTGCATACCTGAAGTTTCGGTCAAGGGGAGTTTGCTGAAGATAGAGGCGTCTGCAGCAGACTGACTGAAGATTGCTTAAAGTTAAAGATTTACATTCGACAGTAACGTCCAAGGGGGAATCTGTTAGGACAAGTTTCTGTGTGTGGTCGTTACTGTACGAATAGAATAGATTGAATGTATAGGGTTTATTGTATGTGAGAGGGTCAACATACTAACCAGCGTACGAGATGGTACGCTGGGTGGTCCGCCCGTACCAGTTGGTACGGAGCCTATGTGGTACGCTGACCATCCAACCTATAAATAGGTGTTAGTATGTTGATCATCTCTAAGTTTTTTCATTTCTCTGTGTGGTCTTAGTGAGAGAGGAGGTTCTGTCCAAACCTCCTCCAGAGCTCAAATCGATGTATACTCCATTCGGTTCTTGTAATCATTCGACATCGATTAATGACAAACTTCCGTCTCTATCATTCTATGATCTGGAAACGATCCATATGTGTTTTACAATCTCCATATCTATGGTAATTAGTTTACCTTGTTTAAACTCTAAAGTAGTTTAATGATCATAGATTTCTTTCCTCTTTGTAATGAGCATAAAATCTTTAGTGTGACTAGATGTATGACATTCAAGAAGATATATTTATTGGACTAGAAGTGTGTTATTTCATACATAGTCACATGTTCACATTGTAGTGTGTTATGTGTATTTTTACTTATTTTAATAATATCAATAAAGTATAAATATATGCATGATCCAAACTTCTTAGAATGTCCAATTTGTTGCATGGTGAAAAACACATTAAAGAATTTGGTAAAAATGTTTCCTCCTCACATTACCAAGTGCAACCATCTTCCCTTGTTGGCTGGGATTAGCTTGAACACTTAACTCTCTAATCAGTACCAGTGTCATTTGAAAAAATTCAAAAAACTCTGATTACTCACAAGAAAAAACCGTAGTAAAGAACGAATATAAAAAGGATTCGTTTAACTCTTGATTATACAATCACTTCTATGTTCGCATATACATTTCACTAAACCTAATACCTACACATACATTTATTCAAGTTACTTGAACTCATAAGTTTTCTAGTTAGTTTACTTCACATGTGAATTTCACCTACTTTGATGGAATTTGGGAGAAGAATAGTGAAAATGAGTTTTTTTTCACTAAGTGTGAAAATGATCGCAATATAGCGCTTTGATTGTGCATTGAACATGTATGGTTTAGCCGAAACTAGTTGAGCCGGAACCTGTGTGGTTCAGCTAGAATAGTTGAACCAGAAATCAAGTTCAGCCGAAAAAAACGTCCTGATACAAAAAAAAATTAAGTCAGTTAAAACTGAATTCACATTAAATACGTATAATGTGAAGTTTGATTATTAATTTAATGTTGGTATTATTAGAAATAAGGGTTAGTGTTTTTGTTATTAGTTTGGGTAATAATTGACATGTAGGTCAAAGTACAGGGGTCATAGGTGTAAGTTTCCTTAATCTGTTTTATATTACCGTTGTGAAATTGTTAGCGTGTGTTAGTACATAATGATGGTCATTGTGACTTGTAAATCCAATCCGTTTCATTTAATAAAATTTTCCAGCTGATTTCATTTTGATTTGTTGTTGAATTCTTCAATATCGATCTTTATTTGGTATCAGAGCTTCTTGGTTGAGCTGATCCTAATTGAATCGAAGCAATTTAACTGTGTTCATCAAGGAGAAGGGGATCTGTGATCCTCTGGTGAATCTCTGCAACAATTCATCGATCTTGACATCGCCACGAAGGCCATCGCCTTAGTGACCGAGAACTCCAACAATGGGGGACACAAATAGGCCAACTATTCGAGAGAATTAGATGACGATCCCACTACAGTGTCCAGTATTAACCCAGACGAATTACACCATTTGGGCCATGAAATGAAGGCGATATTCAATGTACACGGCTTGTGGGAAGTAATTCAACCAGCGGAGGGTGCTGTTGTTGACCCGAAAAAGATCAGTGTCGCGATTGCCTACCTATTTCAATCATTACCGGAAGATTTGGTGATACGGGTGGCAAATTTGGATTATGTAAAGTAAATATGGAATTCAATCAAGACAAGGTATGTTGGGGTTGACAGAGTGAAAAAGGCAAGATAACAAACTCTCAAATCTGAGTATAATTCACTGAAAATGAAAGACAGTGAGTCTATTAAATGAATTCACTGCCAAACTTAGTTCTCTGGATACTAGATCCTCTGATCATGGATCTCTAATAGATGATCCTACTCTGGTTAGGAAATTGCTTGAATCAGTGCAAGAGAGACTTCTTCATATTGTTACCTCCATAGAGCAGTTCATGGACTTGGATACAATGGTATTCCAAGAAGCAGTTGGAAGATTAAAAGCATTTGAGGAAAGAGTTGGCATGAAGAAAAAGGTTGAAGGTGCAAAAGATCAGGAGTTGTTGCTTACCTACTCTGAATGGCAGTCAAGAAAGAAGGATTTTAAGTCCAAAGGAAAGTGGGACAAGAACAGGAGTGTTAAGTCTCAGGATGATGAATCAGGGTTTTATGAGAATGGCAAGATTGATCATAAGGGTAGTAAAGGAAATAAGAAGCAAGATGGCAAGCCTAAGAATGATAAGTCTAAAATCAGGTGCTTCAAGTGTGACAAAATGGGTCACTATGCTAGTGAGTGATCCAAGATGAAAGTGAAGGATCAAGAAGTCAATTTATCACAAGATTTGGGTGATGAACCTACTTTGCTGATGATTTCAATGGAACATGAGCTCAAGGAAGTTGTGCTTTTGAATGAAACAAAAGTGATGCCAAGTAGTTATACAAGTTCAGACAGCGATGAAGGGGTGACATGGTTTCTAGATAATGGAGCTTCAAATCACATGACTGGTATGCTCTCTCATTTTTCTGATCTTAACAAAAATATATGTGGTAATGTCAGGTTTGGGGATGGTACAAGTGTAGAAATAAAGGGCAGGGGCTCAGTTATTCTACAAGGTAAGACTGGTGGGCAAAGGGTCCTAACTGATGTCTATTATATCCCTAACTTGAAAAGGAGCATCTTAAGTTTAGGACAGGCAACTGAAAAAGGATGTGAGGTTGTTATGAGAGAGGATAGTTTGTGGTTGTATGAAGGGAAATGAAGGTTAAGAGGTCTCCTAATAGACTTAATATGATTAGTCTAAAAATAGGTTATCCTATGTGCTTTCCTAATAGTGTAGTTGACTCTGATTGGTTGTGGCATGGGAGATTAGGCCATGTAAATTTTCAGGCCTTAGAAGACATGACCAGACATGAGGTTGTGAGAGGTGTACCTAGAATTAAGAATGCCTCTCAAATTTATGATGCTTGTATGGCAGGAAAACAAGCTAGGCATTCCTTTCTTAAAGAATCCAAGTATAGGTCTAAGACTTTCTTAGAGTTAGTGTCTATGAACCTGTGTGGGCCCATAGTCCCTGCAACTAGTGCAGGATATAGGTACCTAATGCTTCTGGTTGATGATTATTTCAGGTTCATGTGGGTATATTTGATTAAGTCTAAAGACCCGGCACTTGATGTGTTCAGAAAATTCAAGTCAGAGGTTGAGGGCAAGTTAGGAACAAAAATTAAGTCACTAAGATTAGATTAGGGGAGGGTGGAGAATTTACTTCCAAGGAATTTGATCTGTTTTATGATGAGAATGGCATAAATAGGCAACTGACAGCACCATATTCACCACAACGGAATGGTAGTGTGGAAAGGAGGAATAGACCCATTCTGAACATGACTAGGAGTATTCTTAAGGCTATGAGTGTTGATGATGAGTTTTGGGGTGAGGCTGTTAGGCATTCAGTGTATGTTCTTAATAGGCTTCCAACTATGGTTTTAAATAAGTGTACACCTTATGAGATTGTGAAAGGAAGGAAGCCCAATTTGCAGCACTTAAGAATTTTTCGGTGTGTTGAGCATGTGAAGGTTGTCAAACCAGGTATGAAGAAGCTAGAGGACAGAAGTGTGCCTATGTTGTATTTAGGAGTTCAAGAGGGCAGTAAGGCCAATAGTATGTATGATGTGAACAAGGAGCAGATTGTTGTGAGTAGAGATGTAAAGTTTGAGGAAAATAGAAAATGGAACTGGAATCAGGCTATAAACAACATAGGAAATAGTGAGTAGTGGGAAAGTGTAGCTGTTGTAGGTGTTCCTAAGACTGACCATGTTCAATCATCTGATGAAGAGGATGTTCAGGATCCTCATGAGAGTGAAGGAAGTGATCAGGTGGATCATGAGGATGAACATGGTCAAAATAGGAAATCTGGTAGAAGAACAACTATTCCTACACATTTAAAGGAGTTTGTCTTAGATAAAAGGTTGAGACAAGTTGAACACAGGCAAGAGATGAGTGATCAAGTTGAACTTTTGTTAGCTCAGGAAGAAGAACCAATCCTGTTTAGAGATGCTTTTAAGAATGATGAGTGGAGAATTGCCATGAAAGAGGAAATTAGTGCAATAGAAAGAAATAAGACCTGGTACCTTACTGATTTACCTAAAGGGCATAAACCAATAGGACTTAAGTGGTTGTTTAACATCAAGAAGGATGCAAAAGGATATATTACTAAGTATAAAGCTAGATTAGTGGCTAAGGGGTATGTTCAACAGATAGGGGTGGATTATGAAGAAGTCTTTGCACCTGTGGCTAGGATTGAAACAATAAGACTTCTTCTGTCATATGCTTCTATGATGAACTGGAAAGTATATCACTTAGATGTCAAAGCTGCCTTTTTGCATGGTGATCTTAAAGAGTCAGTGTTTGTTAGCCAGCCAGAAGGGTATATTAGGAAAGGTCAAGAAAATAAGGTTTACAGGTTAGAAAATGCTCTATATGGCTTGAAACAAGCTCCTAGAGCTTGGAATATGAAACTTGATGAAGTTCTAAAAGGTTTGGGTGTCATCAGATGTAAACATGAATTTGCAGTGTACACTAGGATTATAAGAAAATCAAGCATTTTCTTAGGAGTGTATGTGGATGATCTGTTGATCACAGGTAGTGATCAAGAAGAAATTACTACTTTTAAGAGGGAAATGCAAGAAAAGTTTCAAATGGCTGACTTAGGACTACTTTGCTATTACTTGGGCAGTGAAGTATATCAAAAGAAAGATGGGATAGTGATTAAGCAGTCGGCTTATGCTAAGAAGTTAGTTAAGCTTGTTGGACTAGAGGATTGTAATGCAACTAAGATCCCTATGGAGTTTGGCTTAAGACTAAGTAAAGAACATGGTGGTGAGGATGTGGAAGCCAGTCACTATAGGAAATTAGTTGGTTCTCTTAGGTACTTGACCCAAACCAGACCAGACCTATCTCTGTTGGTTATGTCGGCAGGTTTATGGAGAGGCCTAAGGAAGCTCATTTGAAAGTTGTGAAGCACATTATCAGATATGTGAAGGGGTCAATGGATTATGGGCTGAAATATTCAAGAAATGAGGAGAAAGGGAAATTTGGTCAGAATTTAATTGGGTTTAGTGACAACAATCATCTTGTGAATAATGATGATGGAAAGAGCACTTCTGGAAATATATTTTTCTATAATGGATCTGCAATCAGTTGGTATTCACAAAAGCAGAAAATTGTGACTTTATCTAGTTATGAAGCAGAATTTGTAGCTGCAAATGCAGCACCTTGTCAGGCAGTCTGGTTGAGAAATTTATTAAAGGAGATAACAGGAAAGGAACAGAAACTAGTTGAGCTGTTAGTTGATAATAAATCAGCCATAACTCTCATTAAAAACCTTGTGTTTCATGGGAGATCTAAACATATTAATCTGAGATATCATTATATTAGAGAATGTATAGAAGAGAATCAAATTCTTGTTGATTTTGTTATTGGAAATTCTAAAAGGGCAGATATATTAAAAAAGGCACTAGCAAGGACAAGATTTGAAGAGATGAGAGACTTGCTAGGTGTTAAAGAGTTCAAGTAAAGAGAATTCAGTTTGTAGCTTCTTAAAGGTGGGAGCTTGGCACATTAGTGTAAGTACATCCATTGAATCAATGCTGCACAATGCTAATGCTGAGTTGTTACTAACAAGAAGTGAATTCTGAATGTGGTTATGATGCTAGAGGATTGGATAATTTATAGGGGAGAGTGTTGGTATTATTAGAAATAAGGGTTAGTGTTTTTGTTATTAGTTTGGGTAATAATAGACATGTAGGTCAAAGTACAGGGGTCATAAGTGTAAGTTTCTTTAATCTGTTTTATATTACCGTTAAGAAGTTGTTAGCGTGTGTTAGTATATAATAATGGTCATTGTGACTTGTAAATCCAATCCGTTTCATTCAATAAAATTTTCCAGCTGATTTCATTTTGATTTGTTATTGAATTCTTCAATTTCGATCTTTATTTAATTTCCGGGTGTTTCACAAGGCTACTAACCACTATAAATAGAGTCTCATGGGTTTGAGGCTCATTATACCAAAAATTCACATCAAAATTCTTTTTCTCTTTTCTTCCTCTACATCAATCTTTCGCAAGAAATTATCCACCTTCTTCAAGATCTTCAAGTTCATCAAAAGGTAAATTCGGGTTTAGAGTCATCCCAATCATATAATCGATTTAGGCGATTATACCCTTGGAAACAAACGGGTTCTTCGATAGACCCACAATTTGTTTAAGGGTTATTGGCTTAAAATAATCCTAACTATCACTTTTTGGCCAATAACACTCCCAACTAACGAATTTCCCTTTGGCACTCCCAACTATCAACATATTTTCTTCCACCACTCCCTCCGTTAATTTTCTTTAACCATGTTAGTCATCTGCCTACGTGGCCATGAGCCACATAGACAACCACATAATCATTTTATGCCATGTAGGACAGCCACGTAAGCAGATGACTAACAGAGTTAAAGAAAATTAACGGAGGGAGTGGTGGAGGAAAATATGTTGATAGTTGGGGGTGCCAGAGGGAAATTCGTTAGTTGGGAGTGTTATTGGCCAAAAAGTGATAGTTAGGATTATTTGAAGCCAATAACCCTTTGTTTAAAGGGACTTGTGACGGTGTTAACCCCTGCCCCCCCCCCACCCCCACCCCCACCCCATCCGGAACCCGAACACTACCCCGATGATGACTGCCCCCTTCCACCCTTACAGAGCCGGTCCTGAGAATTCAAAAAAAAAAGGTCTGGGACGAATAAAATTCTGGGCCCCAGACCCCTAACTTATAAAGTCAAAAACTCATATAAAAAGACTTCTGAACTATAATTTCTTTTATGAATATATATAAAAAGAATTTTTAAAAAATCTCGGGCCCTCCAAATTGTCCGTGAAGAGCGGTTAAAAAGTGTATTTTAATTTATATTAATCGTCCCCTAAATACACTAAATTGGGTATAGATATAATAGTTTAATCGTTTTTTATAATTAGTGTGTTGAGAAAGCAAATAAGCTAAAATGGTGTAGTTAAGTTGAACTCGATCTATAACATTATCATGTCAAATTCATTACCATTCTCCTTTTATAAAAATTAGTTTAAACCTCTTTAAATAAATAAATAAGAAAGAAAAGATAAAAATAACAAAATGAAATATTAATTATTTTATTATCAAATGCTTATGCTGAGTTGTTCACACAATATTTACTGTTCTTGCCAAGTGTTATGCTGTTATTGGCCCACGTGGCAGCAGTCAACGATTATATATATATATTTTTTTTTCGTTACTGTAAGAGGTTATGTATTTGTATGTTTAAAACGTTAAACATTTAGTTGTTTTGTTCGTTGGTTACGTCCAGTGTGTTCTTTGCGTCGGAGCCGAGTTCTAGCTTTGCTGTATTCGTTTTTTTTACCTTTTTTTTCTTATGTTAGGTTATATGTTGTACACGTGTTTCTTTTCGTTACACGTGTTCATCATTCTTTTAGCACGTAATGCTCGGTTTCTCACAAGCTTCTTACACCTGTCTTTCTTGCGTATAAGAGACTTGATTCAGTGGGTGTGGCCGGTTCTTGCTTCACTTTCACTCTCTTCCGATCGCCGGTTTACAAGGTGCGGTTTCTTTGTTTCTTGCTTTATCTTCAACGATTTTGTGGGTAGTATGGTGTTAAAGACCTCATTTTGCGCATTTGTAGTCTTCTTATAATATTACCAAATAGACAGGGTGGTGCTTCAAGCGGAGGTCGATCTCAGGGAGAGGTAATAGCTGATTTCGTGCTCATCAATTTGACTGTGTTATCATCTCGCTTGCCTTTAGATTGTTCTGAAATTATTTCTTTTTATCTGTAACTTATACTTCATTTCATTTTCTTTTTTATGTATCTGTTGCATGTTGAAATCGTTTTAATTTCTTACCATATGGTGTTATATGACCGTTTATTGGGTTAAAATTAGTACTATTCAAGTCAATTTAGCTATTGTTTGAACTCAATTTGGGTGATCCGGTTAGTGACGTTCAGTTAAATTTGGGGCTTTTTTTACCTGTGGTTTGACTCTGTTTCTTCTTGCTTTTGATCTCTTTTTTACGTTATTAATCATCGTTTCATGTGTAGGGTGCTGCCTCAATTGGAGCTTCATTTCGGTAACATGTATTGATTATATTCCATTTAAATTTTATGTAATATTTGTAAAATGATGAATTCAACCAGTCCGATGAACCATTAATGCGTGCTATATGTTTTTTAAAACAAAATGAGGACAAACGTCATCCTTTTAACCATTTAGTTTTTACTATTTTGGCTTCTCTTATACTGTTTTTCGCTTATTTGTTGTGTGAAGGATGTAATACTGCCACTTCTTTGAAGTGTTAGTACATAGGATTATCTACTTTGTTCTAATGTTTCTTTTGTTTCGACTAATGTTAGATGCTACCTCCATATGTTAATAAGTATCAATTACCATTTAGCTTTTAAAATACTTATGATGATCCCCTAATAAATGATTGTTGCGTTCAAGAAGTCCTCTGTTTACGTTGATTCTGATTGTTTACGAAAATGCACTTTCTGTTTTAGACAACGGAACGGAAGAAAGAGGACTTAAAGGAATTGGTGCTATACTACCAGAGAACGATCCCTTTCCGATTAATGTGCGTGTTATAAAAAAAGTACGCTCCTTTTACACCGAAGCAGAAACCACATGACCGTTAATACCTTCTCACTGATACGAATGTAAGTAATCAACATACAGTATTTGAATGCAGGAACAACCTGATTACTGTAATACCAACTTCGTTTTCAGGGTAATGCAATTGAATTATGCACTGATATAAATGACAATGCCACTTATTCTATCTTGGAAATCGGGAAATGCTACACCATAGACAACTACATATGTGACCATCAGTGATCATTTGAACGGATTATCCCTCACCCAGCATCGATTGTAGTCACCGACGACACGTCAATTGTCTCTATTCCAGATCCAGGAACACCTAGGTACCACTATAACTTTGCTCCTTATGATCTGATCATCTACAGAATCAGAAAGAATGCCATACTCACAGGTAATGTAAAATTAAAGTTTGTTGATCCATCACTAAGATTTACACATTAACTACTTAAAAAACTAACTTGAGATTACCTGGGACGTGCTGAAAGCACTACTGATATGATCAAAAGAGGAGGCAGGAACATGTAGAAAAATACAATCCTCGACGAAAGGTGTGAATATAAACACTTACAATTTGAAGTTTTATTTTTCTATCTGTAAACTTTACAGCCCGCTAACCACGTCACATACTTGGTATCCTCAAATAAACTTTGGAATCTGTTATGTAGTTGTACTTCAAATCTAATTTCGTTACAACAAAATACTTCGACTACCAAAAGGAAATTTTAGAGGTAAAATAGCAGTGACTAGGTAGCTTGCAACTACTGTTGAAAGTAACCTGCTATCATTCACAGAGATATTATTTTTTAGAAAAATATAGAACAAATTGTGGGAGTACACACAAAATGTTTTAGGTTATTCTAAAAAGTGATCCGGTCCATACCTTAATTTTTTCACTCATTTTGATCTAAATTATTCTATGTTGGTCTCGAAGATTATTAAAACAATCAAGGGGTTGGGACCATACCATGTAAGAAGAGAGGAAGAACTATACTTTTTGATCCAAGACAGTTGTGTTACTGCCTCATTGCTGTTCCTATTGTTTTTTTCAAATTCTCAAAAACTTGGTATTTATTATTTTGAGTTTAATGATTTGGGTATAACTTTGTCTTCATAACTGTTTAGGATCAGATGAAATGACTTAGTAATAAGCATTTAAAAGTCTTATGTAATAGCTAATTCACTGGTGTTAAATTATCACTTTGGCCCATATTTATAAGCTCCATACTCCATAGTGTTATTTTTCCTCTTTTAGATGCTTTCATCAGAATTCACTTGATAACCGAACCACGATTTTTAGTTCTTTTTGGTCAATTTTATTTTTTTAATTGACCTAACCACGATTTTAAGTTCTTTTTTGGTCAGTTTTATTCTTTAACTGACTGAAAAAGGAAAAAGTGCCTAAAGGAACACCTTTGCCACCAAATCAGAGAGAAGAAATTAAGAGTGAAAGAGATTTGAATTTAGAGAGAGAAAATATGTATTGATTCTGATAGTGATACAAGTAAATTGGAAAAGATACAAAAAGATCCCTATTCTAGGTCTAATCTTGAATATTTATAGGCTTGCGATCACGTCCTCTTGACCTTTAGCTCGAATCTTCCCC
This sequence comes from Deinandra increscens subsp. villosa, assembly GCA_039602395.1. NCBI lineage: Eukaryota > Viridiplantae > Streptophyta > Magnoliopsida > Asterales > Asteraceae > Deinandra > Deinandra increscens. The sequence continues at coordinate 80,042,635 of JBCNJP010000023.1, read as the reverse complement.
AGATCCTCGCCTTGCATGCACCTATAAAACCATTATTATTTGCCCGAGGACTTAGATGCGCGATGGTCGGATGTAAACACACATCCGACAACCTCATCTATTCATCAAGTCCCCAAGTCTATTAAGTATAATGTTAGGATTAATAGACTTTAACGTTCTAAAAGAGATAAAATTTGAAAATTTGAAATCTTATCTTTTACTTTTGACGGTTCATCTTCACACATCCGACATCATGCTATATGCGCTTGTACAGTACAACCATTTTATACTTTATGTCACATCTATCTTTTCAGGAAAGTTTCGCTATAAAAGCGCTTACTTAATTCTGATAACTTCTTTTTACTCTCAATTTTACTCCGCCTTAACTCCTCCCCATTTACTCCAAAATTTTCGACTTCATCTTCTTCACCATTACCAGGTTAGTTCTCCCCCCTTTTTTTTTATAACAACTTTCTTTCTTCCATCTATTCCTTTCAAACTTGCATTATGTCATCATCATCCAAATCTTCTAGCCTTGAATCAGTTTTAAAAACCGATTCTTCAAAACCTGCAATGAAACCCGAAAACCCTAAAATCGAAAAAATTCCAACAAAACACAACCTGAGTATATCATTTTGCTCGATTTCCCAAGAAGATCTTGATGCATTTGTCGAAGAATTTCAAATTCCTTTGGACCTTAACCCTATTTTACCTTCTGCCGGAAAACCTATTTACCCTTTCCCAGCAAACAAAATTGGGTTGTACTTTGATTTCTTCAAACAAGCCAATTACAGAATTCCCTTTACCTCGTTCCTTTTTAAAACCTTGGATTATTTCGGAATTCACATTACCCAGTGCAACCCGCCGGGTCTGTCTATTTTAAACCATTTTGAACTAGCGTGCCGAGCCTTAGAAATTCCTCCTAATGTTACCTTGTTTCGTGCTTTTTACCGTCTTACTATGGCCGGAAACTGGTACACCTTTGAGAAAAGGCGAGACCTGAATCCCATTTGCAGCAGCAAACCCCCCACAAACCGCTTATGGAAAAATCAGTTTTTTTATCTTGATCACACATGCGTCCCCACAACCATGACCTGGCGTGATCCTAAGTTTGCCATTCGTGATGATGCCCCAAAAAAGGAAACTGTTAATCAAAAGCATTTTTCTCGCATAAGTGAACTTTCTTTTCCGGTTCGTAAACTCCCTGAAGGCATTCTGGTTGCCGCTCAAATTAGCACAAACTGGCATGTTCCTCACTTGCGACCTTCCCTCTTTAACGAAGGCGCTAGTGAGTGTTTTACCTTATGTCTTTATTTTTTGCTTATTTTGCTATTCCGTTTTTACTTTACAAAAACCAACACAATCCATCAACTAACTAACTGTTACATTCCTTTATCAGAAATGGACCTGTCTGGTGTATTGAAGCTCCGAGATTTTTCTTCCCTAACTTTTGAGTCAGCGAAAGATCCCACCATGGCAACTCCTGTTACCGACCAAACCGGTGCCACTTCCAGCAATGTAATTATCCCTGAAGTAAAGCAACCCAAAATTCAAGAAAATGAATCAGCACAGAATCCCCCCATAGCAACTACCAAGAGAAAGAAGCACACTGCTAGAGGTCACCATGAGTCTCCCAAGAAAGATGAGGTTCCTGTGAACAAGAAGAGCAAGAAGGAGCCCCTGAAAAGAACCGAAAAATCGACAGATGCTGATGTTTCATCTACAGTTACCCAAGGTGAGAAGCTCAATCAAAAGGACTTAAAAGAGGATCCCATCCCTCGTCGCTCTCCAAGGCATAATGTTCAACATACCTCATCGAATATCAATGACAGTCCCCCCACAAGCGAAACTCAAATGAGCCGACTTGCGGATGTTTCTTCACCACCTGAAAGTGCCAGCTTTAACTTCGAAATGCTCAAAGATTCTCCACTTAGTCCACCTAGCTTATCTCACATGATCACCAATGATGACATCACTATAAATGATTATTTTTCCACATCCCCACCAGCCACCTTGGAAATAACTGAAAAGAATCCTTCTTTCATCCTTACCTCCGATCGCCCCATCATTCCTCCTGCCCAAGTTAATCCCTCTCAAGCTCTTACGCCTACCAATCCGAACACTTCGAGCTCCAACATTTCTACATTCCTTCCATCTTCCCAAAATGAGGTTGAATGGCTAAAGAATGAACTTGCATTGGTCAAGACAAGAAGAACTGCTGGGTATAACTTGGGAGAGTTATTTCTTCCTAGCTGGAATATCAGTAACAAAGATACTGTTACAGATTCTGCCACAGCAAAGAACATGTTTTTGCATTGCTCCACCCCAAATGATGTAAAATTTCTTCAAAGTCTTCCTCCATCTGTTCTTGCCGCTCGCATTACTGCTATTCATGCTGAGAGTCAATCTATCATTCCTGAGCTGTACAATCGTTGGATTAGGGCCGAGAACGCCAACTTGTCGAGTGAAATCTCCCAGATGCAAAACCCGGTTATGCAGAACAAAATACAGGGTTTAGAGAAAGAAAAAGTTGCACTTGCGAAAGCAAAAAATGATGCTACTCAGAAGAGAATTATGGCGGAACTCGCACTGAACGAGGCCCGGTCAATGATTGATATGCTGAAGAAACAACAAATGATTCTTGAGAAGAAGAATTCTGACACCCTATCAGAGACAGAAACTTTGCTGCAAGAAAAGCAATTGCTCACTGAGCAAAAGCAAACAATTTCTAATGGTAAAGTCTTTTCCTACATAAAATTCTGCCTTGGTGTATTCCTAACTTTTCCGTGACTCTATTTGTGTAACTTTTTCCGTCCTTCCAGAAGCATTTCTTTTAAAGGAAAAATTGAGCCATCAACAACATGAATTTGAAGAAAGACAAAAAGCTCTTGAGATGAAGGTGAAAGTACTAACCGAAGAAAAGCAAGTTCTGGAAAATGACAGATCCTGGTTATTAAAGGAAGGTGTCGATGCAGTTGTGAGAAAATTGTTCAAAGATCCGGACATGATATCTGCTGTCGGGAACATTAATAATGCTATGAATGCATGCGGCGTGAATGAATGTCTAATTCTCGGCTTTCAGTATGCAAATATGCCCGCTTCTTCTGTGCTGTCAACGAAAGAATTCGACAGAAATGCTAACAAGAAGCTTTCAGAAGCCACCGAAGCTTTTAAACGTCTGCATATTCCCTTTCTGAAGCAACTGTCGGATCTACACAATGCTCCTCTTCAAGCAATCAAAGATGCTGTTCTTGGCGATGAACCACCTCCCCAGGCTGACAAACCTGGATCTACAACCGACTCACATCCTACACCGTCTGGTTCTGTTTGATTACCCAGCATCTTTTATCCTCCTTATGCTTTTTGAAAAGACATTTAGTTTCTTGCAACAATACCCACTTGTATGTGGATGATCTTTTGATGCGTGCATGTGTAAGGCTTTTGAACCTTGTTCGTTATCTGCATATTTGAATGACTGCATGCTTTTGTTTAACATATTTGCTCTATACATTTTCCCTTCTTCTTCTCTTTTTTTTTTATATTATATATTTTTTTTATAACTATCGTATTTGCATGTTTGATCAGGCATGCAAATAGAAAGATTGTTATAAAAAGAAAAACTTGTTATCTCACTAAATATGCTCCATAAGCATAATAACATTAATTATGTCAAATTGACTTTATCATATTGGAACATATCCAATCCTTAAAACGAAGCATATCTTCTTAACTCAGTTAGGCCATACTAACTTTGTTCACATTATACTTGTTATAACAATTTGGAACATATCCATTTGTTTAGTCAAAGCATATTCAACTTGTTAAAATTAGAACATATCTAATTTCCTTGCTTAAAACATATTTAAGCCGTTTGATCGAAACATATTCAATACCATAAGAATTTGCACATAGCACATTCACACATGAAAAGTGTTAACTCATTTTGCACAAAACAATGAGTTTCTGTTATTAACATTGAGCCATACTCAAATTGTACAAAGTCTTCTTTATCATATTCACTAGTACTATAGAAGAAATATAAGAACAAAGATTTGCCTCTGTAGAATTTTTCACATGAGCCATCTACACATGGTATTTCCGCAAGTGAATGCCATTCCATGACCTAGGCAAAACCTTTCCATCCCCATCTTCCAGCACGTAAGATCCCTTACCTAAAACTTCCGAAATTTTATACGGTCCTTCCCACTGAGGTGTTAACTTTCCAAGTTTCAAAACCTTGCTAACATCATTGTTACGCAATACCAAGTCCCCTTCCTTAAAGTAATAAATTTTTGCATGAGCATTGTAATACTTTTCCATTTTTGCTTTATACTTCCCCTCTCTAATTGCCGCAACTTCCCGTCGCTCTTCCAACATATCCAAATTTTCCCTTATCAAATCATCATTATTCCCTTGTTCAAGCATTCTTCGAGTTGGTACTCCAACTTCTGCTGGTATCACTGCTTCTGACCCATATGTTAAACTAAAAGGTGTCTCACCATTAGCTGTTTTCGGCATTGTTCGATAGGCCCAGAGCACATGCGCCAGCTCATCAACCCATCCGCCGCCTGCCTTTCCTAATCTCGTTTTGATGCCCTCAACTAAACTTCGGTTAACTCGCTCCACTTGCCCATTGGCTTGAGGGTATGCCACAGATGCAAAAATTTGAGTTATAGCCAACTCCTCACACCATTCCCTAAAGGGATTATCTGCATACTGCTTGCCATTGTCGGAAATGATGTACAATGGTAAACCAAATCTACATATAATGTATTCCCAAACGAACTTTTTAACTTGTGCCCCAGTAATGTTCGCAACTGCTTTTGCTTCCACCCATTTAGTAAAATAATCCACAGCCACAATTAAAAATTTTACCCTTCCTGCAGCTTCAGGAAATGGTCCTACAATATCAATACCCCACTTTTGGAATGGCCAGGCAGACACTATTGGCACCATTTCGTGTTTGGCTTTCAAACTAACTGGGGCGAATCTTTGACACTCATCGCATCTTTTAAGTATATCATTAGCAAACTTATGCATGTTAGGCCAGTAATACCCTAACAAGATCAGCTTATTAACCACCATTCGAGGGCCCATATGATTACCACATATTCCTTTATGAACCTCACTAATTACATAGACAGCCTCTTCCTCAGTTAAACACTTCAACAAAGGTCCCACATACGTCCTTCTGTATAACATCCCCTCCTGAATCTGATATTGCAAAGACTTAACCTTTACCTTTCTAGCCTCCTCTTTCCCTTCTGGCAACTGTCCTGAAATTAAATACTCATATATTGGCGCATACCAGGCTGGTTCAGCCATTGCCACATCCGATACTTGCTTCTTTAATATTGAGGGGGCATCTAACACTTCAACTCTTATTTCCTTTCCCAAGTGTTTAAAAGATGTGGAGGCTAACTTGCTTAAAACATCGGCTTTTTTGTTTTTACTTCGAGTCACATGTGTAACCTCGCATTTATTAAACTCCTTCATCAGAATCTTGACTTGATCCAAATATAGTGCCATCGCAGCACTTTTGGTTTCATAATCTCCACTGATGTGCTTTACCACTAATAGTGAGTCAGTACATACTTGCACCTCATGCGCCTCTAACATCTTCATCATCCTTAACCCTGTTTGGCAAAAACTTGTAAATACGTAATACTGAAAAAGTTAAATAAAGAATAATAAATTTTCCTATTTTAATTCCCAAGTAACCTGCCAACACAGCCTCATACTCAGCCTCGTTATTTGAAACTCCAAAATTAAACCTTATAGCATAAGTCATTTCATCTCCATCTGGACTTATAATTAAGATACCTGTAACTTACAATACAACAGAGTTAAAGTCTATTATTGATGTATTGTTTAATATGTAAAAGATAAAAATAAACCCCTTATTTCATACAAAGAAACTTAAGAAAATCTTACCTGCCCCTGCCCCTTCACTTCCGGTCGAACCATCTGTAAATAATTTCCATGACAAAACCTTTTCCACATCCAACACAACTGTCGATTCTTCCGGATTTACGGGCATCTCAGCTAAAAAATCAGCAACCACCTGACCTTTAACGGCAACTCGTGACTTAAACTGTATGTCAAATTGACCCAACTCCACAGCCCATTTAACCATTCTTCCAGACATTTCTGGTTTCCGCAACACCTGATTTATTGGATAAGATGTCAATACTTCCACACAATGTGCCTGAAAGTATCTTCGCAGACGCCTTGTAGCCACAATTAATGCAAGTACCAACCTTTCCATCGGGGCATATCTTTGTTCATAATCTTTCAGTACCTTACTTACATAGTAAACTGGCATCTGACCTTGTTCTCTTTCTGCTATCAATACTGCACTCACAGATCCTATAGTTGCCGCTATATACATTGGCAGTGTCTCCCCTACAGTTGGGGCTGTTAAAGTTGGCAATTCGGTCAACACCTTTTTCAATTCTGCAAATGCATCTTCCGCTTCTTGCGTCCATTGAAAATTTTCTTTCCCCAAACATTCTTTTAAAACTTTCATGAAAGGTAATGACCTCTCAGCCGCCTTAGCAACGAATCTATGTAATGCAACTAATCTTCCATTCAAAACCTGAACATCTTTTATCGAGGTTGGCGACCCCATCTGTAATACTGCTTCCACCTTTTTTGGACAAGCACGTATCCCTTCATTAGATACCATCATCCCCAGAAACTTTCCACTCTGCATACCAAAAGAACATTTCTTTGGATTCAATTTCATATTTATACTTCGCAACTTTGCAAATGTTTCCTCAATGTCCCTGAACATACTATCCTCCTCCCTACTTTTAATCACAATGTCATCAACATACGCCTCCAGATTTCTTCCTACCTGATCTCGAAAAGTTTTATCCATTAACCTTTGATAAGTTGCCCCTGCGTTTTTCAACCCGAAAGGCATCTTGGTATAACAAAACAACCCTTCCCTTGTGATGAAAGTGGTTTTATCCTCATCCTCTACGGCCATCTGTATCTGATGGTAACCTTTATACGCATCCAAAAAGCATTTCCACTTAAATCCTGTAACCGAATCTACCTTCCAATCAATCTCTGGCAATGGATAACAGTCCTTTGGGCATACATTATTTACATTTTTAAAATCAATACACATCCTCCAGGAGTCGTCTGGCTTTTTGACCAACACGGGATTCGATACCCAATCCGAAAATTGTATTTCTCTCAAAATGTTTGCTTCTAACAACTTATCTACTTCCGCCTTTACAACTTGCGCCCGTTCATTATCCATTCCTCTCTTCCGTTGCTGGTACGGAACACTTCCTGGATACAAAGCCAACTTGTGTTCTGACAAATGCCTCGGTACTCCAGTCATATCAGAAGGTTCCCACGCAAAAACATCCACACTTTTAGTTAACAAATCATATAATTTTTCCCTTGCATTCCCTGTCAAACGGTCTCCAATTTGCAACTGCTGATCTGGATACCTTGGGTTAATTGCCCACTTATCCATTTTCATAATAGCTTCCCTATCTTCTTTTTGCGTTTCCGGTAACCGAACAGCACACACCTGTAAACACCCATCAGAAGCTAAGGATGCAACTCCCCTTGGTGTTGGAAATCTTATCATCCCATGAGTTACCGATATTACCGCCCCCAATTGACTCAGAACTGGCCGCCCCAAAATAACATTATGAGAGGATGCAGCACTGACTACGAGGAACGTAACTTCCAAAGCCCGAATCTGCTCCCCCACTCCTATAACCATTGGCAGAGTAATTTTTCCCAGAGGTCTAACCATTTCCCCCGAAAATCCCATTAAAGGAACCCTTGATGGTACCAACTTTTGTTGCACCTCTACCCCCATTTTTCTGAAACATTGTTCATACATTATATCAACCGCACTTCCACAATCCACATAAACCCTTTTAACTTCGTAAGTTGCCATCATAGCAGCTACCACCACAGGTTCCTCTCTTGCCATTTGCCTTAGAAGTGGAGGAAAAGTAATTTCTTGATATTGCCAATCATCCTGCTTACTTATTTTTTTCTTTTGAAACTTTTCCAACTGATGACGCTTTACCCCAACCATATTAATCACCTTAGTTGGCTCAGTAACCCCTTTTAGAACCTTTACTAAATGTCCCAACTTACCAGATCTTACTGCTTTATCAATCTCCTTCTTTAATGCCCAACATGCATCGGTCGTGTGACCCCTATCTTGATGAAAATCACAATACTTGTCGAGATTCTTCATAGGAGGAGCTTTTATTTTTGGAGGAGCCTGAAATTGAACACGCTCAGTCGACAAAATTTCACTTGGAGTTTTAATAAGTTCCACAAATTTATCATGCCGAGTTGAAACATAACCATTTCTTGACTGAGCTCCAGCATATCCTGCCCTAGCAACTACGGGTCGAACCCACTTATTTTGAAAATTCCCCATATTACTTCTTATTGGACCCGCATACCTTCTGTTAACCTGACCTGTCCCCACATATCCGCCCCGAGGAACCAAATTACGACCTTCTGTTTGAGTAAAACTTCCACATGCATTTTTCCCCCTAACATAAGCCTTAGCCTTATCCATCAAAACTTCCATAGACTTCGGAAGATCCTCATGCAATTTCTCGACCAACTGAGCACATCTAACTCCATGACAAAACCCAGAAATACGCAACTGGTCGCCTGCACCAGATATTTTCATGTTTTCTCGATTAAAACGACCTATAAAGTCTTCAATTGACTCTTGATCCCTACGCCGGATATTATGTATTTCTGTCGGATCTCTTGTGCATTTTTTCTGCTGACTAAACTGCCTCAAAAACTTTCCCTTTAAATCCTCAAAACTAACAATTCCACCAACCGGAAGTGCATCAAACCAAACCCTGGCTATACCAGTGAAAGTCTGTACAAACATATGACACCAAGTCTCTTCCGCCCAATTTTCTATCCTAGCAGCAGAGTAGAATTCAAACACATGATCATCCGGATCTGCTAATCCACCATACTTACTCACCGTTGACGGCATCTTTAATTTGCGAGGAAATGTTGCTTCCGCAATCCACGAGGCAAACTTTGATTGTGATGTCATGGACTCCGGCATATACGGAATAACCATCTCTGCATCTTATTAGTATTTAAAATAATTAACAACCCCCAACGATACGTGGATCAAACCACAGACATGGTTTCAACGAACTAAATGTTGACATAACTTTATAATTGTGAACTATTATAAACTTTTCTTCAAAAGTAACATTTGCTTTTAGTTTTGTAAAAATTAAAGACTCTAAAGAATCATTCTTAGTAAGTAAAGAAAATCAATGATCTGTACGATTATCATAAAATTTTCACACATTACCATCAATGATTTCAAAACATAAACCTCATACCTTTTACCGAAGGTTCCACCGCTTTTACTGTTTTCCGATCATCATTTACCGCGGACGGTCGCCGGTTCTGGAGTTTATTCTGAAATTTTGCCAGCTGAATTTGCATATCATCAGCTTCTTCTTCCATAGATCGTTGTTCTTTCAAAAACATCAACAATTCCTTATTTCTTCGCAAAAAATCAACATCCAGCTCCGATAAATCGTCATCGTCCACCTCCTTTCCCGGTGATTTCGTATTCTTCATACCGACATCGCTATCGAAAACAACCATATCTTGTTTATCAGAAACATCCTTAACCACAGACTTCTTTGATCCATCAGTACTCTCAGGAATTAACGTCTTCGAATCCATAAATGAAGTCGTGAAGACCGAAGTAGTCTTAAGTGGCGATTCATCAGCAGAAAAACCCGAATTCTGCCGAAAAGACGAACTCGACTTCAATTTTTCGTTTGAAGCCGTAACCGAAAAAGTTTTATCCAAATCACTCATCGTCAAATTCAACACTCAATCACGAAGGATCCAGTCAACTAATGGATGGCGCCACTGAAAAAGGAAAAAGTGCCTAAAGGAACACCTTTGCCACCAAATCAGAGAGAAGAAATTAAGAGTGAAAGAGATTTGAATTTAGAGAGAGAAAATATGTATTGATTCTGATAGTGATACAAGTAAATTGGAAAAGATACAAAAAGATCCCTATTCTAGGTCTAATCTTGAATATTTATAGGCTTGCGATCACGTCCTCTTGACCTTTAGCTCGAATCTTCCCCAGATCCTCGCCTTGCATGCACCTATAAAACCATTATTATTTGCCCGAGGACTTAGATGCGCGATGGTCGGATGTAAACACACATCCGACAACCTCATCTATTCATCACTGACCTACTTAGTGAAAAAGGAAAAAGTGTCACCAAGAGCACTTTTACCGCCAAATCAGGAAGATAAGACAAAAGTGAGAGAGAACTGAGCTTAGAGAGAAAAATGATGATTATTGATTGAGAATGTTACAAGTGAAATGATACAAGTGTCCCTAATCTAAATCTAATCTTGAGTATTTATAGGCTTCTAATTCCACTTCTCCGGCTCTTATCTCGGATCTTGACTCAGATCCTCGCCTTGCATCCACCTGTAAAACCACTTACAATATTTTGAGGACTTAGATGTCCGATGGTCGGATATGCAGACATATCCGACAAACTCATCTACTCATCACTTAGCAATGTGTATTCTCTATTTGATGTTTCAATTTATGTTCATTAGTTCTGTGATTTCTTCTTCCACTTTCTTCAACCTAAATATAAGGGGGAATAAATGGCACTTGAGGAGTTGGATATGGAGCTAGAGGAACTGACATTATGAATCCAGTCAATAAAAGTAAAAAAAAAAAGTTGCTATTTGATCCTGGATTTATGCTTTCAAAAGTCAAAACTGACTACTTTTGAAGCATTGATTGTAACATTTTCCTACCACCCTCATCTTTCACCTGTAAAAAATCAAGAAACAAAACAGAGGATTAAAGAAGGTGACTTTCTTCAAGAAACAGAGTAAGGAATTTTGTAACAAAACACCCACATGAAATGAAAGCTTTGCAATTAAGCAGACATAAATGGAACAAAGTGGATGGATGGATTACATATTCTGAAGCGCATTTTTATTTTATGAACTGGCCTAATTAAAAAGATATAGGTCAAGGGTCTTGGATTTTATATTTGAGTCAACTGTTTGCACCATAATCTCAGCTGAATAAAGAGAAAAATTCCAAAGTAAATAAGTTTGCTACATTTTTCTGTTTTAAATAAATTTAAATGAAATTTCCATTTATATATGGGTTTTGTGTTTTTGTTTGATGTCTTATTTTTTATTAAGTTTGGTTTGTGTGTTTGTTTAATGTTATTATGTTTGATTCAATGATTTGCAGGGGCTACATTGTGCGGGAGCTGTTTTTTTATGTTGTTGCATTTATGTGCTACATTGTGCAGGTGTTGTTTCGTAATGTTGTTGCCTTTATGCTCATCCGGTTTGTTGTTATGCTGTACTACAATCTCTTCGACTATTGTGCTCTTACCAATTTTTTTATGTTTGTTGCAGGTGTGTATCGTTATTTCTGAAATGAAATGCAGGTACCATTTTTTTACTTATGTTTTGTTTCTTAATTGTGCTTTGCTTATTCTTTTGTTTCTTAATCCTCTTTTTTAGTTATGTTTTGTCTCTCGATTGTGTTCTGTTAATTTCAGTATTCCACTGCAATCCTTTTCCACTAGAAAGTCTAGAAAACGCAAAAGAGGAGGAGGACTAGATCTTTTCTATATCTGAATCAACTGATCAAGGCTAGATGAAAATTCTAAATTTAAAAGGGCGAGAACATCATAATTTGTATATTCTGTAACCAACACTAGCCAAATAACGTTTTGAGGTGGGCATATATCATATGACATATTCTAGCAAAACATCTTATATAACGACAAACGTACCGAAATAGACTTGCTGTTATGTTCTTCAATATGTTTTATGCTTGATTAATCTTATGAGATCTTCTTGAATTTGCTTTACGACCCGCGGCGAAGCGCGGATCGGTTTACTAGTCTATATTATTGTGAAGTGTGATCTCGTGAGTTTCAAATCACAGGTAACAATTAATTAGTTTGGTCAATTGGAAAAGAAGCATCGCAGAGAATAAAAGGGGTTCAACAAGTATTGGGCTCTGAGTTGGATAGACAGCTGGGCTACTAGCAAATTCTTTGTGTACATTAAATATTTGGACCTATTGGCTGAAAAAGGGATTAGTGGGCTTCTCATCTTTTGATACAAATAAAAATGAGATTTTTACATATATCCCCTTATTAAAAGCCCCGTAATTACATATATATCCAATGCTAAACTTTAATTACATATATACTCACTAGGTTAGTAACCCGTATACTACACAGGCTGAATATAAATTTATAATATTAGATAAATACAAAGAAAAAGATAATAATTAAGAAATTTGAAAATTATGATTGATATAAAATTCTTATTATTTGACAAGTTGTTGATTACTTTCCACAAAAGATTAAAATTATTGAGTAAATTAATCAAATCTATATTAACTTTATCAAAATTTTAAAATAAAAATTTAGTTTTGATAAAATTGGTAATTAATCTTAATTGATTATTTACTAAATTGGTGATTCAATGTGAGCTTGACATGTGACGGTGATGATGTGGACACTTTATAAATGAAACATGTGGCACAAAATTTATTGCTTTATTAGGATTAAGATTTCCTATGAAATTACCCACATACCCTTCTAATATTAAAAAAGAAAAATAAAAAAAGAATTTTAATTAAGAACGTGAATTCCTACGATAGACAGTAGCCACGTTCCTTTCTCGGCTTAGGCTATCCGTAATGGGGCTCCATGGGGGCGACATGGAGCCCTATAGCGCCCGCCACCGCCCCCCGGGGCGCCATGTTACTCGAATTGGGGCTGAGCGCCATGTTAATGGCGCCGTGTGAGTTGTGAGGTTTTTAAAAATCCGACCGTTGAACGGTCATTTCCCTTTTTTTTTAACCTATTTCAAACCACTATAAAATACTATCTTCATTCCATTTTTTATACACACTCCTCCACCCATCTCTCACTTTTTATAAAATTTTTTCTACCTACAATCAAAATGTTTCCCCGTGGCGGACATTTTTATAAAATCTTTTTAAGATATTTTATAAATTAAAATAATACTACAAACAAATTAAAATAATAACTTTATAATTTTTGTGTAAACGCAGGTAATAGTCAAGACCTTGTGACTTTTTGGTCGCAAATTCGTCAAAAGTTTTTCGTTCAAATGAAACAGGACCCGTACCGACCTAACGATTCGTTCTCGGGAAAGTGGACGGAAATGAACAAGAGGATGCAAGCATTTTCCAACGTATACGGTCGGATTAAAAGTGCTCGATCGAGCGGTGCCGACGACCAAGACATCATCATAGCGGCATTGGCGGAGTATCGCGCGACCGCGCCGGCGTTTAACAACCTCAAGGCTTGGGAAGTGGTTCGCGATGCACCAAAGTGGATGAATCAATCCGATCTCTCAAAGCCGACAAGACGACCAAGTAAAAAATCAAAAACGTCATCTTCCGTCGCCGCCACCGACTCCCCTAATTTGTCCGACGCACGAGCATTTGATTTGAACGACGGGTAGGGATAAGGCAAAGGCAAATGCGAAGGGGAAACGAACGGCCTCCTCATCGACAAGTCAAGCACCATCCTCCGACTACTCCGTTCGACATGAAGAAATGCGCGAACGTTTTGATGATTTTTTGACACTTAAGAGAGAACAAATCAATGTCGTTAAAGCTCGGAAAAAAAAGCGTTGGAGAGGCTCATGCAACCGCTACCCGAAGACGAACCCGCTCGTAGCCTCGCGTTGCAAATTCGAGCGGATATCATGAAAGATTATGGCCTTTAGATGTTTTTTTTAAGAATCTAGGTTTGTTTTTTTTTTAATTTCTAGGTTTGTTTTTTTTTAATTTCCATGTTTGTTTTTTTTTAATTTTCATGTTTTTTTTAAGAATGTTGTAAGTTTGTTTTTTTTTTTAAATCTTCTAGTTTTTATGTCTTGTTTTTTTTTTTTTTTTAGTTTTTAATATGTTTAATATTAAATTATATAAAAATGATTAAATAAATAATTAGGTAATGATTGGTAGGGGGGTTATATATGGAGCCCTACTACACCACTTTTGGTATGGAGCCCCTCATGCTGACGTGGACGCCACATGGCGCATAACGCCCACAAGGGGCTCCATCCACTACACTTAGCCATATAAGCCGTAAACGGAAAACAACATAGGTAACGACGGTGAAGAAACACCGGTGGTAATCAAAGAAGATGAAACCCTAGAGAGATTCGGTTAAAGAGAGAGGAACATCCGAAAATATGGAAAGAAAGAGAGAGGAGGATGATATTAACTGTGTCTCATTTACTACTTTTGCTGACAAACAGAGGACACACGTATGATAGAAAATTAGGGTGGCCACCACCTCACATCTAGCCAATACAATTGCTCCATGTAAAAAACCCACTAACAAACCCCACGTTCAATTAAAACAGTTAAGAAGGAGGCATTACAAACTTTAAAGATGGCAAATCAATTTGTACCACAATTAGGTTATAAATATGCCGCATAAAAGGGTTGTACAGAAGGCAAATCAAGTTGGACAATTGGTTGTCAACTGTATATAAGGGAAATAAATAAGAAGGTTAAAAAAAAGGAACACTCCATTGTATATTAGCAACTTCAAAATAATCAATTGTTAGATATGGAGTAAACCAAGATCGATCGGAAAATAATACATAATATAGACGGTGAAATGTGTACTCGTTCTTTTATTTTTTTAAATAAATATGTAATTAATGATATTAAAAGGGAAAAGTATGTAAATACTCATTAAGGGTATAATAGTTATTTAATAAGGTTTTTTTTTTAATGAATTAGATAAATATGTAATATATATGGTTTATGAAGGGTATATACGTAATTAAGGTTTAAGCTTTGGTATATATGTAATAAAATGTCTTAGTAAAGATATATATGTAAAAGCCCCAACAAAATTAAAGGAGGGTTCAATTGTAGGTCAAATAAAATATAAAAAGGAATCATTCGAGAGAGGGGACGACATTAAGGTGAGACGCACGAACAGTGACGGCAGCCCTTTGGCAGTTGTGCACACGCACATAGATCGAAGACAAAGAGAGTGACAATTTCTATTTTTCTTGATTGTTTCATGCGATTGAGAAAGAACCAGCTAATTGTACAGGCGGAAAAGACAAAATACTTTTTACATCTCAAAACGCAGAGTTTTGGCCAAAACGCAGAGTTTTGAGATGAATACCGACAAATGTACAGCCCTAATTACTGATTGATCAATGATTATGTCGTGATTATGTCGTTAACTACGCAGCGTTTTGGATAAAATGATCAATGATTGATCAATGATTATGTCGTGATTGATCAATGATTATGTCGTGATTATGTCTTGTTTTGGATAAAACGCACCGTTAGAATGTCTGATATCATTAATTAAGGCCAAAACGCAGAGTTTTGGCCAAAACGCAGAGTTTTGGGATGTTTTAATAGCAGGACCCTTTATTTATTGTTCACTTTTAATAATTGCGTTGAGAATCTAAGACTTTAGTTGGTTAATTGTTGTGATGACCGATGTGATGGTGACATCATCTGAGTTGTTCATTATGATTGTTGGCTAATTTTATTATAACTACTTTAGGTGAATGATCCTGTGAATCTTTCTGACTTTAACTTATTGTATGCTAGGTGTGCCGGTTTTCCTTGCAATTATAGAGCATCCGCATGCTGAACTCATTTAAAATTAACTAATAAACTGGGTTGGTAGTGGTAGACTGTCATATTTCAGCATTTCCTTGCGGTAGGAATAAAGCAGCCCACTTAAGAACTAGGCTATTAGGTTGACTAAGCAATAGGGAACTATGTCTATGTAATACTAGCATTCAATTAGTTTTACCCAGATAGGTAGCAGATCAAGATCCAGAAGTAGTACATTTCATCATATAAGAGTTCCAGTTACAATTAAGTTTTAGCATTAGTAATTTAGTTAATTGCCCATTTAGTTTCAGTTGTTAGTTTACTTCCAAATCCAATCAAAACAACCAATAGGCAATTTAGTTCAATTCATTAGATTAAATTAGTTAAGTTTAATTTAGGTCAATCTAATCTAGGTTAGTGACAGTAATCTAGATTAGGTAGTTAAAATCTAAATCATTAGTGACCTCTAACTCCCCTGGATTGACACCCTAGCTTGCCCTACTACAGGTTAGTTTAGGTAATTATATAGCGGTCACGACACCCGTTATCAGTCGGGCCCTGGGCGGTCGCCCACCTTGCCCATGCCCTAGGGCCATCCCTGCACCCTTATAAAGATGTCTCGAGAGTAGAGGTGTTCAAACAGGTTCGTGTTAGATAAAAACAACGATAATTGGTTTTTGGTGGAATCGGTTGGGGTTCAAATTAAATTGGATTTTGAGGGACGTTTGACCAGCTTCAAAACCTGGTTTTGACTGTTTTGGTTCGGGTTTAACCGGTTTGAAAGTATAGAGGTACAAACCGGTTTCAACCCTACTCTTCAGGTTGTTTTTGTTAAACCGGTTTCACTACCTGTTCTGTTTGTCAAATTTTTCACCTCTCCCCAAGGGTGCATGACTACCTTCACATGCACAAATCGAAAGACAAGATGATTCTAATCTCTTGCAATTGATCAAGTTATGGCCCAATTTGAACGGCCCATTCCAAGCCTAGTTAAGTTGAAGAGCGTAGGTGATCAGACTTGGTGAAGTATTTCAAGGGCAAATATATAAGGAATTCTTAAAGTTAGTACATGTACATCAATGATCATCTCCTTCCCATGTCAAAAAGGATTAAGTCATGGGTTGAGTTGCAACATTTTTTTTGAACAGCATACAGTTGACTCGTGATACGTCACGGTTACAGTGTGCGCATATAATATATATATATATATATATATATATATATATATATATATATATATATTGGGCCCTTGGGGACAAAAGTAGATTGCACTAATTTTAACGTTATTTTACTAATGAAAATAACGTTATTTTACTAAAGCGTGAAACGCACATATCTTCCTCAAAACTTGACCATTTTCGATGAATTTTATATCCCCGTGATCCTTGTTCGATCCTCTATCCACCTGAACGACCAGAATCCTCTAAAACTTATCCGAACGAAGACCCAAAAAACAAGTTTGCTAAGCTCTTCAAGTCCGCTAAAGCCACCAGAAGTCCGCTAAGGGTCTGAGAAGTTCGCTAAGACCCTTCTCAAGTCCGCTAAGGACTCAAGTTCGCTAAAGCAGAACAAGTTCGCTAAGAATCGAAACAAGTTCGCTAAGAAGAGGAGAAGTTCGCTAAAGTTGATTTAATTCATCCGAATCTTGACTCGCTCGAACCGATCTTCTGTTGACTTTTACGTTGACCCGAACGGTTGACTTTTCAGAAAACGGTCTTCGGTCCAATCTCGCAAGCTTCGATCATCACAACCCAGTCTCTAAATCGATTCACATGGATTCTTCAGTCGAATGCTTCGGTAAACAGATTTGATGGCGTCAGTCACATAGATTTTTGTTCCAACAGACGGTTAATCATGCATCATGTGGTGGAGTTGATAGCCGAAAGACAATGGGTACATGCACTAATCGGTCTTTATCCCGATTTGCTAAGTGTTATATGTCTTATGTCCAAGGCTTGATGCAAAACTACGGAGTCGGGGGTCTCACTGGAAGAAGCCTCTCTATTCCTACGGGGTAGAGGTAAGGTTGTCTACATCTTACCCTCCTCAGACCCTACATTAGCTTCGCTATTGGTGGGATTTACCAAGTATGATGATGATAATGACAGTTGACTCGTGAGTTTAATGAGATGTGAAAATTCAACACACCACTCGAGTCGCAACAAATAACATTCATGACTCTAAACTTAGCATCAACTGATTATAATGATCTAAAAGCACGTTGGCACCGTTGTGGACTTGTGGTCAACTTCTTGAGGGGGACGCAAACTTCACTCTGAGAAAATAGAATGAACCAATTTTGCAAGGAGAAGAATGTAAATCCGGCTCCCGATCAAGCACAAATGGAGAGTTAGGAAGACATATTTAATTTCAACTGAAGTATGGTTCATGATCGATCAATGACGAAGTTCGTAAGTCAAGAAGCTCTACCCTTTGACCACTTCAACAACCCTCGCTTAACAAGTTTGATTTGGTATACTCTCCATTCTCCAACCTCGCACTACTCCAAGACGCGATTGTTTAAAGCTATGGAATGTTGCAAAATAAAATAAAAGATTTAATGATACTTTTTGAAAACTTGCAAACTGACTCCTCACAATTTACCGAAATCGTACATTTATGTTAGCGCTCATTGGATAGATTATTACGGTTGTGTTTAAATTGTTTGGATATCCACACAGGGGAGGAAAACAATCAATTATTACAATACGTAATAAGAACATGTAAATTGAAAAACAAAATATTTTGCATGTTTTTTGAAAACGCTTCAAACAACACTATAGTGGTTGAAATATTAAAACTAAAATATAAATCGATTTGCAACACAGCGTTTTTCCATAGTCGGTGTGTTGCACATATTATAAGTTTCGTTGTGTAAGATGGTTTCGACGCTGAAGAAGTTTGCGATTTCAAAAACGATCTTAGAAACATGTTACACTCATTTTTTTAAATAAAGTATACAAAGATATATGAAATATAGAAAAATATGTAAAAATATGAATTCTGCTTGTCTAGGACCGAATTGGGACGTGCCAACATGTTGGAATTCTACTTTCCAGAATGTTCCTAAGTGCTTTAAAAACAAAAAGAAACTTTAATTTTTTTTCATGATCGTCTTGCATCCCAAACTCGAGCTATACCTTTTCCGGATGAGAGTTTGCAGTGTATTGACGAAATGATCGAGTTGCTTGAGATTTTCAACACCGCAACTACTAAAGAAAACTATCAAGGGTTTATTATCAGACTAGTTCTTTTGTACTTAATATATATTTAGGGGCTGTTTGGTTCAATCTGTTTCATTAAGTGCTGCATTAATAAGCGTCTGGATGGTAAAGACTTGTGTAGAAGACTGGATGAATAAGACATTTTTAAGGTAAATTTCTTAGCGATTCAGACATTTTTACCATTCATGGGTTCCAAACAAACAGTCTGTATTTGTGCGATTTAGACAATTTACCATTCAGACCTCATTAAGAGGTAAACCAAACAGCCCTTAGTGGAAAAAAAGTTTAAAGAATTATATATTTATAAATAAATATAACATTTTCAATTGGAAAGACATAGTATCTTTTCAGTTTTTAAACTTTGACCATAAAAGTTTAATAATTTTACATTTTCTATCTTACAACTTTTAATATATATATTTTTTGTTTTAAGTTTTGTCTCTTCTATTTTGGTCACAAAACTTTTATAACTTTACGTTAGGGAACTTTTTGATTTTCAAACTTTGGCCACAAAAGTTTGATACTTTTACAATTTCTACCCTCTAACTTCTAAACTTTGTTTTTTTAAGTTTTGCCGTCTTCAACTTTGGCCACAAAACTTTTATAATTTTACGTTTTATACTCTTTAAGTTTAAAACATAGTAATCTTATTGGTTTTTGAACTTTGACCACAACAGTTTAATACTTTTATATTTTCTACCCTAAAACACATACAGGCAAATTGGATTTTAATAATCCAAACTATAACCTATTGGCCGATAATAATCCAAACTATCAGTTTGGCCAGTAGCAGTCCCAACTTCCATTTTTGTTATCAGCAGCAGTCTTAGTCCTGAAACATCATACATACACATGATTTACACTTGTTTTTCGTTTGTTTTTGCTTTTATGCTTACTTATTTTGTTCAAACTCATCATTACGTGCCAAAAATCAAGCGTAAATGTATGACAATTATGTTACTGGGATTGCTCCTATATAACAAAAATGAAAGTTGGGACTACTGTTGGCCAAACTGATAGTTTGGATTATTATTGCCCAATGGGTCATAGTTTGGATTATTAAAATCCAATTTCCCACATATAACTTTATATATATATATATATATAGATATATATATATATATATTGTTTTAAGTTTTGTCGTCTTCTATTTTAGTCACAAAATTTTTATAACTTTACGTTAGGGAACTTTTTGGTTTTCAAACTTTGGCCACAAAAGTTTGATACTTATACATTTTCTACCCTCTAACTTCTAAACTTTGTTTTTTAAAGTTTTGTCGTCTTCAACTTTGGCCACAAAACTTTTATAATTTGTACGTTTTATACTCTTTAAGTTTAAAACATTTTTTTTATTGTTTTTATTTTTATACTTTGCCAATAAAACTTTTATAATTTTATGTTTTATACACCTTAAGTTTTTCAATTTTTTTTATCTAAGTTAGAGTTTTCGACTTTGACCATGATATTATTATAGTTTTATTAGAGTTTTACATTTATACCCTTTAACTTTTCTACTTCCGTTTTTAGTATACTTTTATAGTTTTATACTTTCAGCACAAAACTTTTAGACTTTTATGTTTTATACCCCTTGACATTTTACTTTCTTTTATTATTATACATTTATAGTTTTCGACTTTTGCCACGACTTTTTTTTATAGTTTTATATTTTGATCACATTAAAACCTTTTTTACTTAAACTGACGGGTAACGGGTGGTCCGCCGCGAAGCGCGGATGGTCACCATCTTGTATATTACATTTTCAAATGCAAAGGCATAGTGTACTTTTACATTTTTGAACTTTGGCCACCAATTTTTTTTTTTTAGTTTTATACTTTGATTACTAGACTTTTAAACTTTATTTTTTTTAAAGTTTTGTGGTTTTCTACTTTGGCAATCAACTTTTTTTTAGTTTTATACTTTGATTACTAGACTTTTAAACTTTGTTTTTTTTTAAAGTTTTGTGGTCTTCTACTTTCGTCATAAAAATTTCTCAATTTTACGTTTTAAACTTTATGCGGCCATACTTTTAGGGTTTCATAGTTTGGCCACATATGTTTCAAATTTTTACGTTTTCTACCCTCTAACTTTTAACCTTTTTCTTTTGTTTTAAGTTTTGTGGTATTCTACTTTGGCCACGAAACTTTCATAATATTACGTTTTAAGACATAATGAGATTTTATAGTTTCATACTTTGGCCACATAAGTTTCACTTTACGTTTTCTACCCTTTAACTTTTGAACATTATTTTTTTTAAAGTTTTGTGATCATCTAGTTTAGCCACGAAACTTTCACAATTTTACGTTTTGTACCCCTTAAGTTTTCAACTTTTGTTTTTTTGGTTTCCTACTTTAGTCATCAAAGTTTTATATATTTATGTTTTTACCCCTAAAGTTTTATACTTTATTTTTATTAACTTTTGTGATTTCCTACTTTGGTCACCAATGTTTTATACATTTACGTTTTTACCCTTCAACTATTCTATTTTATTTTTATTATTTCCTACTTTGGTCACAAATGTTTTACACATTTACGATGTTACACCTTAAGTTTTCTACTTTGGTTTTTTTTCTTTGACGT
The DNA here is from genome assembly GCA_039602395.1 of Deinandra increscens subsp. villosa. NCBI lineage: Eukaryota > Viridiplantae > Streptophyta > Magnoliopsida > Asterales > Asteraceae > Deinandra > Deinandra increscens. Next base: position 80,021,155 of record JBCNJP010000023.1, on the reverse strand, counting down.
TTTCTATTTTGGCAAATGTTTTACATATTTGCGGTTTTTTGCCTCTGAAGTTTCCTATATATATGTAATGACTAAACTTTTGTAATAACATCAACTTAGTTAACTGCAATCTATGTACTAAAAGTTCACATACTATAGTTTAGTCTTGCTAAAGCAAATAACAAGGGTGGCCCGCCGCAACACGCGGGCGGGTCACCAACTCGTATGAAGTTAAAAATGAATTGTTTAGTGCTATGGTGAAACCAATGAAACTAAAATTCATAAAAATATTTTCAAGAAATGTCACCTGTTTTGACTTGTGCCACCTTCTAAAACCCATGTTCTAATGTAACAAGTTTTGAAACGGTAATTGATAGAATATGTTTCGATTTGTGTTTGTGTGAAGAGGATGTCAATTTTACATATAATACAATAATGATTTTTCATCAATGTATTCAAAATATGTTTAATATTGTAACACCCATCCTCTTTATATGTGGAAATACATGTTTTAGAAAGTCGGCCCCAGTTTTTTTACTTTTACCACGTAATTAACAAAATATAAAAATTATTTCCAAATCATAGTTTGGATCTCACTAGTCCATCTAAATCAGAGTTGCAACGTATATAAACTCCGTTAAATTACGAGTTTATAAATGACCATGTAGCGGTGTTCAGTTCTTCTAGCCTCGGCTCGATCTTGACCCGCATCCTAATAAGTTCCTGCCACCAATACCAGTAACATATTAGTATTAATGGCAAATTCGTAACTAATACAAGTACCACTTTGCCTTTTATCAAACGACCAAATTCATATCGCAACAGGGAACCGCCCGAGCCTCGCATACCGCGAGGACCCAGGCGTATCGCTTGAATCTTCATCACTTCCAAGCGATACGCTTGGAAGTGAATTTCCAGGGATCATGACTGTTTTTGTCAGTTTTTCCTACTTAGTCATATTTTGGGCATTTTCAGTTTGTGCTGCAAAAGTCCCATTCACTTCCACCTTCTTTGGCTATACTTTAACTAAGAGAATATTCAAGCAGCTAAGTATTTATCTTATTTATTTATCTTCTTATCCACTTATAAGGATCAAGCATTTGGGATTCAATTTATAAAAATCCCAACCCCGTTGACCCGTTTCATCCTTTTTGACGAGTAACAAATTGCTCATTTGTTACTTCTTCCACTATCCCCGTTCTATTATACCATACTATTTCTCCATTACAATTATATGAATAATATTGAATGAAGAATTTACATTCGACAATACATTCCATGGGTTCATATACCTTCTTTCTTACTTATAATTCTTCTTAACGTAATATTAATTACGTTAAGCTCACTTTTCACCCAAGGGTGCATGCTTGGAATTATAGCTAGTATAAATACCACCTTACCCAAAGGTTCGCTCTTGTTTAATCTTTTAACTACCATCTTACCCAAACTGGTCATTAATTACATTCTTACCCAAGCGGGTCTTTAAATACATTCTTGCCCAAACGGGTCGTTATATACATTCTTACCCAAACGGGCCTTTATCTACAAACTTACCCAAACGGGTCTTTTTATACATTCTTACCCAAACTGGTATTTATCTACATACATACTCAAACGGGTCTTTTTATACATTCTTACCCAAACGGGTCGTTATATACATTCTTACCCAAACGGGTTTTTATCTACATACTTCCCAAACGGGTCTTTTTATACTTTCTTACCCAAACGGGTCGTTATATACATTCTTACCCAAACGGGTCTTTATACACATTTTTACCCAAACGGGTCGCATTCTTACCCAAATGGATCAATAAACTTATTTTCATATAACACAAACTTTCATTTATCATTCTTACCTCAAACGGGTTATAAACATACGTCCATATAAGCATACTTTAATTTATCATTCATATCCCAAACGGGTAGATAAACATACTTTATCTAACACACTTCGTTTTATCCATATTACCCAACCGGGTCATAAAACATTCTTTACATAAACGCATTATGGTTTATCCATCTTACCCTAAGGGGTCATAAACTATTATTTATATAAACACCTTTTGATTTAACCATCTTATTCAAACGGGTCATAAATCATTCTTTATATAAACACATTTTGGATTTATTCATCTTAACCCAAATGGGTTCTTAAAACACACTTTGTATAACGCTCTTTGGTGTTAGTCACCCTTAACCCAAACGGGTCATAATCATTCTTTAGAAACACACACTTTGATTTATTCGTCTTAACCCAAACGAGTTCTAAACGTTCATCATAAACACACACCCATGATTTATTATTTTTTAACCCAAATAGGTTCTTAAATCGTACTTTATATTAACACAAATCGATTTTCTCATCCTAACCCAAACGGTTCATAAAACGTACCTTATATACACACTTTGAATTATCCCTCTTACCCAAACGGGTCATATTACATCTTTTGTATAACGCACAATGGAGATATGCATACATCTTTACCCAAATGGGTCACAAAACATTCATTTTATACTTACTACTTGAGGTTGTGGCCAATATCAAGTCTTTTACTATCTTACCCCCAAAACATTATTTGGGTCATAAACCCCTCGCTTAACATCTTACCCGAACATGCTTACTTACTTCACCCTTCTTATCTTTAACCTAACCCTTACGGGTCAAAACTATACGACCACATATTATCCTTCTTTGTCATCCACAACCATTTTATCATCTACTTCTATTCCATCTTGGATAGTTATCCATACTAGAAAATAACTATACTACATGCGTACTTTGTAAAAAAATTGAACACACTTAAATGTTACCTCGAATCTTTAAATTTAGCATACTTTAATGGCTTGAGCTCCCGTCACTTTCACCTATAATTTACTTGATTATTTAGATTGGTAAATAACAATATGACCAACCATAACACTCAAGTATTACCCCCACTTAACAATTTGATCATACCCACTTACTTTCTAGTTCACCAATTCTTTCAAGCATTTTCACAAACACTTGGTGTGCATGAAATCACTTAATCATTCGCATATGTGTGTTAGCATACCATTTTACCCTTTTCTATACATACTCGTGTGACTAATCCCAATTCTAAGAAAATTAACAACTTTCATCACATAATCAAGCATACTTAGGGTCAAGTTGAGCAACCCAACCCATCCCCCACATCATGCATTGAATTCTAGTAATGAGTTTTAAGGCACATTACATCTACTAGTACTTCCAAAATGCAAACATAGAACCTAATTTCGACCTTTATGTAAGCATATTCACTCCATACAACTAGACTTCAAGCTTCACTAAGATTTAAAGTTTCATACTATGAACACACAAGAGGGGTGAACTTACTTGGAGAAGAAATCACTAATTGAGAAGGAAAGACACTAGAATGGGGTGGTTCTTAGCCAAAAACAAAACCCCCATGGATTTTCCCTTCAATTTCGACTTGAATCTCCACTTTAAGCTCCAAGACCTTGTTTCCTCTTCTCCCTTTCTTCCTGATCGTAATCTCCCCCATGGGAGTTTCTAGATTTCTTTTTAATCCCCAAATTACATACTGCCCCCCTCTATATTAGGCCTTTTGTCATATTTTAACCACTTACTTCTATCTTACATCTAACACCCTCCTATTTCATGACATTTCTATTGGATACATTTAAGTTTAGTAACTAACTAAAGCATCCATTAAAACAAACTTCACCCAACAACCCCAATAAATCTTGAAATGACATATTTACATTCCAAATGGAATTTGGGGTGTTACAAATATTTACGTAAACCGATATGGTTCCACAACACAAATGCACCACTCTATGTTAATCGCAAGTAGCTCAAGTGTGACCCGGATGATTTATATAACATTTTTATGGTTAAAAATTATAAACGTCAAAGCAGAAACACCCCAAGTAGCGAGTTTGAGAGATATAGTGGAACCGATTTTTTGTCCACTTTGACTAGGGAGTAATTTAGGGAGTTTGATACAATGGCTTAGTGGAAAGGAAAGGAATCCCAATTTCATATCCTAGACCCGTGATTCACTAATAGTCCAAGTTTCTACGGTAGTTTCGGAATATGTGTTTTCTCTTAGTGGTAGAGTATTATCGTTAAGAAGAACAACGCTAGTTTTCACTTCAATAGAGATATGTATTTTCTTAAAAGATCATTTGGATGCGTCGGAACGTATACAACATGTTTCAACTCTCGAAGATGAAACTACTCTTGAAAAAGGATTCACATAAATGAGGTGGCTCTTGCAAACGATCAACTTTTCGACGAAGACACTACTGATATGTCGGTTCTCATCGGCCCAAATAGTTTCGACAAAGATATTTGACCATTACAACTCTACGAGGGCGAATAAAGATTTAGAATAAATATAATTGTATTTCATTTTTAGTATTGTAATCATGTGGTTTCTCTAGTTTATTAGTAAGTTGTTGTTTTTATATTTCTAGAAGTTTAAATATGTGAATATTATGTGTTTTATTTCTCGCATCCATTTTTTTTAAATACATATATTATGAAAAGCTGATTCCATAATCGGTCCTCAAGGAACTGGTCCAAAACCAAAAGAACCGGTCCTTTCCAGTTCGAGTTTTTTATGACCAAACCAGTCCTTGTTGCGTTGACTAGAAGCGGATTCTGTCCGAAAGCGGTTTGTTGAAAAACCCAACTTGTACACCTCTAATTCCCATATATACATACATAAAATTAAGATCTAATACAAAGACATCTTAACCTAAGAAGTGTATTAAGAAATCTAGACTATTGATCTAGAAGATCAATGGATGAGATCAAATAAAAGGTATCATGTGCAGGGGCGGATCTAGGAATTTTTTTCGGTGGGTTAACCTTTTTTTAATGGTAATCGAAATTCTAACAACTACATGTCAAAATTTTCGGTTTAGTCGGTTTGGGTCGGGTCAAGTAAGGTTGATCATACAATAATAATGCGAATATACATTGCAATAGTTAAATAAAAATTTAATCATTAGAAATTATAAAACACACAAGGTCTTTACGAAATAAAAAAACTATAAAAAAACATCTTAGTTGTTTTTTTTAGTTTAGGAAATAACGTATTTTAAGTGTTTTGATGACGATGATAAATTTATGATATACTTAAAGATTTGATATAATATTATATAATACAAGAATAAAATTTAATATATATAAACTACAAGAACGAAATTTATATATATAACAATTTGAATTGAGTGAATGTGAGGGGAATTTTCGTATATCTTTTGAGCCAATTACATTATGCCATGCATTCCTTTTAGCATTCCCATCCACCAAATTGTCTAACATGTGTATTTCTCATTTTTTATTTGAGCTTCACACGTATTATCTCATGTCTGTACACGTGTTTGTGAGTTGGGCTCATCATCTACATTTCTCAGTGAAGATCAATGTAGGGAGGAATTCATTGTTTTGTTTAGTTAACTTGTCTAGATTAGTTTCTCTGTAATTTTGATCTTTTGGTAAGTCAGCGAAACTACCTAGCGAAACTGTTGTTTCGCTCGGTATCTAGTTTAGACTGTCTCAGTGACAGTTTCGCCTGGCCAGCGAAACTACCAGCGAAACTGTCTACTGATGTGTATAAATTGTCGCCTTTGTGCACCATCTTGTAACTTTTGCAACTTTGAGAACCCTAATACAGAAATCTGATTATTGGTAAGTTTGGTGACGGCTAGGAGCATTTCATACTATCTTTGTAGCTTGTTTTCATCTCTTATCATTCCTTTGGTTCAAGTTGTGATTGTTCAATATTAGAAACCCATTTTAGCTATTGGAAATCATCTATTGTTGTTATTTTATTGGTTTTCTTCTCAAAACATCATCATTAGCACTGATTAAGATCAGTGAGGACCAACAATATGGTATCAGAGCCTTTGTGCTCTTGATTTTTGGTGTTTTTGAGTGTTTTTGGTAAAACTTTTGAAAATCTATTTGAATCTGAAATCTGATTGTTTTGGACTGAAAATTGGTTGAATACTATACGTTTTGATGTTCTGAAGCATATGCAATCAACTGATCATTACTCAATAGTGATTTGGGTTGATTTTTGATCATTTCTTCTTCAAAAAAGAGGGTTTTCTGTTCTGGGCGAAATTGCTGATTATTCAGCGAAACTGTGCCTTCAGACAGCGAAACTGTCAAGCGATTTTGTAGTTTCTCTGCGAAACTACTGAGCGAAACTATACTTTCGCCCTAAATCTGAAGCGAAACTATTGACATTTTTCTTGAACGAAAGTTCAAACCAGTTTCCAGCGAAACTAGCTAGCGAAACTGTGTGTCATCGGGTATTTCCGAGCGAAAGTGCTGCCCGTGCATACAGCGAAACTAGTTGGCGAAATTGCTGAATTGTTTTTGTGTTCCCAAGCGAAACTGCTGGCGAAATTACAAGTTCCAGCGAAATTATTCAGGATTTCCGAGCGAAATTGCTGGCGAAACTATTCCTCCCAGCGAAACTAACCAAATTGTATTGTTCTTTGTTTGTTCATGTCTTTCTTATTTCAGGCTGATTTAAGATGGCATCAGGTACAAATGCTGCTGACACTGAAAGCATTGCTCCAAAACGACCACCAAGGCTGATCAACGGAGACAATTTTGAAGATTGGAAACGATGTCTGAAATCGTTCTTTCTGTACACCGATTACAATCAATGGTTGTCGATTGTCAACGGACCTCATGTTCCAACCACCACTACTGGTGAAGTAACACAGATCAACAACAATCCGTCTTCCTTTTCTGAGAAGGATTTGAAACTTATTGATCGAGATCAAAAAGCTCTTGGTGCTCTTTCTCTATGCTTGTCGCAAGAAATCTACAATCGTTTCGCTGAGCACTCTGATGCAAAAAGTCTGTTTGATGCACTTTGTGAGTTTTATGACGGTAATGAAGATCTCGTGAAGGACAAAGAAGCCCAAGCAACTAAAGAATTCAACTCGTTCACCGGCATGAAGAATGAAAAGTTAAATGATTTAACAAACCGTTTTCTGACCGTGTCAAGCAATCTGAAGAAGTATGATTCAAAACTCACTAACTCTGAACAAATCAAGAAGCTGCTGGATGCTCTTCCACCTGAGTGGAGCATTCAGGTTCGCATGCTGAAACAAGAAAGGGGTTTCTCCGATTACAAGCTTATGGATGTAATCAAAAAACTCAAGTCATTTGAGCTGGATGTTCAAAGGAGAGAGTACAATCAAACCATGGGTCCTGCTAAAGTTTATTCTCAGAATTCGGCTTTCATCTCAGCTGTTACACCTAAAGGAGCCTCATCTCAACTTCAATCTGCACATCTTGGATCTGGTTCATCCTCAACTGCTTACGCCGCTACTCAGCAAACATCCCAGATTTCACCTGAATACATGGGATTGTTCTCATTGTTTACCAACAGTTATCAAGCTTTCGCTGCTGGAGAACTTCAAGGTTCGACTCTGACTGCTGAGGATATGTACCAAGTTGATCCAGATGATTTGGAAGAAACTGACCTAAAATGGCAAATGGCCATGTTGACTGTTCGTGCTAGAAAATTCTTCAAGAAGGAGTGAACCATAAGGAGATCAGGGAGGATTATGATAATGGATATGGTAACACAAGTGGGCTTGGATGCGGTAGTCTTAATTCTAAGGAGTCTGTTTCAAGTAGTAGTTCTAATTCCAAAAAGTCTAGCTCAGACAGTAGTGTAGCTAGTAGTTGTTCTTCTTTAGATAGTAGTAGTGATGAGTCAGTGTCTGTTAATCAAGAAAGTTTTGTTTCAAATGAAAATGGTCAATGTCATGCAAGTACATCTCAAAACTGCTTCAACAAATTTCTTTCTAATCCAATTCCTTCTTTCACACCAATACGAATTTCAAAACCTACAGAAATTCATGTTTCTCAAAAGAAGAAATCATCGTTAAAAACTAATGCAAAGATTTTAAAGACCTTGTGCGAGAATCCTATCAGATATGGGGCTGGAGATGACACAGCAGAAGAGGCAAACTTGTTTGTGAGAGTTGCCAACAAAGCCCGGGGAATTATTAAAGAAATCAAGGATTTAGCACTGAAGGTACGAGCTGATGAAGATAGAATGGAAGAGGACAGGGATCTGGTAAACCAGATGAACAAAACATGGAGCGGTCTTGGAGAATCTACTGATCAAGTTGAAAAGCCTGCTGAATCCCCAGTTGCTAATGAGCCAATGGTTGTGGGGGAATCAGAGGCTGATGTCCACGTTGCTGAAGAGTCTAATTTCTTGGGGGAATCTGATCTGAACAAAGAGCCAAGCCCCAGTGAAGCCGGAGCCGAAGAATGAAGAATCAGAAGCTGAATCCCTCCCTAGGGGGAATATTGAAGATCAATGTAGGGAGGAATTCATTGTTTTGTTTAGTTAACTTGTCTAGATTAGTTTCTCTGTAATTTTGATCTTTTGGTAAGTCAGCGAAACTAACGAGCGAAACTGTTGTTTCGCTCGGTATCTAGTTTAGACTGTCTCAGTGACAGTTTCCCTGGCCAGCGAAACTACCACCGAAACTGTCTACTGATGTGTATAAATTGTCGCCTTTGTGCACCATCTTGTAACTTTTGCAACTTTGAGAACCCTAATACAGAAATCTGATTATTGGTAAGTTTGGTGACGGCTAGGAGCATTTCATACTATCTTTGTAGCTTGTTTTCATCTCTTATCATTCCTTTGGTTCAAGTTGTGATTGTTCAATACTAGAAACCCATTTTAGCTATTGGAAATCATCTATTGTTGTTATTTCATTGGTTTTCTTCTCAAAACATCATCATTAGCACTGATTAAGATCAGTGAGGACCAACACTCAGACTTTCCCTTTGCATTTTTATTTCCATTTCTTTCTTTTCTCTTTCTGTACTGTATTCAAAACCACCCAAAGCTGCTATGATCATCCACCACCACCATACACCATTGTCCAGCGGTCGTAGACCGCACATCCCGTCAGCGGTTCGTAGAACCCCACAAAATCATCATCCAACTACATCTTTGACCCAAATCTGATAGAAAAAACACACACGCAGAAGGAAATCGGAGGTCAACAGGTGTTAACACAACTGATTGCGTGAAGGGGATCATGAACCATAACAAGATTTCCTTACTAGGGTTACGAATTGTAGAACGAAATGGTCGGACACCGGGAGTGAGTTAGTCGGGTTCATGACTTGAGGCAACCTACCCTTGAAATGGCTACCGATTTGTGGTTGTTCCGCCTTAGGATCACCATCCCACACTCACAGAACCACGCCGCCATCTTTGAGCTTGGGTCGGAACCCTAGGCAGTGTTACAGCCGCGTGACTGAGAAGGCAGAAGGGGAAAAGGATATTAGGGCTAGGTCGCTGAAGCTAATCTCCTCCAAAGTCCAAACTCTCGATCTTCCTCTTTGCAGATTTGTGTGTGTTTGGTGATTAAACTCTCGATCTTCCTCTTTGTAGATTTGTGTGTGTTTGGTGAGTAGAGTAAGCGAGGACTAAAAGGGTATATTCCTTTTTTATACAACATAACAAGATTTAAGTTATTTTCCCCCATTCTTTATTTGCATTTAATTTTTTTCTTTTATTGTCCGTAAATGTTTTGCAACTGACATTATATGCTTATTGCTTCTAAACCATCAACATGGTTTGTAATCATAGGTGATCTGCTTCTTCTTTTCCGATATCAATCCTCCTCATTTAGAGGCTTTCATTATGAACATATTAAACCACCATAATTTTCAATGTATGTAGTTTGCTCCCTTTTGTTCTATGTTGTTTGTAGCAAGTCTATGTTTTTTCTTAACGTTTCTGAGATTTTTTTTGAACGGTTTAATGCATTTGCATTGAACGTTAACGAATTTAATTTATAATCAAACGTTTATGGGTTTTGCTATTTGGATTCAACGGGTTTCGCTATTTGGATTCAATGAAACTTAATCGTATATAGGGTTGTCACTCTTTATATTTTCTTTTAGGTAAGTTGCTTATGATTTTGTGACCAAAGTTATTAGAATTTTGTTCATGAGTAGTTACTGTAATGGATTATGAGTTCTTTACAGTCATACGTTTTGTAATTAGGGGTTAATGATCATGAGTTACCTGTGAGGTTATTATAAATCTTGATTTGGGGAAGAATGATATTAAGGGTTTTATAACTAAGAGTTTTGTGACTAGAGCTTACACTTGAATATCTTCACAGGTTTTGTTCACTAAGTTAATGTATTTTTTCAAAAGTTTAATTATGTCGTTGGGTGGATTTTGTAAAAACATCTTGAAATGAACATCTTTATATTCTAAATAACTTAAATGATGTAACGACAGAATAAAACAGTTTTATTGACCCGCCGCAACGCGCGGTTGGGTTAGATTCTTGTTAAAAACAAAATCAAGTTGGAGGAGCCAGTAAACTTCAACCATTTTTAGGTCACGAGTTCAAAACTCGTGGCCTCATTTTCAAAAATTTTATTTATTTTTCAGCTACTACGTACCAATTTTTTCTAGAGAAATCCACAGCGGACAGGATTCGATCCACACACCTTAATACTATAACTCTCGCTCTTAAACCAGTTGAACAAGGCTGTCATTTGATTCTTGGATTCACTGCTAATACTATATGTGGATTCACTCTAACATTTTTTACATATAATTCTATAAAAATTCCGAAACTCAATGGATTTCCTTGAACCCGCTCGGTATATATTAGGTCCGCCCCTGATCATGCGTGACTACAATTGTTATTTTTTTTTTAAATTTCCCAAGCTTTTCTAAATGTCGATAACTTTTTTATACGATATTGTTTTTAAAAAGTTACACTATATTTTATTCTATTTAATTTAAGTGTAGTATTGCTATAAAAATTTTATAAAAAACTTATAAAAAAATATATTATGTGATAGATTAACGTATAAATTTTGAGTAATTATGAAACATAGGTTACGTAATTATGAATAAAGGTTGTGTAAATATTGTAACGTAACCATGTATATACTTTGAGTAATTGTTGTGTAATTACTTAATTTTATGCCCTTAAACTCAGTGTCACATGTCACGTTCTAATGGTTTCTACACTTCATCATGTTTAGAAGTTTTTATACGTTAACCTACCCGACAAAGGATCATATGAAAGCTAATATTATTTTTGAAAACTAAAAAACACCTATTAAGTGAGGGTTAAATTGTCAGTTTTCCTAAAAAATCGAATTGTAAACCTAATTCCTATCAGCCGCCGTTCATCATTCACGCCTCTTATCATTCTTGCCTCTCCTCTCTAACTCGCGCTATATTCTCCTCTGCTTCTTCTATAATTTTATGCGATCTCTATGTGTTCATCTTCTCAATCTCGTCTCCTCTATCACGCAATCGCTGCATACTATGTCTTCGTCTGAATCACGGTTTGATATCACCTATATCGATTCACATAGTTTGATTGTACAGGACCAAATCGCAAATTCAGACATTGACGCACCTGTAAACACTGAAATCGACATCAATTGCATAGAATCAACCAATCTAATTGATTCGGGATGCAGCGGAGGATCATATTCTACCGTTGCAACCTCATTCGTTGAATCGGCTCCACCTAATACTCCATTCACATTCAGTTGCATTGAAAAGCATGGTATGACTATATTTCTTCTTCAATTAGGCAGGATTCATGTCTGTGTTTTAGTTGTTATCTTGTTTATGTGTTCTGTGTACTAATGCATCGATGCAACATTACCATTCGATATGTTCTACTAATAAGTGATAACATCAGCTGTTGATTCTATTAATAAGTAACTGTTTGTTTTATGTGTGCTAATGTAGACTTGTGTTTATATGTAAACATGTGCTGAAATTATTCTTACGAGATTGTTGCATTGTGCAATATTACAATCAAATTTCTTTCTGTTAGCTTCTACATTTTTTAATGTTAGCATATAATATTTTACGTTCCTTTTTTTATTGTCCGTTACATTTATTGTTTTTTTTATGTAACATGTAGTGTGTATAATCGTGTTTTCATGTCTCCCAACGGGTCTCGATGTTGGAAACCCGACGTTCCTAGCAAGTTTAAACCGGTCGTGGACACTATTTACACCAAATGGGATGATGTTGTTAACAAGTATAACACGTATGCCGAGAAGACCGATTTTTTGACACGTCTAGGCACTAACCAGCAACGTCTAGGGGCTACGAGTTACCAGTTTATCCATTGCAATCGGTATGGAAAACCGAGTTTAGGAAACTATAGTATGTCTAACCCTTATGGAAACTCGAGAAAGAGATCCAGACGTGTGAAACTGTTGATACATGGTTTTGTTCGTCATGTGAAGTATCGAATACAAGACGAAGACATGCAAGTTTAGGTCTGGCCGAACCTTGGCCGAACCTGGAGTTCGGACAGGGCCGAACAGGTCTGAACCTGAGGTTCGGACCAACGGGTGTCAAGGTCTATAAATAGTTGTCTTGTAATAGAATTAGTGGACTTCCGCATGTTATCTTCTCTGTGTACTTTGTGGTTCTCTCAGTGGTTAATACAAGTCTTTTGTATTTACTCTTTGTGTTCTAGCTCGTATAACATTGATTTCATAATGATTAAGTAGACGATCCGCACGCTCAAGCAATTTCAAGTGGTATCAGAGCATTTAGTTTGCTCTACTGGTCGGAAATCATTGTTTTTCGGAGTTTTGACTCAAAATTCACGTTTTTGCGAAAATGTCATTCATTTTTGAGATAGTTTGATCTTCTCGAGTGTGCTTCACATAAAAAATTAATTCCTAATCCGTTTCTATCGTGTTTGCTTGAATTCCTGTCGAAAATTCCAGTAAAAAACACTGAAAATCGAGAATATGGTGTCGAGTGAACTTTGTTTCGTCTGAGGTTCAGACAAGTTCGGCGTAACCGCTCCGAACTTGAGGTTCGGACGGAGTTCGGTCGTAGTTCTTGTTCGTGAGCGTTCGAAGAGAGTTCGGTCAACATTCGGGCATAGTTCGGTGAGAGATCGGTCTTGTTTCTATTTGTTCTTCCGAAGGTCAGGTTCGGAGGACGTTTGGCGTAGCTAAAGTTCGGACTAAGTTTGGTGGTATTTCGGAGGAGGTTCGGAGTGAACAGTAACCAAATTTTTCGAAATGTCCGATTTTCAAGCGTTTGCAGCTATTCAGAATTCAATTCAGGCTACGATGTAATCGATGATAAAATCGGAACGAGTAAGAAATTTCCTAAATTGCTCAAATTGGAAGATTATCATAGTTGGGTTACACGGTTTGAAGCATATGTTTCTGCAAATGTATGTGTATCCTAAGGGTGAAGACGGAGAACCAATTATTCAAAGAAAGATTTCAGGTGAACAAAATAAAGCGTATCAAGCCGAGAAGAAAGCCTATGGTACTTTAACGACGGCATTGCCTACAGAAATATTACATCAATTCTCAAGTAACTACACTGCAAAGAGTTTGTGGGATGCTCTAGAAAAGAGATGTGAAGGTAATGACCAATACAAGAAAAGTCGACAAAAGGTGCTGAAGAAGGAATTTGATAGTTTCAAACATTATCAAAATGAATCGTTTCCAAATCTGATTGCAAGGTTTGCTCATTTAATGAGTGAAATAAAGTTGGTGAATCTTACAAAAGATGAAACTGATAAGAAAGACAAGATCATGGAAGCACTAGCAGAAAAATGGGAGAATTGTGTGATGATGGTCTCTCATGATAAAGATTATTCAAAATTGTCATTTAATGATCTGATTCAAAGAATCCAAGCAAGGGATATGGAGTTAACGGTGAACAAGTCACTTCCTGAGCAAGTTCAAAATCGTGCGGTGTATTATGGTAACAATGATTCAACCTTGAATGCTGGAAAATCTAATATTCTTAGTTCTGCACCCCCTATAGCTTTTCTAGCAGGTAAATCCTGAAACTCCAAGTTATTCTTCTGCTGGTTGTACTGTTTCAATTCCTAGTTCTTCGACTCAAAGTGCATTGTCTGCTCAAACTATTGATGATTATAATGCTTTGATGTCTGCGTTGGTATCTTCATATTTTGGTGTTATCACTGGTGCTGTGAGTAATGCTGAATTGGCTAATGAAGATTACGATCAAATTGATTATGATCATTTGGAAGAAATGGATCTAAACTGGCAGTATGCAATGTTGGTTCGAAGAACAAATTAAAAATTTTCAACAGAATTGGGAAGAAGATATTGAATCAGGAGGGTAAGATTGGTTTGGACAAGTCGAAGGTGAAATGTTATAAGTGTTCCGTCTATGGTCACTTTGCACGAGAATGTACAAGTTCAACAGATAACAAATTGAAAACTGGTCAACATGCACATTTAGTTTTTCATCCATCAAATGAAGCTGATAATTTGATAGAAACATTTTGGCATCCAGATGAATTTGTCGGGAATGCAGACTCATCATCTAAAAAGAATCATGCTCCATTTAGCATTGCATTGACTGCTCGTCATGATGATGATGACAGTTTGTTGACTGATTCTGATTCTTATTCAAGTGAATCCTTGGTACAAGAAGGTTTACCAAAAGTCGCTGATAGTTCAAAGGTTGAAGAGTCTAAATGTCTTACATGTGTAAAATTATACAAAGAGATTGAATGGTTTGAGCAGTGCTCTAAAACATCGACTGAAGAAATTGTTGTGCTAAAGAAAGAGTTGGAAGAGTTTCAAAAGAAATATTATGCATTAGTTCATATTCATGAAGAGGTTTTGAAAGAAAAAGCTCAATTGGCTGAAGAGTGTGAGAAAGCCAAAGTTGAAGCTTTAGATGCAGCTCAAGATTTTGAGAATTTATTTGAGAAAAGTTATCCACTTCAGCTAAAACTGTTGTTACTGTTAAAAAGCTTCAAAACAAAATATCTATGCTTCAAGATGAGAATACTCTTTATCGTAACAAGAATGAGGTATTGACTAAGGATGTTGAGATTTATAAGCAAAAGAGAGAAAATATTCTTGATGAATTATTTGCTGAATGTGAGATCAGAAAGCTACAAACATATGAATATGATGATCTTAATGCAAAATTCATCAAGTCACAGACAGAGGTGTTTAAAGCTCAATAAAAGATTAATGATTTGAAATTAGAAATTTTGGAGTTGAAAAGGCAAGTAAAGAACTGTAATTTGTCACCGACATTGCTAAACTTCTTATACAAGCAGGATTAAAGTACGAAGAGTTCTAAGAAAGATGATGTTCACTTGGTACCGCAACCAGTGGATTTAATTGAAGTTACTTTTGCTCAGATTGATCCAAAAGATGAATTACATGATTACTCCAAATTTGTCACTCCACCCAAGAAGAACAAGTCTAAGTCTAAAAAGAAAGAAAAGCCTTTGGGTGAAGCTCCAAAATTTGTTTCAAAGTCTATTTTGTTGGAGTATGAAAAAGTTTTTGATAAGGTTGCTTCAAGTTCTTCATCTACAACCGAAGAAGAAAATGTTTTGATTGAAAAGAACAAGCTGAAGGATATCAAAGCCAAATTCACTAGCGAAGCTAAGGCAAGAGAGACTTCGGGGTTCTTCTTCAACTTCTTCAAAGAATCAAAGACTTAAATACAAAGGTTTGGGCTATGAAGTGAAGGAAAAACCGGTTCAATCTAAGAAATCAGTAAAAGCTGCAAAGGTTCCTAAAGCAAAAGTTGATGTTCACTTGGTACCGCAACCAATGGATTTAATTGAAGTTACTTTTTCTCAGATTGATCCAAAAGATGAATTACATGATTACTCCAAATTTGTCACTCCACCCAAGAAGAACAAGTCTAAGTCTAAAAAGAAAGAAAAGCCTTTGGGTGAAGCTCCAAAATTTGTTTCAAAGTCTATTTTATTGGAGTATGAAAAAGTTTTTGATAAGGTTGCTTCAAGTTCTTCATCTACAACCGAAGAAGAAAATATTTTAATTGAAAAGAACAAGCTGAAGGATATCAAAGCCAAATTCACTAGCGAAGCTAAGGCAAGAGAGACTTCAGGGTTCTTCTTCAACTTCTTCAAAGAATCAAAGACTTAAATACAAAGGTTTGGGCTATGAAGTGAAGGAAGAACCGGTTCAATCTAAGAAATCAGTAAAAGCTGCAAAGGTTCCTAAAGCAAAAGTTGCAAAGAACTCATCATCTCAGAAGAAATTTTCTTATTATTCTGGAAGATCGTCATATTCAAGGAGTCCATCTCCTAGGTATGATTCTTCTGATGGTTTCTTTGATAATTTTCATTCTGAACATTCATCTGCTTTTCAAACATCAAACCAATTTTCAAAAGTTTTTAGAGAAAGACTTTGTTATGTATGTCGTCAACCGGGACATCTAGCTGCTGATTTTCGGACGACTGCATATATCCACAAAACTGCAAAATATTTGTATAACAAAGGTCAAATTTTTGATGAACCCTGGTCTCCAAAGATTAAATCAACCTGTAAATCGTCTTGGCCTACACCAAGTACGTCGGTTGAATCTGATTTTGGTTCTGATAAAAAATTAAAAGAGTTGTTTCCAAGGCCAACAATAATTATGTGGAAGACACCGGGCGACCCGACGCTCTTGAATCGAGTCGATCCCAAAGTGACTAATGATTTATTTGGTGTCTAGCAGGTGTTTCAGGAAGACCTTTTGGTGATTGAAAAATTACAGATTGTGAAATATCTGTTCTAATTAAATTGAATTTCAAAATCAAATTTTGTTTTCAAAAGGCTAAAACTGCAAGTATTTGTGTTGGTTGATCAATTTCTTGTTTTTGTTTTACCTCCGTCTCATTCTGAGGGGGAGTTTGTTTTTGCAAAAATACAAAAATAGTGTGTTGTTTTTCAAATCGTAAAATTGAAAATCTATAAATAGAGTTATCATTTTTAGGGGGAGAAATTTGGAAAAGACAAAAACATTATAAATGCAAAAAGCCAAAAACATTGAAAAAAGAGAAATTGTATCCGACATGATTGGGAAATGATGGTACATTGGCTGACATTGTCTGACTCATGGATAAAATAGATGAAAAATACATAAGACCATTTGATCGATGTGTAAGGTAGGCTCAGCAAATCATAAAGTATACGAATGTTATCTACACTAAAAATCTGATGCTTGGCCTAGTGGACAACATCTTGATGCGTATCTCAAGATATATCAAGAAAAAGTTATGTGAAAATAAAATGAGAAGTCACTATGTATACATGTGTTCATTTTGCAAAGATTTAAACTTGTTTGATTTTCTTTATTTTGTCAAACGATCGGACTTTCCCTACGTGCCCACAAGACCGACCTGATCGTTGTTCGTTTGACGTTCTGCTTTATTTTCTTTGGTGTTTTGTATAACTCATCGGACTTTCTCTGCGTGTACAGGAGTACCGACCTGATTGTTGTTGGGTTATACAACTTCAACTTGTTTTATTTTCTTATTTTGTTAAATCCGAGGCCTTATCTGCGTATCGAAAGATCGACCTTAAGGTAGACGATTTAACATTCTTATTTCTTTTTGCATAGAACACAGTTGACTATATCATGGTTACAATCATTGTGTGATTAAAATCAAAAATGAAATCACAAAAATGTGATAAGCAAAAGCATATCTGAGTATGTCTAATAGTGTGGGGTACACTGGTCAATGCAAATCTAATCAATATCTTAACATATCCAGATGTTATGAGTATGATTGTGCCAGAGTATATCTGCAATTGGCATGGCTTATGTGCTTCAATAATTGAAATTGAAGTGTAGTTCAACATGTTATGACCAATATGATCCCAAGTTGTGATCTTTCTCGCAAAAGACAAAAATAGTGTCTGATTCTGTAATGCGTTTACTTTTCTTATCGGAAAATACCAAAAAGATTTTAGGTATGTTTTGATATAAAGTTTCTAAAAGCCAAAAAGATTTTGTTTCTGATATGTTTTCGATTGATCAACACGACATACAAAATCAGTTTTTCAAAATCAAAATATCTTGGAGTCTCAAAGAGACGTTTTGCACCAAGATTATTTATGTTGGCAGGTTTCTAAGTGGAAAGAGAACATTACAACTTCAGTCTTCTGAAGATTGTTGATAAAGAGATTACACACGATGCAATATCAAGTATTCAAGATTGAACTCACCGTCAAGATCGCGGAAGAGTTTGATTGAAGATAGAAGATACAAGTTTTAACTAAGGAGATGATACTGCACATGCCGAGGGGGAGTTTGTTGATACATGGTCCTGATCGTCATGTGAAGTATCGAATACAAGACGAAGACATGCAAGTTTAGGTCTGGCCTGAGGTTCGGACCAGCGGGTATCAAGGTCTATAAATAGTTGTCTTGTAATAGAATTAGTGGACTTCCGCGTGTTATCTTCTCTGTGTACTTTGTGGTTCTTTCAGTGGTTAATACAAGTCTTTTGTATTTACTCTTTGTGTTTTAGCTCGTATAACATTGATTTCATAACGATTAAGTAGACGATCCACACGCTCAAGCAATTTCAGAAACTATCAAATTTGCCTAGCGTGCATTAGGCTAAAAATCCTTCCGAATACGACAGATTATGTCCTATACAGTTTTGTTGAGATGCATAACCACCCGCTTATTGGCCAAGAGTTTATGGATTTCAGTAAGAAGAAGCGTGATATTACGTAATCTGGACAACACTTGATACACTCGCTTAGCATGCATAATCTTGGCCCAAACATATCTCATAAAGTACAATCTACGCTGAAGGGAGGGCACCACAACGTTGGTGGCAAGACTACTGATTTCAAAAACTTTAGCCGTGATATCCGTTTGTTTATCGGAGACAGGGATACCCAACTTACTGTTGACACGCTTACGGCTCGTACCAAAAATCTGCACAACTTTTTTTTCGATTACTTTGTCGTTAAAAATGAGGTTAGAGCTTTGTTTGGGGCGGATGATGTTTCGAGGTGTCACTATGAGGCGTTTGGTGTTGTTCTCACCTTCGACGTGACATACAAAACTAACAAGTAATGTTATCTTCATTGTTTTCATTACTATGTATATGCATGCTTATACGATATTTAAAAATTAGATTTATTTGTCTACTATATAGTGTTGCATGTATGCATCACTTCAAACTTGTTACGTTTTGAATTCTATTTAATCTGTATACATGTGTGTCACTTGTTTAGCTATTGACTTTGTTAAAATATGTATTTATCGTTTCAGATATAAAATGATTTTTGTTCCGTTTACGGTTGTCGATCATCACAAAAAATGCATTACATTTGGTGTTGGCTTACTGTGTAACAAAACCAACGAATCTTATGTATGGTTGCTCGAAACGTTCCTAAAAGCTCATAGGAAACAACCCAACCTTGTTTTGACCGACCAAGACGTCGCAATGAAGGAAGCCGTCGATCGTATTTTCAACGAGTCTAAACACCCCCTGTGCATGTGGCATATTATGCGGAAACTGCCTTCTAAGGTATGTGATTCCGCACTATATTATTGCACTGATGCACTACAAACTGAAACTTATTCCAATTCCATTTTTTTTGCAGATTAAATGTAGTGATGTAGACAATAAAGAACTGAGAAATCGCAACCACAAATTGGTTTGGGATCTTATAATCGACACGCATACTTTCGAAGAAAGGTGGGCCACGCTCATGAATGAATATGGCCTGAACGATCATGAATGGCTTAGTCCTATGTATAAAATCAGCCGTCTGTGGGTCCCATGCTATTTTAGGCATATTGATATGTGTTATTTAATGAAAACAACATATAGATGTGAAAGATCCAATGCAATGTTTAATGTTAACTCTAGCAAGTCGAACACTCTACTACAATTTCTTATGTGTTTCGACACCGCGATCGATGGGCAGCGACACAAGCAACGTGAGCTTGAGTTTAACACGATGACTACAACGCCTTTATTGAAGACTCATTCTCCTATTGAGCGACACGCATCTGAAGTGTACACGGCCTCGTTATTTCGTGAAGTGCAAAAAGAGATAGGAAGGGGTTGGTATTCTTGTACGTTAGGTCCAACCACTGTCGTTGGTGATATCAAGTTGTATACGGTGGTCCAATACAATAAAGAATTCATGCATGTGTGCGAATTTGAGGTGATATTATTACCAATTGAATTTTAGTTTTTTGCCCCTTTATATAATGATGTACTGTGCAACAATGTGTACCTGTCTATTGTTGCATTTATGCGTCAATATAGTACTGTCATTTTTTTAATAATTGACTATTTCTTATCCAGGTCACCTTCAATGTACAAGACAAATCAGCGACATGTACTTGTATGCGTTTTACACGCATTGGTTATCTATGTAGGTACGTTTTTGTGTATTTATTACACACAAGTACACAAAATACCTGACCGTTACATTTCTAAGCGTTGGGGGCGTGATTCTATACCGAGGAGGGTTTACGACATTTCAAACAGGTATTCTGTTGACAACCGTGAAGAAACCATATTGAGGAATGAGATTTTGGACACGGTTGGACTCTGTGCGGACCGTTTACGGCGCAACCCTACCCCGCTTTTGGCCATTTGCAAACAGCTCAAAGAACTCAAGCTTAAGATATTTGATGAAGTCCCGTACGACCCAGAGTGTAGTAGGACGAATGCTGTTATTAGTGATCTTTTAGGTGTTCCTGAAACCGGGAGCGTGACACTCGTTATGCCTCAAGGGATCAGAACTAAGGGTTGCGACAGTAACAAAGGGGACAAAAGTGACAAAGGTGACAATAGTGGCAAACGTTTCGTTGGACCAGGTGAGAAGACCATTAATAGATATAAGAAAGGTAAACCCTAAGACGATGTGGTAACTGCAAGAAACTGGTGACTGACCACAACGCGCGAATGTGTGAAAGGGTAAAAGAAATTGTTTATTTACTTTTTTTAATGCATTAATTGACAATGTTGAAAAGTGCACTAATTATTCACTTGTGACTTATATAACATGATTTTTTTTACTGCGTGAACAGGTACAAGCTGCAAAGGCCTCAACTGCAGCTGCAAAGGCCTCGGCTGATGCTTCTTCTGCTGCTGGTTCTTCTGTTTCTGCAATCAATGCTCATACTTCTGTTGATGCATCGATTTTTTACTGTTCACGAGTAGCGACTGAACTTTACTCTGGCATTAGTTCACCGTCTATGACGTGTCCACTTGATATGTCATCCTCCTGATCATCAGATTCCCGTCAACATATGCATTCTACCAGTTCGACTTCCCATACGACAAGAAGCGGAGTCTAAACCACTTTAGTTGATCGTTATTTTTATCTTTCGCATTACGGATCTAATTGCAATAAGCGTACCGAATCATACATTTCTTTTTTTATTTTCGATATATGTGTACTATACAGATTTATACCGTTGTTTGACTGAATTTTATGCATTTGGGGGATTTTTGTTATTATAATTTGTCTATTTTTTTTGTCTGTGTGTTTTTTAAATAGCCATTTAACATGTGTTTAATGCATTGTGCATCATAACAATTTTGTATTTATGCATTGTGCACCTTTGCAACATTAACTTATAAACCTAGTGCATAGTGCATCAGTATGATGTTAAGAAAAAATACAAGTATATTGAATCATAGTGCATAGCGCATAGACCATATATAATTAAAAAAATATTATCTTCATCCCTCAACGTGACGGTTGGTTCCTCTTCTTCATCTTCATCTTCCTCATCTTCATATCCAGATCCATCTTCCTCATCTTCATCTCCAGATCCATCTTCCTCATTTTTATCTCCAGATCCGTCTAACCCTCCGACATGCCATCATCTATCTCATCATCTTCATCATCATCATCATCATTATCATCATCTTCATTGTCACCTTCAACATCATCTTCATTTGCTGTTTCATTTACCCTCCTCCTTTTCATCTCGAACCCTACATTGTTCAGTTTACACGTTGACATATTAACACATTGTTGCATCGATGCAATAGTAATTACTTGAATATTTAATACCTGATGCGTCATCATCTGTATCAGTTTGTGTTCCAAGGTCACCATTCTCCCCGACCTCTTTTTCATTGTTAAACTCAGGCTCGTCATTCGTATCACCATCCAACCTTTTTCGACTCCTGGTGACCCGAACCAGTAACGACGCTTGTAATTTTTTCGTATTATCTTTCTTATTGTTTAAAAGAAAGTAATACTTTCTCCCTTCTTTTATACCATTAAAAGCAAAAGCGTACATCACAAAAAGGAAATACACACAACATCAAGTCGTCATACCGGGAAGGCGGGCAACAAGTTGTGCCACCAACCCTTTTTGAATAGCAAAACCTAGGTGTATAAAAACAAAGTTCTTCATTATAGAGGTTGCACTATTTCTGTTTATGACTCTTTGGATCCGCTTCAGCGTGGTCACCGCCTCTGTTTCAAGATGACCAAAGGTATCAAACGCGAAGGGAACGAACACATGTTGGTTTTCAATACATGCTATCTCGTGCTTGTTCACCTTCCCAGCAGCCGCTCTGGAGGCCGCATGGCCAGCCTTAAGGGAACTGGCCCTCAGCCCCACAATGGGAGAAACCCCTGTAAGATCGATGGAGGCACGCTTCCCATTCTTATTTGCTTCCTGATTTGCCATAATCATTTTTGAAAGTCGTGTGTTCTTTCTTGCTGTTAACAATAACTAGATGGTTAAAACAATATATATATATATATATATATATATATATATATATATAAATATAAATATGTATAAGAATACAAATGATATGCAAACTATCTATGTGTTTGTGTTTTTTGACGTCTTAGCGTATGTTTTTTCCATTGTGTCTTGACTTTGCTGCAAAAAGGGAAAAAATATAAAATAAAACGATAATGGATAGAGTAATATAACCCAACTTGCTTATAAGTTACCACTTTATATACCGATGCAGTGTGCATTACAAGTATAATAAAAAACAATGCACTATGCACCATTATAAACAAAGTATAATACCAGTTTACATACTGATGCATTGTGCATTACAAGCAAAACATAATCATGATATTTTTATTGATGCACTATGCATCATTTGGATATTAGAACATACAATTATAATACACATTAATGCACTATGCAACATTATATAAATATACAATACAAATTGAAGGTGAATAGTGACCTTTTCATTTCTCAAAGTTTGGCCACATGATTTTGCTTCTTTGACAAGTTTAGTCCTTCTCTTTTCTTTATGTTTTTATTTTTTCCCTCTGCTAAACAAGAGCATGTCGGCTTCTCTTATACGCAATTCAACTCTCTCTTTATTGTGGGTGCCTGGGTGGTTTCTTTTAAACCATCGGTGGTTTCTTTTATCTTCATCACAAAACATATATGATACTTTCATTTTGTTTTAGGGTTTCTCTCTCATCTCTTGGTTTCTCTGCTGCCGCTCTTCTTCCGGTCATATATTCCGGCGAGTTCAGTTCTCACATGCAGACCGTCGCTTGGCGGTGATGGTTGTGGTGATGACGGAGTGTGGCGGCGCTGTTGCCCCGTCTGTTGCTCCGACCGTGGCGTAGGCAGGCCGTCAGTGACGGCTTACCCGCCTGTCGTTGAGTTGCTTTTCTCGCTGGCTGTATTTGTGTGGTGGTTATCAGATTTGGTTCCGATTGACCCAATTTACGTTTGGTTACCGCAGAAAATTAAACACAGCGCCTCCACCAAAAATATCGCATTTGTTTAGGGTTGCAGAGGGCTAAAGACTAGATCGGTGTCTGCATGTTAACTTTCCATTGAGATCTACATCAATGTCAGATTTGCTTCGATTTTGGCTTTACTTTGGCCTTATTCTAGGCGTATGGAGGTTAGTTTAGGATTTTGATCCTTTAATTTTGGTTTTGTAAACTTTTGGGTGTTAGTGTTTCTTTTTGTTTTGTAGATTCTGTTTGTTTGATTTCTAAATTGAGGACATTTGCAACTGCTTCAAAGATGTGTTTTCTTTTCCAGTTTCTTTCTACATGGCTTCATCCGGGGGAGGAGAAACCCTAGATATTCTTGCATTTATGAATCTGGCATTAGAACAGGTATTCCTTGCAAGTTTTAGGATACTCATACTCTTAGTTGTTTTAATTCTTTTGTTGTTTTACATATCAACCGTTGTTTATGAAATTTGAGAAGTATTTCAGTAAAACAATGAACTTGAGTTTTTTGATCCCAGTGGAACTGTTCGATTGGGTTTGCCCTCTCACTAAGTTTATGTTTTATTTTGATTGTTTCTTCGATTTGGCGATGACTGTTTATTCTGTTTTGCAGATTACTATTTACGTATCTAGGGTTTTTGAAAACCCCCAAATGTTTGTGTGGGCTTTGTGGCTTGAAGGCTATTATTTAATTTGCCCTCTTTGGTTCTGATCTTCGTATGGCAGCCTTAATTGTCGGTAACTGTTAGATTTGAACGTTGATGGTTAACTTTGATATCTGCTGGGATGTATTATTTTTTGTTTTGATGCTCAGTTTACTGATTTGAGTTATTTTTATGGTTACTATATGGTGCTTTTGGCTATGATGTTCATACAGAAATTATATATATTAACAAAAAAACTTCTGGTCCCTCTCATACATTTACTGTACTTAGTTTGCTCCAGTAAGAATGTGAGAAATTATCAATCAAAAGGAGAACTTTTGTTTTTGTTGGCGGATTTCGATTGATGGTCTAAGCCTTCAAATAGTTGCATTAATTATCTGTTGAGCTTGAATGGCTATGATGATGATTTTCTGAGCCTTAATGTTCCTAAACGATACAGAGCCGCTAAAAGTTATATGCTGAGCTTGAATGGCTATGATGATGTTTTTCTGAGCCTATATGTTCTAAAACGAAATAATTTATCTCTTTTTGGCTTGAATGGCTATGACAATGATTTTTCTATTGAGCTTGATTGGCTATGATGATGATTTTCTGAGCCTAAATATTCTAAAAAGAAATCATTTCTCTTTTAGGTTTTTCTAAATATCTACTGAGAAAGACAGATTCTAAAATCACATTGATGTTTAATGTGAATATATATGCTGATTACGATGGTCTATGACTTTAAGAAATTGGTCTCTTATGTTACCTAATCTATTGTATTTTGTTTACACTAAACAGAAGCTCAGAGGGAATGGAGAATGAATAAATGTACTTAACTTTGGGTTTCAATTGACCGTCTAAGTGAAAGTAAGATCACTTTCTTTTGTTTCTCATATATGAAAAGTTCAGGAGTAGCTAATTACAAGATGGAACTGATGATGCGTGTTTCTTAACACTTTTATGTTAAGATGGAACTGATGATGCTACTTTTATGTTGAGTCTGTTGGTTGGATTAAAAGTCTATACTCTTGATTGCTGATTGATGGCTTTGATATATGATTTAATTGGCAGGTTCAATCTGTCTAATGGATGCGATTTTGACAGTTTATATGTGGCTGTCTCACCGATTGATGTCATGGTTCCTGGCAAAGATGATTGATTTTAAACATATGTGTAGTGTTAACATTGGCGTGGCACTATCTATTTGTTGCAGCCATGTTTTCACATACTATGTAATCTGAGCCAATTTATATTTACATATACAAAATAAATGTGTTGAGTGTTAGATGGAATGAATCTTTAATGCATGGTTGTGAATATAAATGTTCCTGTACCCATATATATGAAAACCCACAGGTCTTATTATATGCTTAGGTACTTTCTTTTTTCAGTTTTCATTAATATATCTAACTAAACTGCTACGTTTGTGTATTATTGCAGGTCTGTTTAGGAGACTTCTGAAGTTCAATTATATATTCCATATGAACATCACTTTGGGCCGTTAATAATCTTGATAGTTTGGTCATCAGGTAACCCAACTCATATTCAATATTAAGTTTCCTACATTTAAATCTATATTGTGATAACACTTCACAATAACCTAGAAAAAACTAACAACCCGAAGTCACTAGGATATAAAAAACATAAATATATATGTCTGAAACTATTTCAAATAACTCATATTTCTTTTTTTGGTTATATGCAAGGTTATTTTTTTGTCATCATCACTAGTTAGCATTTGCGTTGTCGATACACAGTTGAGGATGCCGATCACGAACACTATATATCTTTTCTCATGTTATTGTACTAGATTTGAAAGTCATCATGGTATTTATAGTTTCTCACCAGTGTACTAAAATCCACTTATATAATCCATCGAGGTTTTTAGTAAATAAGGGATACAAACATGTTTGTTTACAGAAAGAGGAAAGTGGTTGTTAAAATGATTGGGTCAGGTCAGCAAAAACAAACAGAAGCTAAGATAATGGTGCTATCAAGTGTAAAAGGGCAAGAAGGAGGAAGTTAAATTATCACTGATTTAGGTATGGATTGTCTTTTATTTTATAAAAACCATCTTTGATTTGTTTATATCTTTGTGCTTTGTAAATAGAAGTTAAAGAATAAGTGATGATTATCTTTTTCAAGTTCATTAATAGTCGATCCTTCAATAGATTTTGTAAAACTCCTTCAGTACTCTCTTACTCATTTAGACATTTTGCTAATTGATACTGCGATTTCAGTTTTATAGACTTGGTGGTGTAGGAGTGGATATGGGTTCACAAATAAATTTTATAACAATAGATAGAGTTCAACTTTGAATCTATGTGTTGAATCTGACATGGAAAGGACTTTTGAACTACTATTTTAATCTTTTGAAGGTGGTAACCAAGGATCGGATCAAAACTACCAAAGAAGTAAATTCCCAAGGAGCGCTAACAATCACAAGTAAGTACAAGACCTACATAGGTATATCTTCTCTATTGTTTCCATTTTCATGTTTAAGAGTTGCTAATGATAAGCCATGTGTTTTGTTTTTACTTTTAACAATCTTACAAATTGGCAATTGTTTTGTGTTAAAGCAGGTCAATTTTCCACTTCCAATGGTTTCGTGTCATAGCAGATCATTTTTTTACAAGCTTGGTTGGCTGAGACACTTTGGCTCCAATTTTAGGTTTGTTACTGCTGAGATGAACTACACTTTGAAGAAGACTATAGACAAGTTGAGGGTATTTAACGTTTTGGTAATGGTTTGTAAGAAACAGCCTAAACTTTTCACTTTTGTTCCATGTATTTTGCCTGGGCGGTAACAAACAACTTAAACTTATATGACTCTACTATACGGTTGTCTTTGTCATATTTACATTTAGTAGTCACTTAACATGTTTACTATAACTTAGTGTACAAATTCAACCCCGCGGCAACGCGCGGGGGGGGGGGGGGTCATCCATCTCGTTATAAACAAAGTATGATACCAGTTTACATAATGATGCATTGTGCATTACAAGTAAACCATAATCACAAAACTTTTACCGATGCACTGTGCAATATTCAGATGTTAGAACATACAAGTATAATACACATTAATGCACTATGCATCATTACAAACAAAACACATGAACATTCACACATATTACCTAATAATTTCGACAATTAAACTCTAAATAAGCATAAGCCTAAAAGACAAATTCGTAATCTAAGTTTTCTAACCTTTAATCCGCGATGTTAGCTTTCTGATCCACTGTCTGTACGAGTTCAACCGTTCGTCGCCTGATACAGCACACAATCGTTGATCGCGTTGCTTGCACAATCCAATTTAGCACCAAATCAGTCGTAAACTTACAAAACCATATGGAATTGGCGATTTGAACATCGCAGCCATTGGTAGAGATAAAGAATGAACTAACATCCGTCGTCTGAGAAGATCTGTCTCCTGAGAAGCTCCGTCGCTCACCGTCGCCTCTGATTTTTCTCCGTCGCCTGAGAAGCTCTTGCTCTTCTACGATCTTGCTTGAGAACGATCGAGGGATTAGGGCTAGGGCGCGTAACTCTTTTTCTGATTTTTTGTTTATTTTGTAAACTTTTTCTTAATTCCAATTTAGCCCCTCTGCGTTTTTTTTATATTGAAAAATATCTTAATCACATTTTTAGTCACTCCTCATATAAAATATGCTTATTTTTTAGTTTTCACAATATTATTAGTTTACTTGTGTTATATAAATATGACATATAATATTTTTATATATGTGGTGGTATTTAGGGGAGGCGGTATGGTGTCCGGCTCTTTAGCCTGGCTCCAAGGGAACCGCGTGGTTCCATGCAGCAACCATACCGTGTGTGCAAGACTCCCCCATGGGCCATGCAGCTCCACTTTTTGGTTTTCCACGGTTTCTCCAAACCGGCGAGAGCCGGACGGTTCCTTCCCACAACCAAGTGTCATGTTTTTATTGGATGATGAGCATGATTTCACCAAGCCATGCCACAACCATACCCCCTCTCCTTAATGGTCTCCTTCTCTAAAGATTAAAAATTGAAATATGATAGTGAACAATTGATGCATAATTACTATTGAAAATATATATATATAATATTTTTTTATGAAGCTTTGTAACTATTTGACACCCGTGACCCTCGCCTCGGTACCACCAATTCCTCAGTATAATAATCCAATGCATGCCAAAACAACAAAATAAATTTTTTATTGATCTTTCTATGTATAAGATATATATGATGCTTTTGGAATAAATGTTTTTTATAAAATTACGTAACTATTATTAATTTCTAACAAAACTTATAAAACATAACTTTATAACATTAAGCAGATAATGATGGGGCCGGGTCCAATCAGCAAATTAAGTTATTCTAGTTAAGGTGTTACAATTGAGCACAAGTGTAATTAGTTAAGATAAATTATCAGTTTACAGTTAAATAAACAAAGGCCATCGGTTAATACCCACAGATTCTATATATATATTTCTTCAAACCAACGAAAACCCCTCATAACAAACATAAATGATATAAACCAACACATAATAAATTTTCAAGAAATATAAACCATGAATTATTTATAATAATCAAAGGACAACTTTAAGTCCCTTTTGGGAGCATCTAACCCTAAGAATCACATATGAAATAAACCTATAAAACAAAATAAAACACACCATAATCACAATATTCTTCCACTTACCTTCTTTCCCGTACCCTCCTTGCTCCCTCAAAACATCTTCTCCTCTCACTAAACACTTTTCAAACAAATACTCCAAACACTTGCCTTCACCACCAGAGAACTCATTCATCAACAACCCTTCAAATGGATACTTGAACAATGAGATATAATGCATGAAGATCCAATACTTTGGTATACCTTGCTTCGACACGAAGTAACCCGAAAACAAGAAGAAAGATCCCATTACACCCGATATAACCGAATTTCCCACGATGAAATTCGGTACCAATGCGCTAAAACACACCACCAACGAATTTGCGGTGTAGAGAATTAACCATATCAAGAGAAGGAACTGCGAAAACGCGAAGAAATTAGGGTTTAGCCCGACGAGCCAGTATAACGGGGCCGCGAATAGAATCGCTAGAATGAGCAAAAAGGGCAGGTATACGAGCCCGTTAGCTATCGCGTATGACGAAACTCGGTAACTTCCGCATGAAGTTTCCTTCATTAGTATTTCCCTTTCTTGCAAGAAAACTGGTAGAGCTTCCACAGTGGTTGATAGCAGAAATGTTAAGATGAATGCAAATAGACCTACCCTTTCTTGCGCCCCAATCAAGTCCATGTCTAGGTTGTAAAAGATCGAGCCGAGAATCAAACCCGATACGAGCATTTGGAGTGTTCGGCAAGCGAAAAGCTCCTTTGTTCGTGAAATGTTCTTCCAGAATCGATGAGTCAAGATTACGGTTTCGTAGAATCTTGAATTCGCGAAACTGTCTCGAATTATTAGTTCTTGTTGTTCTTCATGATCTTGGTCAAGATCGATTACTTTTGATTGTTGAAAGAGTTGTTGTAAAGTGAACTTTCCTGCATGATGCATAAAGTTAGTCCTGGTGATTTTCTTCTAGAAAATTTCTAAGTCTTGTTAAATAAAGTGCGCTTATATTCCCATCATAGTAATCTCATTCTTTTTTAAACTTTTAAAACATATGAATTGTTTGACTTTTCCAGTTAAATATTTAAAAAAGTCAAAGTTCAAATTTAAAAATGTGAAATGACCGTCCAACACAAGCTGAGAACACATAAAAAAAACTTAATAAACCTTGATTTTACCCATTCTATACTTTATACTTTATTTACATGTAATAAAATACTTTAAATGATTATAAACTTTTGCCTAAGAAATTCAGTCAGCTGAGAACACATAAAAAACTTAATAAACCTTGATTTTACCCATTCTATACTTTATACTTTATTTATATGTAATAAAATACTTTAACCGATTATAAACTTTTGTCTAAGAAATTCAGTCTAAACTTGAAAAAAAATACACCTAATTTCAATTTGAAAATTTAAATAAGACTAGTAATAAAATATGTTAAATGATATTTGTGTAAGAATAACATCTCGAATAAATAATACTAAAAAATAAAAAGAATGAAGTTACCTTGAATCATTTTGTTTGATGAATTGGGGGTGATATTTTCTTCAAGATTTGAAGTGTTATGTTTCTTTTCTTGTTGTATCAAATCTATGGAGTCTATAGCAAACTCAACGATATTAACATGTAGAGGTGGCTCGAGCCCAATTAGCCGTAGAGAAAGGTTAAGCTCATCCACCGAACCCTGATGCAAAACGGTGCCGTTTGCCAACAAAAGTACAGAATTAAACAACTTAATAATCCTAAACCCTGGCTGGTGAATACTAAGCACCACCGTTTTACCCCTAGTCTCCGCCATGGTCTTAACCATATCTATGATCTGAAACGCGCAGTTGCTATCCAACCCCGAAGTTGGTTCGTCCAGAATCACCACTTCGGGGTCGTGAACAACTGCGACCCCGATCGAGACCCTCCGTCTCTCCCCGCCCGAAATCCCGCGAACCCGGTCGTCCCCGACACGGGTATTCGCCACGTGCGACAGACCGAGTTCGTGGATTAATGACTTGACCCGGGAGTTGAGCTCGGGTCGAGTCAGATTCATTCGGAGCTTCGCGGTGAAGGTTAACGTTTCTTCAACCGTGAGAAGGGGAAACAAAGTGTCCTTTTGGGTGACATAGCCTGAAATCTTCTTGAACCGTGACTTGTCAACCGGTCTGCCGTTAACGAAGACTGACGCCGTTTGTGGGGTGAGTTTTCCGGCGAGGATCTCGAGAAGGGATGATTTTCCGGCGCCGCTGGGGCCCACAATGGCGAGGAGTTCCCATGGTTTTGCATGGCAGGAGACTTCCCGGAGGACTCGGCGGGCGGACGGCGGAGTGTGGTGGTGATCGGAGATGGGTTGTGGGTGGTGGTTGAAGAGGTTGAAATTGGTGGGTTGGGTGTAGATTGTGTAGTTGATTCCGGTTGCTTGAATGTCACAACCTTTTTTACTCATTTGGAGTGATGAAATTGGTTTTTATAAATGATGTGTGTTTTTGAAGTGTTAATTTGGTTGTGGTTTTGTGAGTACTTGTAAGGTTGTTTGGAGGCTTTCACATCAAAGGACATTTTTGTCCGTAATCATGTTTGCATTATATATGTACACGTACACCGTAGAGATATACATGATACATCATACATGATATATGATATAGCAGAGAATAGAGTTCCCTGATCGACTCGTTGGAAGGAAGATCAACATTCAGACCGGTTGACATTTTGGTTTTTGATGGACGGAGAAACACGTATGTATGGATCTAACAGGGGTTTCTTCTCTTGTGATTTTAGGGTGCAACACGTTCACGGCGTGTCATGCTGCTTTGAAAGCTGCTTCAGACAAAGTGGCCAAACACACGAAGACGTGTGTTGATAACCAACACGTGTTAATACCATTTGCATTCGATACCTTTGGTTTTCTCGCACCCGAGGCCGTGGAGTTACTTGGCAGGGTCCAACGTGTCATGCATAATAATTTTATGACACCAAGATCAATGAATGTAGTTTTTAAACAGATTAGTTTCGCTAAATGTTTAACGGCGCAGCTTGTTGTTCGTTTACCTTCACTTTCTTTGTGAACATTTGGTATAGATATTATATTAGAGGGGAAAAAATATCTACATGATTAGATTGTTATTTTTTATTTTTTGAAAGGCAAATTTATCATATTCTTAAAACTACCCTAACCTAAATTACATCAAATACATCAATACCTAGGTTTGAACTCAAGACTTTCAATTAAGAAGACAAAACTTTTAATAAGTGGGCTAGTCTCGCGTTCGTATAATTAGATTGTTATCGTTCAATTGTTTTTTTATTTTTAAAAATAATTAAGGTAGTATAATATATAAATAATAATTTTACCTCACTAAACTCTAAAAAATTAATAAAGTAAAACATAATCTCGACCATTCTCAAGTATTTTAATTTGAACGGCTTATATTATATGATTTTATTATACCAATAGGATTTGAAGCTTCTAAGGGGGGACGGAGTGGGCGGCAAAAAGCCGCGGCGCCGAAAACTTTCTCGGCAAACATCGCCGCCACTCAAAATTCTTCGGCAAAAACTTCACTTTGAATCTTTAAGTTGCCGATGAAACTTTGTGCAATCCAAGAAATAGGACCGTTAGGAACGGTCACTTTACTAAAAAAAAAAAATTGCCTTTTTATATATATATATATAACTCACCCCTTCACACACCAATTCATTCTCCTTTCATCTTCAAAATTCTCAAATTTCATCTTCAAAATTCTCAACTTTTATCTCACTTGAAAATGACTTGGACTACCAACGAGGAGGTCGCTTTGGCTCGCGCATTCTACCACGTGTCCGACGAGAAGGTTCTTAATCACTCAATGGCGGATGAATTTTGGGCTAAAGTGCTTGACCATTTCAACAAAGAACTTGGTGGTACGAATAAAACCGTGCACCAAATGAACTCGAAATGGCACAAAATAAGTTCGAAGGTTAACAAGTTCGAAAGCGTGTACATCGAATTTGAACAAAAAGCTAATTTGGCGGATCTTGAATCGGGTTTGATGTTTAAGGCGTTGTGCGAGTACCGAAAAATACATGACAGAAAGGGTTTTTCACACGTCAAGGTTTGGACCTTAATGAGGGACCGTCTCCAGAGGGCGTCAACTTCAAATAATAATATCTAAGTTTCTTATGTAATGTTTTTTTTAGTGTGTTTTTTTTTAAGTAATGTCATTTTTTTTTTAAGTAATGTAATGTTTTTATATTAATGTAATGTTTTTTTTTAAATAAATGTAGTGTTTTTATAAAATAAATATAGTGTTTTAAAACTAATTACAAAATATATATAACTCAAAAACATTAAAATAAATTAACCTACAATTCTTCATAATCCTCACCACTCCCTCCCAAAATCCTTCAAAATTCTTCAAAATTCTTTCTTTTTCTCTTTCCTGCATGGCACCCTCCTATTGGTTACAACCCATTCTTCAAAATCCTAAAAATCCTACCACTCCCTCCTCCCTAACTTATGGAAAAGCTAAGGTACTATCAAACATCACAATTCTGCTAAGTCAAATAACCTTTGATATATGTGTATATATATATATATATATATATATATATATATATATATATATATAAGGTTAGGTTTAAATGAGAACTTTTTTCTTTGAGAACTTTTGAGAACCATTCTGAGCCACTAATTTTCAGGGGGAAAGCATTCAAATTCATGGGGGGAGGGGGGGGGGATTTCCTTATATATAACTTGTGGCTCAGAATGGTTCTCAAAAGTTCTCAAACCCAATTGGTTCTCAAATGATCCTCTCCCTATATATATATATATATATAGGGTTAGGTTCAAATGAGAACTTTTTATTTTAAGAACTTTTGAGAACTAAATCTCAACCACAAATTTCAGGGGGGACCACTACAATTCATGGGAGGGGGGATACATGTAAATAAACTTGTGGCTCAAATTAGTTATTTTTAGTTCTCAAATCAAATTATGAATTGTAGTGGTCCCCCTGAAATTTGTGGTTGAGATTTAGTTCTCAAAAGTTCTCATAACAAAAAGTTCTCATTTGAACCTAACCCTATATATATATATATATATATATATATATATATATATATATATATATATATAGGGAGAGGATCATTTGAGAACTAATTTGGTTTGAGAACTAAAAAGAACTAATATTAGCCACTAGTTTATATATATGGAAAACCCCCCCATGAATTTGAATGCTCCCCCCTTGAAAATTAGTGGCCCAAATTGGTTCTCAAAAGTTCTCAAAAGAAAAAGTTTTCATTTGAATCTAACCCTATATATATATATATATATATGGGATGGTTATAATAAAAACCACCCCGAGTTGGGAAAATTATGAAAACTCTTTAAAATCGACGTCAAAAAGTTTTTTTTTCCTTCAATTTTTTATGACGATTCTTTAAGTTATAGGCTACCCTTAGGTGGAAAAAAAATCAAAAAAACACCCCGGGGATTTTTTTAAAAAAATTATAACAAATTTTGTTGTTACATATGTACAGAATGTTACATATGTAACAAGACCGTTTTTTAAGATTTTTATTAAAAAATCACCGAGGCGTCTTTTTGTTTTTTTTCCACATAAGGGTAACCTATAACTTAAAAAAAAACCATAAAAAAATTATAGAAAAAAAAACTTTATGACCCCGTTTTTTAAGAGTTTTGAAAGTTTTCCCAACTTGAAGTGTTTTAATTTAACCCATTCTCTCTCTCTATCTATATATATATATATATATATGGATCGATAGTTCATTTTTACCATTGGATCTCTTCATTTAATGGTTGTGATTAACTTTTTTCTTTAATTTTTTTCTTCTTCCATATTTTTTTGTATATAAATTAGTTTTTTTTCGTATGCAAAGTATACAAAATAGAGTAATTTCGCATGCGAAATAAGAAGTCTATGAATCCATACTTTAAAAAGGGTATATAATAAACCTCCCTAGATCAATATAGACATATATATATGTTCGGAGTAGGAATGACAACCTAATTGAGGTTAAGCATCGTTCACATGCATCCAGCAAGTAACATATTTTCGAGGATTAAGGGCATGCAAAAAACAAAAGCCTTCACGTGAAATGTGTACAATCTCGTGGTTTTGTAACCTTCGATCTCTCCACATGTTTCTATGTCTAAATCTTATCTTAATTTTATATTCCATCAAATTAATTATAAGGTATACTCACCGGCGGAACCACGGGAGGGTCCGGAGGGTCCGTTGACCCTCCGGCCGACCATACTTCCGGTTAACCGTATATCTAAGACAGAACCCTTCTTGTAGTTTGACCCTTCAAGATATATATCATAGAGCAGTAAAAGTGAAGAAAAACTCAAGAAAACTACATCTTCAAAACTTCTCCGACGGCCGGCGAGATCTGTGTAATAGATAGAGAAGCGGGGAAGAAGACTTAATGTTTAGAAAGACATTTTTTAATATAGGTGGCAATACTTTATTTATTAATATGTCAGAATACCTGCGATGGGACCATTCCGCTTCCTGCCTCTTTAAAAAGATGTGTACTTAAACTTTTTTTTTTTTGTTATTTAATATTGATTGAATTAACTTAAGTATAAAGTTCTACAAAAAAACAAAAGGGTTATTTAATTTTAGGTTTTATCTTCTATTACAGTTTTATGTACTTTTATTTTTTATGTATTTTTATATTTATATAATAGATTAGATTGCCGTAGGATTTCACTTTATGTTGTTTTATTTATGGTTTTTAAAATATATAACTTAAGTAATATTATTTTTTCTTAATATAAAGATATCTTTTAAGGTTGAAAAAACTCAAACCAAATACTAAGGATAAAACGGGGTGGTGTTGGGTCTAATTGGCAAAACAATTGTATTATGTCGTTAAACTCCTCCTTCCCTTAAGTTAAAGGTTCGAGTCGTGTCGAAAAATGGATTTTGTATAATTTAGTTGGGGTATATAAGAAGTAGTTGTAGTTTGTTGTTAAAAATGATAAAAATACAAAATGAGTTTAGGAACAAGTTGAACTACTAACGTATTCTAGTAAAATAAAAAAAGTGTTACTGTGACCCTCCAATAAAAATGTTCTAGTTCCGCCACTGGGTATACTATATATATTCACACACACAAGGGCAATACTTAATACATCACCACTTGTACATTATGAAACTATAAGAATCGAATAAATACGGGAACGAAGATAACATATAAGAGAGAGAAAAATAGAGGAAGTTAAAAATTAAGTGTGTTAATTATTCTAGTAATTTATCTCCAATGAGCGTAAGTGTGTTAATTATTCTAGTAATTTATCTCCAATGAGCCTTTATTTATTATAATGTGATTTATACATCAATCTCGCTACCTATTGATGTCGGTAGGTAATTGCACTTAAATAACACTCGTGAACAAAAGAAGAGAATAACTAGAATCGGGTTAAAAAAAATAATTAAAAGATTCATATTTAATTTTGTAAGTTATTAAATCGTTGATAACTGTGAAATAAAGAAAGAATTTGAGGGAGAAGAGAACCCAAGAAAAAATAACATAATACTATACCAAGTAATTTCAGTCATAGCATAGATATTTATGGAGTCTCGATTTTGGGAAGGACACAATGAGTATGAAATCTATCTTTAACCCAAGAGGTAGAGATGTCGTCCAATTAGAGACCCTCGGCTAAAATAATACATCTAAACTTGAAATAGAAATAACAACGAAAATAACAAGAAAATAACAAGAAAAGATTAGAACAATCAACCATATAAATTACTAATAAATGAAGTCACAAACTAACTCCAACATGCACAAACATATATATTTTATATTGTAAAAGAATGCGATATAATCACATTATAGGTTAACAAAATCGAGCAAGAAACTAAACCAACAAAAGTAATGGAGCTTCAAGAAGATAAATGACTAAAAGACATCTACTAAAGTTAACTTTTAATTAGTTTAAATCAAAACAACAATTTAAAGGGGTTTTACATATAGGGTGAAGTTATGATACTGAGTGCGATTTAAGTATAAATTATGCGAAAATACCATGTAAAAAAATCGGTCTTGAGTGATTTTTACACCTCTATGTATGATAAACTCTGTTTTGGACTTCAATCATGCACTTGTACGCAAGATATACTTTATATTTGAACTTTAATCTTTACATATAAGCTTAGATATTAAAAACATCATGTTCATTTTTCACTTAGATATGTCATGTTAAATTCTTGACTACCTTTTTACCAAATCTAACACTATCATATAATACGTGGTAGTGCTACTGTTTAACACTTCACTTGTGCTATTCGGGAGGTCTATATACGCTTATTATCTTTATATATTTTACATCAATCTTTTATATTTTATATTCAGTTTATATCATTTTTTCTAAAAGTTCCAATTAAGCAAGGTTACTTGTGAAAATATCTGCAAGTACAACTCATGGATGATATGAGTACAAAATACAAAAAATGGGAACTATAATTAGTCATGCGTTATATTATATGTGTGTGAAATCTGAAATTAGACCTGTCCTTTACACAAAGAAACGAATAACTTTCTGTAAAATAATAAAACTAATAGTCTATAGCTAGTTGATAGGGTATTGAGAAGATTCAAATTATTAAAATATAAGGTTAAATGAAAAAGAAAATAGATAAAAATGAAATATAATAGTAAAGTAAATTTGTCTTCATTAGCAAAGAATTTTGAGGCATGAGTGATTGAAAAAATACCCGTGAGTTGGGTCACATGGCGTCTTAGATATGTGGCTTGAAATCGCTCAAATTTTTTATGTGACAATCATATTTTCTTATACTTACCAAACCTTCTATAAAAATTTAAACCCTTTTCACTTTTATAAAATGAGAATCATCATACTACAACGAGATTACAAGTAGAGGTGCAAAAACCGGTTTGAAAACCAAACCGGTTCGGTTTCCAAACCGGTTTTGACCAAAATCGGTTTTGGTCAAAACCGGTTTGGGGCCAAACCGGTTCGGTTTCCAAACCGGTTTTGGGGACGAATTCGAGAAACCGGTCAAACCGGTTCCGGTTTCAAACCGAACCGGTTTGGGATCTCAAACCGGTTTGAACCGGTTTTGTTTTTTTTTTTTTTTTTAAACTTTATAAAAACTAAAAAAAACATACTTTTTATTGAAAAAAAACATAAAACATTACAAAAAAGAAGAAGTTTACACCTAAACGATTACAAAACTACCTAATTGGGGGACACCGAGCCATTTTTTGAGTGAATGAGTGATAATCTTTGTTAATTTAAGAGTTTTTTTAGAGATTGAGAAGTGGGGTAACGTTTATAACACATCAAGGGGGTATATATACCAATTTTTAGGCTCAAACCCACCCCCAAACGGCTAGAAAAAGTGCCTAAAATCATGTGAAGAAACCGGTTTCAAACCGGTTTGGGCCAAACCGGTTTGAAAACCGGTTTCTTCACTAAACCCCCAAACCGACTGAAACCGGTTCGGTTTGACCGGTTTGGGAACCGGTTTGGTCAAAACCAGTTTTGACCGGTTTGAGAACCGGTTTTCAAACCGGTTTGGTTTTCAAACCGGTTTGAGATTTGCACCTCTAATTACAAGGGCTAAAAACAGGATAAAAGTTTAAAAGGAATATATATAATTTTAGTTTTAAAAGCTAATATACTTTTTTAATGCCGGTTTAATTGGGTTAACTTGAAACTTTATATTTGTCGTGAAATAGCCTATTTTATATTATTTTTTATAATAAAAAAATGTCATAATTTGTGGCCATGGTTTAAACTAGGGGTGAGCATGGTTCGGTTCGGTTCGGTTTTTGGCTCGAACCGAACCGAAAACCGAAACTTTCGGTTCCTGAAAATAAGAACCAAACGGTTCCGGTTCTTTTCGGTTCGGTTCTTTTCGGTTTTTTTCGGTTCTGGTTCGGTTCTGGTTCGGTTTCGGTTTTTTTTTTCTTGCTTATTATATGGTTAGTAATGAGAGAGTATAGAAATTTCACCGTATTTAGTAAACTTGAACAAATAGAAAATAATTACTAACCAGTACGAAATCAATTAATTAGTAGGAAACATGAACAAATAGGAAATAGTTACTAACCAGTTAACGATTTACTAACCATTATAAAACTCTAAATTATTAAAATAATAAAATCACTAAATCATTAAGAAATCAATTAATCAATTGGAAATATTATTAATGTTTTAATATTTTAAGTTTCATAATGCCCCCTTATAAATCACTAATTTACACATATGCCCTCGGTTCGGTTCGGTTTTTTAAACGGTTCGGTTTTTCGGTTCGGTTCGGTTCTTAACTGCGTGGAACCGGAACCGAACCATTATTTTCGGTTCGGTTTTTTTCGGTTCGGTTTTTTTCGGTTTTTTATTCGGTTCGGCTTTTTTCGGTTCGGTTTTGTCGGTTTTTTCGGTTCGGTTCGGTTTTTTCGGTTTTTTGCTCACCCCTAGTTTAAACTAAAGTCCGTGAGAGAATTTGCTGTGGGCCTCTCTAGTTTCTACACCTCCCATTTTATTTTATTTTACAAACCCAAAGACCAAAACTCATATTAATCTTCCAATTAATATGCCCGTATTCTATCATTCTATATTTCTACCCTATTGAATATAAGAAAAAAATTGTAAAAGCTATTTTTACATTAAATGTTAAAAACAAGAATTTGACCACCCGTGCGTTGTGACGGGGGGTCACTCACTTTTATCAAGTAATAGTAGCATTCACTCGGTAGCAGTTAGAACTTATAAGTTATGACCCGCTCGCGCTTCGCGGCAGGCCATCATAGTTTGCGTCATCATCGTCGTCGTAAGGCTTCGACGAAGGGGCGTACGCAGATTCAGTCGGCAGTTGCGCCTAAACACCACACCGCAGCCGAGACCATCAGATTGGAGAAGAAATAAAGATGAATAGAAGCAAGTGCATTATCACCGCCGTCAGCCAACAACCCACAAATCTAGTTACTAACGGTCAATATGCAATAGTCAATAGATGAGAGAAGAATCACCCTAAATATAAACAAATGGACAAATCATTAACACACAAATTATGATCTTATTGATCAAAACACACTTTTAGTAGGTCAAATTCACCAAACCAACTATTTTTTACCTTAATAATCATA
Source organism: Deinandra increscens subsp. villosa (assembly GCA_039602395.1). Lineage (NCBI taxonomy): Eukaryota > Viridiplantae > Streptophyta > Magnoliopsida > Asterales > Asteraceae > Deinandra > Deinandra increscens. The sequence continues at coordinate 79,981,253 of JBCNJP010000023.1, read as the reverse complement.
ACTTTAAATATGTTAAAATCACCCAAAAACACCAATTAAAAAATGGCATATGATGCCAAAATAAGTGGAGAAGGCCTACCATGGAAATTAACTTGGTAGTTTTTAATTGGTGTGGTCGATTACTCATGAAGATTCTTGTGACAACCCGTAAAAGTTTTCAGGTCAATCTTAACCTTTGACCGAGTAATTCGTCATAAGTATGTGCATTTATCTAGGTATCTGTACACTTGTTCTAATAACTTATAAATTTAGACAATAATGCATGCATGATAATCAAGTCTTCAACTGACTACGTTCCCACGTTTGTATTGGAAAACGACCACCTTAAAAACAATGAAATTCTAATTTTAATAATTGGAATTTTAGCAACAAGAAGATATAAATGATCTCGTCAACTCCGTATTTTCATTTAATACGTATCATCCGTCAACTATTTTAGACATCAATATTTATTAAACTATATAGTTTAATACTATTTATATTTTTACGTCTAAAAATCAACCCATTTATAACATTTTATTCATTTAAACTCCCTAATTTAAATAACCCTCGAATAACTACATCAAAAATAAATTATGTTAGTTATTTTACACATTTGCGTTTAATTAATTATACGCATTCGTATGTTAATTAAATAAACCCGACATTTGAACATACCCGTTTAAACAACATTTATTAAAATATCTAGATAGAGAATATGTCAAGAATATGCCAAAAATATGCCATCTTCCAAATCATGCTATTACATTTGATTCTTTGGTGGTTTTGGGTTGGATTAAATAAATCAAAGATGACTAAATTGTCATGGATTTTTTCTATAAAAATCTAACCTACAATTTTGACACATAAAACACTTGGACATGAGATCCATGAAAAATCTTTTATAACACATTTAAGTGTTAGTGAAACACCCCTTTTCAAAAATGAAAGATTTATAAATTTTGTCTAAAAATAGCAAAAACATCATTTATGTCAAATGATTATTTGACATAAATACTTGGGCTGATTAGAAAAATAAACATGAACATATTTATTTAAAACTTCTATAAAAGGGAAAAATCTATGAATTTGTCTTTTAGGATAAATGTACATTTTATATAAATAAATGACTTTATAAAAATATAATCAAGCCTTATATGTTTGAGACATTATTAAAATCTTTTATGATCACTTTGATGACTCAAAGTAATCTAAACCTAATGACGTTGGGTAGTAATAAAACCGGGACCGATACGGCGATATACGTGATAACGCCAAAATTTGGATATTCATTTGGAAAACACGACTCGTTTTTATAAAACGATCAAAACTATAAACATAAATCTAGAAGTCCAAGTAATGTTTCAAATCATATTTTTTTCTTGGCTTCTAAAAATAGAATAAATATAAATAACGATTTAATAATTATTTTTGACAAATAATTATTTGTGAGATATTCTAAACTCATAAATTGTTTGAATTCACCAAATTAGTTAAAAATAGTTATAGATATAATAACTATGATTTTTGACTAAAATTTTACATTTTGTTTTCACAAGTGTAAATAATATCAAGCCTTTTATTATTTAACAAACTTGTGAAGGGAATCATACCTTGTAAATAATTTAAATAAATTATTTCAACCAACTATATAATTATTTTAACAATAATTATAAAACCATTTTCCATTAAGTTTTGATATAACTTATCATGTGGGAAAACCATATAAACCTCTATAAAAATCAATTGAACTTATAAATAATATATCTTATTATTTAACGTCATGTTCAATACTTGATTTCATCAATTTTGCCTTTTCTTTATATTTATTATTAACATAAATGTAAACATGAAAAAGTGTATTTATTTGTACAATAAATACTAACAACGGGCTTTCCAAACAAATACAAACGGGATTATACGTCAAGACTTGACCGGTATCACTTGGGTGACAATTGTTACTCAAATGATTATAGACCTTATGCATTGTCTTATTATTAGGACGTTATGTACTTGCTATCATGTTCTGCACGACACGTTACATCCGTTCACCTTGATCAGGTGAGTTCACGACCCCTTTTCCTTTACTGTTTTAACTATGGGGGAGAATTCATGAAACATTAAACTTTATACTTCTTTTCGACTTGTATACAAAGCCCCTTTCCTTTTAACTATTTTAAATACCTTGGGGGATCATTCCTGAATCGAACAAACACACTTTTACTTGACATTATGGTTACTGTACCGAGGTAATGGTTACATGTTCATTTCCGTATCCCAAACTATGGTACGTTATCGTTGTAAACGACTGTACAACTGAATCCCACTATTAATTGAATTCGATAAGTTGAGTGCTGTATCGAATTCTCGTCCGAAAAACCAAAAACATCAAAAAATCAGTCGAGTTTTATTTGGTATGTTTCTGGTCCGGCTCAAGAACACCGTGGTACGTCGCTGGTACGCATGGCAATCTTCACCGTGATCTTGGTACGTTGCACTTGGTCCGTAAGATATCCTTTGGTACTTCCAAGATATCTTACGCATGGCAATCTTCACCATTCATTTTAAATTGATGCACAAATTGATGCTGATGATCTAGAACTTATGAATATCAATTGGTCCATGGCAATGCTTGTTCGGAGAGGTAAGAAGTATATACAAAGAACGGGACGCAAAGATGTAAATCCTGAGGGAAAGCTTGGGTTCGATAAATCCAAAGTTCGTTGCTATAACTGTAAGAATTATGGTCACTTCACCAAGGAATGCAATAATGCAAAGAAGCAAGAAACTTCAAAGTTGTTTCAGAAGTATGCAGCTCAAAGTTCAAAAGCATCAGGAAGCAACTCTACTCCATCCAGTTCAAATGCAAATGCTTCGAATCAAGATTCTAAAGCGTTGGTCTCTCAAACTCGGGAAGGCTATGACTGGGGTGTAGATTATCCTGATGAATCTGCATTTCTGTGTACTGAAGAGCGAAATGTGAAAATTGAAGATGATCCTGAACTTCTAGGTGAAGACTTCTTTGCAGAAGGCCAACAAGCCTTTATGGCTAACATTTAGGTTGAATCTAAACCTTGCGAACATTGCATGACCTCTGCTAACAAATTGAAGGAACTTTCTAATGAGAAAGTTATGTATTATGACAAATACATGTTGGCAGAGGCGAACACAAAAATATACAAACAAAGGTGGGAGGCCGTTAAGGCTGAACTGAAAAGTGAACATGCATCGACTTTGAGGACCAAAATTGAATTAAATAACAAAACTGAAGATTACATCTTTTGTGAAAACAAGCTTGCAGAAGCTAATGCTAAGATTTCTGAATTAAACATTGAAATTCTAGATCTTAAAAGACAACTTGAAAATTTAAAAAACTCAGCTTCCTTTGCAAGTTTTCTTTGCAAAGATGAAACTCTAAAAGAGGTGTTCAAAGAATCGAAATGAAATTCAGTTCCACCTCCGATTGTGCATGGTTTGGAACCGATTGACACTGAAACCAAACCATCAATTATGTTTGATTATTCAAAGTTCCCTGAGAACTTGGTTAGTACTTCTGACAAACACAAAGGCACTTATAAAAAAGAAGCCTGGAAAACATGTGTCCAAGGCAAATCTTGATGCTCCAAAACCAAATGAGTCAAGTGATTCTGTAGGTGACAAACCATTTGGTTCTGTCAAACTGACACCTATGGAGCATGCCATTAAGATAAAAGAAACTGAGAAGAAAATGAAAACTTTTGAAAATGAAAATTTTGCCAAAGGTCAAGATCTTTTTTATGAAAAAGACTTAGTAACAACTAGCAACACAACCACACCGGATGTTAATGTAATTCCGGTTGCTCCTCAAAAGTCTGTCAAATTTAGTGGTGTTGGTTTTGGATCAGTTTCTGAGAAATCCGAGGTCAATCAAAAGAACTCTCAGGTAGTTCAGAAAAATGATAAGAAATTGAAAGGTAAAATGGAAGCTGGTGAATCATCTCAGAAATTAAGAATGTATTGTCTCAAAGGTAGTAATACCATATTTTCTGATGAGATGTTCCCGTTATGCTGTGTTGATCCAAACGGGTTGCTAAGGTGTTTTATGCTAAGTCTGAGGAGAACTGTGTGTCTGATCATGGAATTAGGGAATGTGGATCATTGCTAAAACTTAGAACGAGTCCAAATGATCAGGATTCTCAAAAGTCATACACTCCAAACGATCAGAAACTTTGTTTCAAAGCCAAAAACTTCCAGATACTCAGCAAAGAGTTTTTACAACTCTGATGGTCAGTTTTCCATAAAAACAAATGAATTTGATTATAAATCCTATGGTTTTTGTGAGGATTATAACTTCTATGATGATTTTGGTAAATTTGAACAAAACAAAGCCAAAAAGATCAAACCAAAAAGGTTATGCTGATCAATATGGAGTTAATGAATATGGTTTTTTATAACCAATTTGGGTATATTACCCCTTTGCTTAAACCTCTTCCAAAGCATAAATCTCGAAGGTTTAATGCTAAAGCACCAAGGAGAGTTGTTAAGCAAATGTCTGATGATAACACCTCAACTGATTCAGGAAATAGTTTTCCTATGGTCTTTGTTGATCGTAGGCAGTGTTATCATTGTTATCAACAAGGTCATCTCAGAAATAGATGTCCAATTTTGGCAAAGAAATGAGCTTTCGCTGTTAGTAAAGATAAATCTAATTCCGTTTCTAAGCCAAAAGAGATAGATGAAAAGGTGGTAACAAAACAGTTTTTCAAACGAGAATTTTTTTTCAAAACTCAAAAACTTTTTGGAAGTTCATATTCGGGTGACTCTGCTACTGATTCATCTATGTTGATACATGAAAATGTGCGTCGTGTGAAGTATCAAATGAAGACCAAGTTCAAGCCAATTTAGGGTTGGCCGAACTAGGTCCGAACCTGAAGTTCGGACCGGCCGAACCTGGGGTTCGGAGGGAGTTCGGCCAGTCGTGTATATATAGTTGTTTGGTCTTTGTGTTTAGGAGTTCTGAGCGTGTAAGCAAATCTTAAGTGTGTGTTTCTGAGTGTGTAATCTCTGTGTCAATTCTCTGTGTTTCCACTGATTGTAATTGTTCGTTTTGATCAATAAAACAATCGGTTAATTACGTTTCGATGTCCGATTAGTTAGATCGAGTAGACGATCCGATGCTCACGCATTTTCAAGTGGTATCAGAGCTTTCTGGTTCACTCTACTGATCTGTGGTTGCTATTCTCGGATTATTGAACGTTTTTTTGAAGTTTTCTCGTGTTTCGTTACGTGTTTTCGATCATTTCTGACGTGTGTTTTGTGCAAAAATTGTTCCTAAACCATTTTCTATTGAATTTCCTGATCCACCATATCGAGTTTCGTCAGAATCAGACCGTTTTTGCGAGTTTTCGAAAAATGTTTTCGAAGTTCGGAGGTAACTGGGCAAGCTCGGAGTAACCGCTCCGAACTTGAGGTTCGGAGGGAGCTCGGAGGTGTTCGGCGAGAGTTCGGTGGCAGATCGGTCTAGGTTCGGAGTTTTATTGAAGTTCGGAGATAGTTTGAGGTTCGGTGAGAGATCGGTGGTAGTTCGGTGAAGTTCGGACTAGTTCGGAAGAGGCTCGGAGGGTGCAGTAGGTTCGGACAAGTTCGGACAGATCAGAATTTTTCAAATTTTCAACGATGTCGGAATTTCAAGCTTTTGCTTCAATGCAAAGCGCTATGCAGACCATGATGAATTATGACAATGAAATCGGAACAAGTCAGAAAGTTCCCAAATTGTTGAAACTAGAAGATTATCAGAATTGGAAGAAACGATTTTCAGCGTATATCAGCACAAATAATATTGACTTATGGATTCCAATTAGGAAATTGTATGAAAAACCAAAAGAGGATGGAGAATCTAAGGAAATTGAAGATTTTGATGATGCTGAAAGAAAAAGTTATGAGCTTGAAAAGAAAGTTTATGGTTATCTTACTATGGCTTTACCTACTGAATTGCTTCATCAATTTAGCACTTGCAAGAAATCTAAGCAATTATGGGATGCTCTATCCGCACGATGTGAAGGAAATGCTGATTATAAGAAGAGTCGAAAGAAAGTTTTAAGCAAAGAATTCGATAATTTTCAGAATTATGACAATGAAAACATCACTGCTCTAGTGTCAAGATTTTCACATTTGATTAGTGAATTGAAGGTTGTTGGAATTGAAAAATCTGATGCGGATTTAAAGGAAAAGATCATGGAAGCGTTACCTGAAAAGTGGGAAAATTATGTTTTGCTACTTACTCATGACAAGGATTATCCTGCTTTAACATTTCACGAGCTTACTGGAAAACTTCATGCTCGGGAAATGGAAATGTTAAACAACAAAAAGTCAAGTGTTACTTTACAGAATCCGGAATTGTATCATGGTGAAAATTCAGCAAGCATGAATGCTAAAGCTAAACCAAATTTGAATTCTGCACCGAGTGTTGCTTTTCTAGCTGGAGCTTCAGGAAATTCTGATAATAATTCTTCAAGAGGTTGCAATTTCACAATTCCGAATATTTCAACTCAAAGTGCTTTCTCGGCTGAATCAACGGAGGATTGTGCCAAAATGATTTCTGCATTGATTTCATCATCTTTTGGTTTGATTCTCAAAAATGTTGCTGATGCAAAGTTAACTAGTGAGGATCTTGATGAACTTGATGATGATCAATTGACTGAATTGGATGTTTCTTGGCAATATGCTATGTTATGTCAACGGTCAAAGAGGTTTTTCAAGAAACATGGAAGACGTATTTCTGGTGACAAATTGGGTTTCGACAAGTCAAAGTTAAAATGTTATAAATGTCAACAGCTTGGACATTTTGCCAAAGAATGTCAACAGAAATCTGATACTCCACAATCATCCAAACCTGGTTTTACTCAACCATCTACAAGTAACACAGGCAAGACAACAGCTTTGACAGTTCAAAAAGATGGTGCTATTGATTGGGGTAAACATTTTGGATATGATTCATCAGCCTTAATAGTTACTCATGATCTACAAGAAGATTATTGTTCGGATACTAGTTCTGATACTAGTTCAATTCCAAGTTCTTATGAATCTGCTGAAAACTTGGAAAGTCTGATGAAGGAAAATGCTTTGTTGATGAAGAAGGTTCACCAATTGTCTGAGGCATTTGATGTGATTAATTCTGAATTGAAAATTTCTAAAGAACATGAAACAGAGTTGGTTTTGAAGAATGAGGGTTTGGTTAATGAAATCAAAATGTTGAATGAAGTTATAGGTGTTTTGAAGCAAGATAAGAAAAGTGTTGAAATTTCAAACGCTGAGATTTATGTAGAAAAGGATGAGTTGATTAAAGAAGTAAAGAAATGGAAGGAAGAGGCAGAAGATGCAGCGAATGATTTCCAGAATTTGTTTGACAAATCCAAGGTCAAGCTTGATCTGCTTACTAAGAGAGTTGAAGAATCTGATGCTAAAATTAAAGCATATCAAGTTGATATGGAAAAGTTGTTGGATGAGAAGCGAGAGTTGATTAGAGTTAATAAGGTGCAAACTGCAAATCTGGAAATTCAAAAGAGAAATGAAGCTAAACTGAAGAAGGAATTACATGAAGGCCTTGATAATCTTCGCTTACAAAAATTTGAAACTCACAAAGTTGCCAAGCGTTTGATTGCTAAAGAAAAGGAATTTGCAGAAGCTCAACAGCAAATTTCTGATCTCAAAATTCAAGTTCTTGATGCTAAGAGACTTCTTAACAATGTTTCAAATTCTCAAGTTTTCACAAGCTTCTTAGCAAATGATGCAAATTTTGAAAGAATGTTTGATAAAACTGCATCACCTCCTGCTCATATTAAAGAAGCTTTCAAAGAAGTGAAGGAACATGTTGAGGATGTTGACTATTCAAAGACTTCATCTGCTACTCCTGAAGAAGCAAAAGATGTCAAGAAAAAGAAAACCAAGAAGAACAAGAAAAAGGTCTTGAAATCTGAGATTCCTCCAGCACCAAAATTTGTTTCGGGTTCTTCTTCTGCTGATAATGAGAAGTCGGCTACATCCAGTGACAAGATTCAGTCTCAACCTGAAATTGATGAGACTATTTTCTATGATCAGAAGAAAATCACTGATATGAAAGCTGAATTCACAAGATTGGCTAAGAATGGACATCAGAGTTCAAATTCTGAGGAGAAGATATCTGGTAAACAAGTTGGTCTGGGATTTCATGAAAAGAAGGTTCCAGCAGCATCTGAAGCACAAAGTTTGAAGAAACTTAAAATGAAGCAAGTGAAGAAGGAGGTTTTCAAAGCTGAAAAAGTTCAACCTGAGAGATTCTACAAACTCAAGGGTTCTGATCAATTGTTTTCTGATAAAGAGTTTCCTCTTCACTGCGTGGATGCTCGGAAGATTTCCGAAGTTTTTGTGAAAGATAATATTTCGTCTGCAAGTTCTAAATCTCGAAGCCCAACTTCTAAATGGGTGCATGATCATAGGCATCAGGTATATGATTCTCATTCTGATTATGTTCGAGATATTCATGTGTGTAATTCTGTACAGGAACATCAAAAGTGGGACAAATCGACACGTTTATGTTATGTTTGCCGTCAACGAGGGCACATAGCAAAAGATTGTCCACTTCCTGTTGAATCAAGTTCAAGGTTTCACAAGAAACCAGTTTTTGGTAAACCTGCCCAACCTAAGTTTTTCAATGAACAAGGCAGAGTTTTTGATGAAGTTGAGCCTACATTCTTTCATAAACAAAACCGTTTTGTTCCAAAATTTTCAAAGGATCAAAATGTAGGTTCATCATCACAGTCACCTGTGATTGTTTCATCGAAAACTGAATTACCAAAACACCAAGAATGGAAACCTAAGGTGGTTTCAAAGCAAAACCAGGACACTGGTCGACCAGAAGCGATCCGCTTCGGGTCATTTGTGAACTAATCAGTTTGACCAGTGTGCAGGTACTTCTAGAAGACCTATCGACGATTGAAAAGTTGTTGATGGAGGAGTATTCTGCTTAATTTAAATTTAATGACAAATTTTTCTCATTTGCAAATTTTCTGAGTTCTAAAATCTGCAACATATCCGTGTTGATTGATCACTTTTATTTGTTTACAAGTTTTTCTCCAAAAAGCCAAAAATAGAGTCTTGTTTTTGTGTAAAATGAAAATCCAAAAATAGAGTTTTCATTTTAAGGGGGAGAATTGTAAGTAAGGGGGAGTAATTGAGAAAATGCATGGTATGGGGAGAAGGTGAATACATGCATAATTGTGAGAAATTGATCATTGGGAAATGATGGTACATTGGCGTACGTATCTGACTCATGGATAGAGTAGATGAAAGAGCCATAAGATCATTGTTTGATGTGCTTGGTAGGCTCGACAAATCAGAAAGTATTCAGATGTGATATACACTAAATACTAATGCTTGACCATGTGGATAACATCTTGATGCGTATTTCTTGACACAAAAAGAAAAATAAGTGTGAAAAGAGTAATGAGAAGTCACTGTGTACACATGCGTTCATTTTGCAAAGATTTAAACTTGTTTGATTTTCTTTATTTTGTCAAACGATCGGACTTTCTCTGCGTGTCGAAAGACCGACCTGATTGTTGTTCGTTTGACGTTCTGCTTTATTTTCTTTGGTGTTTCGTATAACTCATCGGACTTTCTCTGCGTGTACGGGAGTACCGACCTGATTGTTGTTGAGTTATACAACTTCAGCTTGTTTTATTTTTCTTATTTTGTTAAATCCGAGGCCTTATCTGCGTATCGAAAGATCGACCTTAAGGTAGACGATTTAACGTTCTTATTTCTTTTTGCATGGAACACAGTTGATTGTATCATGAAAAATGTTATGTGTTGTGAAATTTCACAAATGCTATCACACAAAAGGAAAAGAAAGAAAAACAGAAAATGTCTGAATATGTCTGATAGTGTGGGATACACTGGTCAATGCAAATCTAATCAATACCTTAACATATCCAAATGTTATGAGTATGATTCTGTTTGAGCTTAAGATGGACAAATTATATCAGCAATCGGCATGACTTGTGTGCTTCAATTAATTGAAATTGAAGTGTAGTTCAGTGCGTTATGACCAATATGATCCCGTATAGTGATCTTTCTCATACCAAAAATAGTGTCTGATTCTGTATTTCAATTTGATTTCTTATCGAGAAAAGTACAAAAAGATTTTTGGTGTGTTTTAGCATAACTTTGAAAACTCAAAAAGATTTTAGGTTTGGTTTGATATAAACTTTTCAAAAAGCCAAAAAGATTTTGTTTCTGCTTTATTTTCGATCTGATCAACATGTGATACAAATCATTTTTTCAAAATCATATCTTGGAGTCTCAAAGAGACGTTTTGCGCCAAGATTATTTAAGTTTGATGCAGGATGCTGTAGTGCAAGATATCATCAATTTCAAGTCTTCTGAAGCTGTTGATAAAGATTAGAGATTTACAAAATGTCATCAAGTATTCAAGGTTGAGCTACGATCGAGTTGAGGAGGAGTTTGTTCGAAGATTCATCTCATTGGACGAACGAGATCTTAACCTGAGGGGGAGTTTGATTGAAGATACAGTTTTGATGATGTTGAAGAAATTAGAGGAGGATACTGCACACGACGAGGGGGAGTTTGTTGATACATGAAATGTGCGTCGTGTGAAGTATCAAATGAAGACCAAGTTCAAGCCAATTTAGGGTTGGCCGAACTAGGTCCGAACCTGAAGTTCGGACCGGCCGAACCTGGGGTTCGGAGGGAGTTCGGCCAGTCGTATATATATAGTTGTTTGGTCTTTGTGTTTAGTAGTTCTGAGCGTGTAAGCAAATCTTAAGTGTGTGTTTCTGAGTGTGTAATCTCTGTGTCAATTCTCTGTGTTTCCACTGATTGTAATTGTTCGTTTTGATCAATAAAACAATCGGTTAATTACGTTTCGATGTCCGATTAGTTAGATCGAGTAGACGATCCGATGCTCACGCATTTTTAATCTATCCCGGTGTTAAGGCAAAAGTGGCTGCCTAAATTGTCCTCAAAATCCACTGAAGACTTTTCTGAAGATACCGGTCGGCCCAAAGCTGAAAGCTTGGGTCCAGATTCTCACAAATTATTTGCTAATATGTGCAGGGTGCTCGAAAGCCAGCTGTCAAAAACTTCTGGGTAGTTAATAGTGGAGCATCCAGGCACATGACGGGTAATATATCTCTGCTTTCAGACGTCAAACCAATTAACGGAGGAAATGTTACCTTTGCTAGCAATAAAGGTGGAAGAATAACTGGAGAAGGAAAGATGGGTAACGAGAAGGTCACGTTTGATAAAGTACAATTTATGGAAGAACTGCAACATAACTTGCTGAGTGTATCACATATTTGTGATAAGCAGTACACTGCTGCTTTCACAAGTTCTGAATGCCTGATTCTAAAACCTGGAATTCAAATCCCTGAATATTGGATTGTGATGCGTGCGCCAAGATTTCGTGATCTGTATGTGTTAAACATGAATCAAACTTCGTCTGCTGTAGCAGCTACTTGTTTCATCTCAAAGGCTATTGAAAAAGAATCAATTTTGTGGCATCGCCGTATGGGACACATCAACTACCGCAAGATGAACAACTTAATTAATCATAATTTGGTAGAGGGCGCAGTTTTTAATAAATGATGTGTGTGTTTCCTGTAAGAAAGGAAAACAACAGAAGAAGTCTCATCCATCCAAACGCCTTAATTCGATTGTAACTCCTTTAGAACTGCTTCATATGGATCTCTTCGGTCCTATGAATGTTCGCAGTGATGATGGAAGTTTCTATTGTTTGGTGATTACGGATGATTGTTTCCCGTTTCTCATGGGTGGCATCAATGCATTCAAAGGATGAAAATCGAGATGTTATTCAAAAGTTATTATCCAAGTTTGGATCAATGTATATGATGTGTTCGGAACGACTCTAAAAATACTAATAAAACCTAGACCTAAACCTAGACCTAGACACACCTAATTTTACTGAAAATACCTAAACTAAACCGAACTCTAAGGCAAGTGTACCTGTCGGATTATAGTAAAGCTAAGGCAAGACCGGGAATATCGAACCCTAGAGACACTCTATAGACAAAACTAACTTAGACCTAAGAAATGGAAATTACTGAGTAAATTGAATTGGGTTTTTGGCTTTAGGAATTAAATTAACTAACTTAACTAACACTAACGTTCGACAGCAAGACAAACCTTGAGGAAACTACCAAATGCGAGAAGACACCACCTAGACGTGGAATCCCAATTAACACCTATGATCGAAGCTGACTTTGACAATTCTGATGGATCCTAGTTCACATTTTAAGTCATTCCTAGTAATTGTTTCTAACCCCGAACAGGAGTTCACCTTGTGGGTACTTCCTACCTCAACTAAACCTAACCACCCTCGAATCTAATCTGAGGCACCTTAAGCTAGCAGGAGCTACCAGTAATCCTCATAATTGACATGACATAGCAATTTGACTAATTTCCTAGGGCTTTTCCTTTTGAGACAAAGTTGACCTAAGTTATTAACCAAACCGACTACCCAATAATTCTTCACCTTTTGAGTCTCAGAATAAGCAGCACATATGAACTTAGAAATCAATTTAACAACCTATATTATGATCAACTAAACTAGCTAATCAAACCAACAAGCAACACAAATGCAAACCAGTTAGTTACCCAACCCAAACCGAAAGACATTCGCAAGCTAGGCAATATAGATTATCAATTGAAACCCTAATTCATACATGCAAACGCATCCAATCATGAAAATAGTGGAATTTAATAGAAACAAGACATCAATCAAATCGTCAAATGTCGGATAAAATCATAGGTACTAAAAGTTCATCACAACAGTCTAGGTGGTGGTATAGATTTAGCCAACCACCATAATCGAAGTGAAAGCAAACATAAAGTCAGAAACTTTAACTAAGAACATGGTTTTTAACTAAACGAATACAAGAAATGGAAGATAGAAACTAAACCGGATTGCGCAATTGATTGTCGAATAGTGATTACGGGTCGACCTCCTCTTGATTCCACCTTCTCTGCCTTCAAAAATCTCCTCTCAGCCTTTCTCTGGTCGAACACGGGTGCAGAATGACGAATTGAAACCCTAAAATCGAATTTATATCAATCAGGCTAAGTTTGCGGATTTCGGACCTCCAAGCGTATCGCTTGGAGGTATCTTATCACTAGGCGATACGCCTAACACACATGTCGCGACAAAACAGTCGGGTTTCACCGACTTTGACTTTCTTTGACCAGCCACTCCGCGCGTAACGCTTAGCACTCATCAAGCCCCAGGCGATACGCCTGGGACGGCTTGTTTAGCACTTCTTCTTCTTTTCTTCTACTTCTTCTAACTTTCTCTCGTGGCCTCGGGAATTCATCAAACTCCTGCAAAACTTAAATATAAACATAAACAGGACTCAAAGACACAAACTCAACTAAAAACAACTAAAACTAAAGAAAACCGACTTAATTAGACTCAATTACATAAAGAAAAGACCCCGGAAATGAGATGTGTTTGCAAATCCTATGCGCGAATATCATCGGACTTGTACGACACAAACAAAAACAAACACACGACTCGACTCGACCAAAATGTTAGTAACAATTACGAAAATAAAAATCACAAAAATATAAACTAAGGACGAACTAAAATAAAATGAAAAATTAAGTTAAAGTGGTATTTACCTGGAAAAATGAAAACTCACCAAGCCAGCAAACCTAAAAGTTAAAAATTTCAAAACTTTCCTGTCCGCTGACTCTCTCGCGTATCGCCTAAAGTTTCTCCACCCGCACGCGTATCGCGAGAAACCAACTAACTGTCGGTCACTGCTACTCTCCAGGCGTATCGCCTATACCTGCCAGCCTTCCAGGCGATACGCCTGGAACGACTTTTCCAGGGAATTTTGAGCTTTTTGCCTCAAAATTTTTCTATCTCTTTTTCATTCTACTCAGCTCCCTTGGTCGAAATTTTTCTAGAAATCTGCACTTTTGACATGCACAAATCCCCTTTTCCACATCTTGAATCTCTGAATAACATGCAAACACCGAAAAACACAGAAACGAAAAGACGTAAAATGCACGGAAAACAAAAATTGCAGAAAATTAAAAACACAACTACAAAATATACAAACCGGGCACTCAATCAGTTAGCACAAAATGAAGAAACAACCTCCTAAATCATCCGGAGGTTTCGATTTCACATCTTTAACCCTAAAACTACCGGTGTGCACCCGGTTCTCCTCTAGCCAACTACCTACCAACCTACTAGCTAACCAACTATCAATAGCCACTAAACACCACATCTTTTTAACCTTCCAATGTTTAAATCGACCCGGAAGAAATCGAATCTTTCCTAGAAAACTCAATGTCGGGTCAAGTTTGCTAAATCACCAAGTGTGGCCTTCCTAATCACCATTTCAACTACCGAATCACCATCCACACTCACCAACTCCCCGGGTTCTCCTAACGGGTCAAAATTCTCATTTTTATCCAATAACTCCTCAAACCCCCCCGGGGTCTTCCCCACACTTATTCTCTATCACAACCTCTCCAACCACTTTCTCAACTCCCTCACCGGGTTTCACTAATGGGTTAAAAATTGCATTTCTATCAATTGGTTCAACTAACCCCCCGGTGTTCTCTTCACACTCATACTCTTCAACCTCTTCATCCTCTAACCGATTTCCTACCACCACTAGGTCTATGAATGACATCAAAGTGCCTATCAAACACACCGATTTGGTTACACTTATCCTCATGTCTACCTACCTTAAACATGACACTTTCATTATCAACCCTCAACGTTATGATACCCTCAAAAACATCCACTAAAGCACGGGCGGTCCTAAGAAAAGGCCTACCTAGAATCAAAGGGCAACTAGGGTCATAATCACTATCAACCACCACAAAGTCTATAGGGAAGAAAAACTTGTCAACTTTCACAAGAACATTTTCCACTATACCTTTGGGTCTCACAACAGATTTTTCAGCTAAAGATATATTCATGCAAGTAGGTGCCAACTCTCCTAATCCTAAGTGCTCAAAAACAGAATAAGGCATGACATTAATCAACGCACCTAGATCAACTAAAGCATATGTCACAGAAGAACTACAAAAAATGCACGGAATTGTAAAAATCCCCGGATCGTTTAATTTCTTAGGTAATTTATTCTGAAACACGGCCGAACAGTTTGCATCAAGTGTTATATCAGAAAAGCTTCCAGTTTCTTCTTACTACTTAACATATCTTTCAAAAATTTTGCATACTTAGGCATTTTAGTTAGAACTTCAGTGAAAGGTAAAGTGATCCTAAGTTGCCTAAGAATGTCGAGAAACTGACCATACTCTTGCGCATTCTTCTGTTGAATTAGACGTTTAGGATACGGCACACGCTTCAAATCTTCAGCTGTAATCGATTGAGATCCAAATCTCACTCTCTTCTTCGCCTTCGCCTCCTCCCACTTCAATGGCTTCTCTCCAACCGGTGGCTTTTCTTTCACTCCTTCAACCTCGAAGTTTGGTGCGGTACTTGCTGGCGTCACGCTCGGATGCACCCTCCCGTCAGGCGTCTCTACCTCGATTTCCTCATCGACCGGCTCCTCCTTAACTACAGCCGGTGATGGACTCTGAACGAATCTCCCGCTCCTAGTGGTAATGGCATTGACATTCACGTTGGGTTTTTTGTATGTGCTACCTGAGAATTGTCCCCCGCGGGAATTCAGCTCCTTGAGCTGTTTCGCAATGTCGCCAACCGAACGCTGCAGATCCAAGAAGGAAGCTTGCTGATTCCTCAGTAAAGTGTCGTGCTCTGCTAGCTTCTTATGTGTAGCCTCGTCTCGCATCACGATCTGCTGCAGGATCTGGGTCTGGTTAGCTATAAGCTCCCTCATCTCCTTAAAACCAGGCCCATCATCTCCTCCACCATAGTTATTCCTTGGTGGAAAACCAGGTGGGTTTCCTCCCTCCCGCCATCCTGAATGCTGGCCACTCCTCCACCTAGACTGGAAAGAATTACCGAACTGGTTTTGGTTTCCAATATAGTCGACTTGCTCAGCAGGAGCAAGCGGGCAGTCTCAGGTGTCGTGAGTGCCTCTACACAGCTCACATTTGGCTTTGATATGGAGTTTGATTTTTTCTAAAGCCCTGTAGATGTTCTCTAACTCCTTAGGCTTCAAGGTCTCTAAGCCAATGTGACTGACACTCCGGGTAGATGTAGACGGTACGAGTGATCTAGTCGGGGCCAAGGTGGCTCTCCGATCTCCGGGTGTCTGTTGTTCAGCCAGTGCGAAGCTCTCAAAAAGTGATTTACATTCGTCAACGGTGAGCTTCTGATAACGGTTTGTCAGACCGTCACAAATCCCCAACCTAATTAATGATTTGCAGTAGTGGAAGCTAGGGTATCGAACCAAGGGAATTAATGGTCACTTGTTAATTGACTAAATTACGAACTAAATTAACCTAAATTACTTAAACTTAAATTGCAGAAAATTGGAAATTGCCTCTTAGCTGTGAAATTGGATTGATGAAAATTGAATTACTAGAACTAAATTACTGCTAAAGATTGCTTGACTTAACTTATGTAAACTAAAGGTAATCACTTTAAGATCCAGCTTCGTGAATTTACTGATTTCGCACTTCGGGAATTTAACCTAGAAACCACATAGACATGATTGTGCCAACGTTTACCCAACCCAACCAATTGGTTAATATGGATGTACTTAGTATAGTCCTAGAGCTATGCAATTAAGGTAGTCCGGGAGCGGGGGGTACAAACACATCAATCAATCAAGCAAGTCAAACAAACAAACACTGAATTAATGATTGTCACAAGTCAAGAATTCATCTAATGTCAAAAACCCTAGTTTGAAACCAGTAAATCACTAACCTTCACTCAAAGTGATTACAATGAAATTAGCCAGACATGACAGAAATTGAAAGTACGGAAATCAAAGAAAACGTCATTGGAAACTTGTTGAATGCTTGAAAACCTTCACCGGATGGTTGGAAATTGCCTGGAAATCGTAGATACACGCCCAGATCCGTCCAAGAAAGCAGAAGATACGAATGAATGGCCTTACATTGGCTTAAATAGCCAAACCCTAATTTTTGGCCGACATAGCACCCATATCGTGGCGAGACGATCTCTCCTCCACAGGCTCGTGACACGATCTCGCCAAAATAGTCGGGGCTCCTCTTCTCAGCACGCGTCGTGTCGCGAGGAGCAAGCCTCATCCCTCGCGACACGATCTGACCTCGAAATCAGAATTCTTCTAATCTTCAATCCGTCCGATTTCATCACGTTAACGCACAAACCTGAAACAAACAAAACTATACAAAGTGATGCGTTCCCAACTGAATATAAACCATAAAAACTGGGAATTAAGGATATTAACACACTACAAATTACTAACACATCACATCCCCACACTTTTCTTTTTCCGTCCCGGAAAAACTGCCACGGAATCATAATTGGGAAATCAATTACAAAATCACAATTAAACCTTTAACTTATCCACCAATCAATTCCACAAACCATTATGTAATCACATATGCTAACTGTAATTGTCAGTATTTCGGTCCGACTAAACCCAACCACTGACCTTTTGTTCTGCCCCCAAAGTGTTGACAATTTACCGAATAGATTGTACCAGTCTGCCTATGTGTCCCACATTCAGAAAGTTCAAGTTCAACCTAATCCCGAATCAAATTCAGTCAAAGTAAAGGGTATTTGAGATGATATTTATAGATTTTCCCACCCTAGTTAAACCAGATACTCATATATCCCAAGAATGGTGGATCAAATGGATGAATGAAATTGTGAGCATTTATTTGTCTACCATTGTTTTCTTTTTTTTTTTTTTTTTTTTTAGTCATAATAGTTGGTTCATTTTAACTATTATTACCAACGGACATCATCAGAGGCATTCTCTCACAAGGTCTTACCCCCGAGATCATACGTGAGTATTTTACCCGCGAGATCCGGAACATCATCAAAGGCACTTACCACGGGATACTATCCTTAGTTCGTACATGAGTATTTTGTCCCTTCACTCTAATTCATTAACCAGTTTATTACCTAATATGCTCAAAGATGGAAAGATGGGGCGCCGTTATTTCTCGGATTTGCTTTCGCAAAAAGATCATAACGTGCCAGGTTATTCTGAGGATATATAAGTCTCTAATTCAAAAAAGTCTCTTTCCTCCTAATCATCAGTTTCGATCTCCCTATCACCCCTAAAGTGAGAACCCACTAGCAGACTGATTTAATTACATATTTATACAGGAACAAGCACAATGGGATAATTAAGCTTTACTAGGTCAGCTGGGCCTACCGACACATCACAAATCAGATACGTTTTCCATTCATTCCTTTCCTACCACTTTTCCCATTTCTTTCTTATTTTTATTCTGAAAATCGACTCCCAATTGTACTATCATTTTCCGTGTTTTGCAAGTAATTCCAAAGACATTTTTCAATTTTTTCTTTTAAAACACTACAAATAAACTAACTAAAAATGAAAAATCTTTTTGGATTTTTTATATGTTTTTGTTGTTTTTTTTTTTTTTCAAAATAACACAAAACTACCTAAAAATGTAAAAACTGACGTCCTGTCCCCCTCCCCACACTTAAGATCAACATTGTCCTCAATGTGATAGAAGAACACGCACAAACTAATATACATACACGAACGATAAGAGAAAAATAAAAAAAATAAAATAAAAAATAAAACAAAAGTTGGAACAGACTCCCCTGATATTTTCATGAAAGCTCCTCGGAAGTCGTGTCAACGCAACTGCATTCCGAAAAGTGCTGTGGCCCGGATCGTGTCGCGAGGCCTTGCGATGATAAGCTTCGCGGCACGCTCCCCAAATTGGGTATCCTTAATCGAAGAAGACACGCGTCGTGGCGCGAGGAGAAATCCTCAACCCTCGCGCCACGATGTGATCTACAGCAGCAGGAAACGCGAAAAATTTCTTGTATGCTTGACCACTTCGTGCGTTTTTTTTTTCGTGCGTTTTTTCTTTTACCCCACCCCCCCGACACCTTGGAGTGTCTCTGTTCTACTGCCACCGTCTTCGTCATTCCTCACGAGCTCCTGAAATTGCAACAATTAAAAGAAAACAAAGAAACAAAGAAAACAAAGAAAAATAATAAAACGAAACGCAAAACTCGGGTTGCCTCCCGTTTAGCGCTAAGTTTAACGTCTTCAGCCAGACGGTACTACTCTTCATTACGGAGGCTGGAACACGTGCCTAGCCTCACGCTTAACCCCGGTGCACGGATTTTGAATACACTTCCCTTTCTTGTTGCGAATCCCTTCACCTTCATCAAATTCCATCTTCATCGACCCTCGACCATCCAAGCCAGTTCGGTCATGCTTCACATTCTCCTTTGTCTGTTCGGTGGACTTGGATACCTTCTCCTTTTCTTTGCGACCACGCCTTACCTCCTTCTGTTCAACCGATGTAATCTCACTTACCGGGTCACCAGTATCCCCACACTTGGAATTAACCACCTCCTTTTCTCCACTCCTGTCAAACACAGCAACACTTTTCGTTGTATCCTTCTCGTTATCACAAGGAGGACACTCATTAGTAGCAAAGAGTTTTGGAATAGATTTAATAACCGAATAATTAAAAATAGAATTAAATAAATTTAAATGCAATAAACGGTTACCAAATTTCATGGTGCATGTGTTGGTTCTACAATCGATTTGCGTGTTCGCAGTCGCAAGGAATGGTCGCCCCAAAATCACCTTCGGTTGGTGTTCCGTTTCTTCATAATCGACAACTAGAAAATCCTCAGGAAAATAGAAATCACCAACTTTAACCGCTAGACCCGTCAACATACCCCTAGGCCTCTTTGTCGACCCATCCGCAAACACCACTTTTGTTTTCACTTCCTGCAAGTCTCCTAACTCATACGCATCAACAACACTGCTGGGTAAAACACTGACCGATGCGCCAAAATCCAACAACGCCTTGTTGGTTTTAAAGTCTCCAATTTGCACTGGAATGTATGGCGTTTTCAATTCCTCAAACTCCTCCTCACTTTCGGATTCTTCACCATCCTCCACTGTATTTATTGCACTAATCGATACCCCTCGAACATTTTTAGTACCCGAGGTGGAGGCTTGATGTCGTGGGTTGATATCAGTGTCACTCGGCAGCTTACCATGATCTCGTTTTGATGACTCGGCTGCCAATTGGCCCACTTGCTTGGCCAAAGCTTCATGATTTTTGTCTTGAATCTCGAACCTCCTCTCAAACGCCTTCTGACCCTCTATGAGCGAGTTCATCTTGTCCATCATGGCTGCGAATTGAGTGTTGGTTACGAATTGAGCTTGCATTCCCCTGTCTTGTTTCGGTTGGGGTTGCTGATAATTGCGTTGTTGCTGATTCCCACCTTGATTGTAATTATTCCGTTGGTAGCCTCCCGAGTTGTTTCCTTGACGATTCTGGGACTGCTGGTATTGCTGTCCGCCACCCTGCACATAAGAACCTTGAAAGTCAGGATTCAATTGATTGTTCGCATTACCATACCTGAAGTTTGGATGATTTCGCATGTTCGGATGATATGTGTTGGAGTTGAAATCGAATGGCTTCCCTTGAACATAGCTCACATCCTCCTGCCCGCTACCCAAAGTAGGACACTGATTCGCATAGTGTCCCAACTCGCCGCATGTTGCGCAAACTACAAATGATGATGCTGCCTTCGCTTCTTCACTACCACCACCGACCTTAAGTTGTGTTAATTGTTTCTCCAACAATGCACACTTCTTCTCCAAGCTCTCATACTTCTCTTCCACACCGTAATCCACTGCTTTTAGTGCTGCTTTTGGTCTTCTAGCGGATTGGGCATGTCTCCTTGACGTTGTAGACAAACGCTCCAAATGAGCCCAATCATCCGCTTCAGGATTTGTGAGAAACGTTCCATTGCTTATCGAAAGCAAATCCCGAGCATCATCCTGCAACAAACCATCATAAAAACAATGAATTAGATCCCACATTTCAAAACCATGATGAGGACATTTTCGTAAAAGTTCTTTAAATCTAGTAAAAGCTTCATGAAAAGGCTCCCCTGATGATTGTTGAAAGCCTCTGATGGCTGCTCGGCCCTCACTGGTCTTGCTCATTGGATAGTACTCATCCAAGAACGCTTCTTGCAACTCCGCCCATGTGTGGATGCTTGCGGCGGGTAGACTATCAAACCACCGGCGGGCTCGATCCTTGAGTGTAAAAGAGAACATCAATAGTTTAACATCGTCAGTTGTAAAACCTGTTGCCCCGATTGTGCTGCAAGTAGATTCAAACGATTTTATGTGAAGGTAAGGCTCCTCCGTCCTCTTCCCATAAAACTCTGGCAAAAAACCCAAGTATTGAGGTTTCACTTCAAATGCCCTATTGTTCTGAGAGACCGGGGTTACAACTGCTGATGAACTTGGCATAATAATCGGCTTGAAATGGCTCTCAACTCCTTGTGCTCGGGCGGGTGTCACTATCCTCGGTACCCCTCCTTCCATATGAACTTGATTCCTCCCTTGATTATTAGGGACATGAGGTACACCCCTTGGAGGTTGATTCTAACGCACTGGTTGAGGGTGAACCGGAGGTTGTTGTGGTCGTGGGTTAGCTGGGACCTCCGGTTGACCTCTATATGGGTACCCATTGTCTTCATCAGGTTCGTACCACTCTTGGTCCCATTGTTCGTCCTGTTGCTGCCAATCTTGCTGTCCTCCATTGTCTGCGGCTCCATACCCGTACCTTTGCTGATCGAACATCGGGTTTTGCCAGATGTTGGCCTGGTTGGCAGGGTAGAATTGTTGAGGGGGTGGTTGTTGTGGTGCTCGGCGAAATTGTGGTTGCGGTGGTGGTTGCTGTGGTGGTGGAATCGGGGGTTGACCTCTGTAACGGAGGTCTTCTGCGTCATGATGTGACGACCGAGCTGAGTGGTGTGAGTTTGGTCGCCCGTTGAGCGGGTCTTCAAGGTTTGGATATGGTTGTCTCTGAAAGGCTGGATCATTTTGTGGGTCTTGTGGCTGAACTTGCGGGTCTTGTGGTTGGTTTTGGAGATTGGGGTTAATTTGGGGTGGGATTACTGGTTGTTGTTGGTTTTGTGGCTGGTTGTCCATGTTTCTCCTGCTTCTTTGCTCTGCTCGGTTCTGCCGAGCCGTACGTTCAATTTCTGGATTGTAGATTAACGGTGATTGCTTTTGGGAATACCTAGTATGCATAAAAGTTGCACAAACCTGCAAAACAGCCAAAACAAAGCAAACGGGTTACGTAGCCCTGCTCTAGAGGTTGCAAGGAACACGTTAGAAGCAACGAAACACAAAGTTGGGGGGGCCAAAAATTGGAAAAACTTTCTGTCCAATTCGACCAGATCGTGTCGCGAGGGTCTTGAGGTCAGGGCTCGCGACACGATGCCAGAATAAATTCCGAAATTTTAATTAAATTTTTTTTTTTTTTAGCAGATTAAAAATGCAGGAAAGAAGAATAAGACACTATTTTTGGGTTTTTTGGAATTTTTGTGAAAAATTGAAAATGAAAAACAATTAAATCAACTAACAAACAAGCGCACGATTCCCCGGCAACGGCGCCAATTTGATAACGGTTTGTCAGACCGTCACAAATCCCCAACCTAATTAATGATTTGCAGTAGTGGAAGCTAGGGTATCGAACCAAGGGAATTAATGGTCACTTGTTAATTGACTAAATTACGAACTAAATTAACCTAAATTACTTAAACTTAAATTGCAGAAAATTGGAAATTGCCTCTTAGCTGTGAAATTGGATTGATGAAAATTGAATTACTAGAACTAAATTACTGCTAAAGATTGCTTGACTTAACTTATGTAAACTAAAGGTAATCACTTTAAGATCCAGCTTCGTGAATTTACTGATTTCGCACTTCGGGAATTTAACCTAGAAACCACATAGACATGATTGTGCCAACGTTTACCCAACCCAACCAATTGGTTAATATGGATGTACTTAGTATAGTCCTAGAGCTATGCAATTAAGGTAGTCCGGGAGCGGGGGGTACAAACACATCAATCAATCAAGCAAGTCAAACAAACAAACACTGAATTAATGATTGTCACAAGTCAAGAATTCATCTAATGTCAAAAACCCTAGTTTGAAACTAGTAAATCACTAACCTTCACTCAAAGTGATTACAATGAAATTAGCCAGACATGACAGAAATTGAAAGTACGGAAATCAAAGAAAACGTCATTGGAAACTTGTTGAAAGCTTGAAAACCTTCACCGGATGGTTGGAAATTGCCTGGAAATCGTAGATACACGCCCAGATCCGTCCAAGAAAGCAGAAGATACGAATGAATGGCCTTACATTGGCTTAAATAGCCAAACCCTAATTCTTGGCCGACATAGCACCCATATCGTGGCGCGACGATCTCTCCTCCACAGGCTCGCGACACGATCTCGCCAAAATAGTCGGGGCTCCTCTTCTCAGCACGCGTCGTGTCGCGAGGAGCAAGCCTCATCCCTCGCGACACGATCTGACCTCGAAATCAGAATTCTTCTAATCTTCAATCCGTCCGATTTCATCACGTTAACGCACAAACCTGAAACAAACAAAACTATACAAAGTGATGCGTTCCCAACTGAATATAAACCATAAAAACTGGGAATTAAGGATATTAACACACTACAAATTACTAACACATCAGCTTCTCCATCATATGACCTCCAGTCGAAATGTTGAACTCCTTCTGAACAGAATAAGGAAGTCTATTGTTGAACTTTTCTATGATCGCCCAGTCCGTCAACCCGTGTTGCGGACATTTGCTCAGAAGGGTATTGAATCTTTCATACGCGACCGAATAAGGCTCATCGGGGTCCATCCGAAAGGAGTGGATTTCCTCCCAAGTACGTGCAGCCTTTGCTGGATGATGATACTTCTTCAGGAATTTCGATGTCAGATCGTCCCAGGTGGTGATCGAATTAGGCGGAAGCGTCTCGAGCCACTCGGTGGCTCGAGATGTCAGGGAGAATGGAAACAACCGCAGATAGACAGTATTGTTCGCGACTCCCGTGAGTCCGAACGTATTGCAAATACGGATGGAGCGCGAGATATGCATCAGAGCATCTTCGTCCTCACGTCTATGAAACTGAATCGAATGTGTAAGCGCATTGATGACGTGAGACGGAACTTGCCAATTCGCGGTGTTGGCAATGTCGGGTTGGGCAATAGCAAACCGAGCGTCATTAACCCCGGCGTTGGCCTGCTCGTGGACGGTGCGACGTGCCGCCATGGATGAAAGGTCGGGAAATGGAACGGGTTTGGTGTCGCGTGCGATTTGTGTGGAAGTAGATGGTTTGGAATGAGTGGGGGAAATGATGAACGCCTCAAGCTCCGTGCGAAGAAGGCGAAACCGTTCACAAATGTCCGCGTCAGGATCAGAAAGTAGTGAAAGCTCAGGTGGACCTCGTGAACGAGTGTGTGGCATAAAACGGGAAACGACTCAAAATAAAAAGTAGAAAAATTAAACCTAAAAATCTAGACTCAAAGACGGAAGTCCTAAGACTCTAGACACGGAAAAACCTAAAAGACTCAAAATTTCCTAACAACGACCTAAGTTAATTTTGCTATTGCCAAGTGTCCCCGGCAGCGGCGCCAAAAACTTGATGTGTTCGGAACGACTCTAAAAATACTATTAAAACCTAGACCTAGACACACCTAATTTTACTGAAAGTACCTAAACTAAACCGAACTCTAAGGCAAGTGTACCTGTCGGATTATAGTAAAGCTAAGGCGAGACCGGGAATATCGAACCCTAGAGACACTCTATAGACAAAACTAACTTAGACCTAAGAAATGGAAATTACTAAGTAAATTGAATTGGGTTTTTGGCTTTAGGAATTAAATTAACTAACTTAACTAACACTAACGTTCGACAGCAAGACAAACCTTGAGGAAACTACCAAATGCGAGAAGACACCACCTAGACGTGGAATCCCAATTAACACCTATGATCGAAGCTGACTTTAACAATTCTGATGGATCCTAGTTCACATTTTAAGTCATTCCTAGTAATTGTTTCTAACCCCGAACAGGAGTTCACCTTGTGGGTACTTCCTACCTCAGCTAAACCTAACCACCCTCGAATCTAATCTGAGGCACCTTAAGCTAGCAGGAGCTACCAGTAATCCTCATAATTGACATGACATAGCAATTTGACTAATTTCCTAGGGCTTTTCCTTTTGAGACAAAGTTGACCTAAGTTATTAACCAAACCGACTACCCAATAATTCTTCACCTTTTGAGTCTCAGAATAAGCAGCACATATGAACTTAGAAATCAATTTAGCAACCTTTATTATGATCAACTAAACTAGCTAATCAAACCAACAAGCAACACAAATGCAAACCAGTTAGTTACCCAACCCAAACCGAAAGACATTCGCAAGCTAGGCAATATAGATTATCAATTAAAACCATAATTCATACACGCAAACGCATCCAATCATGAAAATAGTGGAATTTAATAGAAACAAGACATCAATCAAATCGTCAAATGTCGGATAAAATCATAGGTACAAAAAGTTCATCACAACAGTCTAGGTGGTGGTATAGATTTAGCCAACCACCATAATCGAAGTGAAAGCAAACATAAAGTCAGAAACTTTAACTAAGAACATGGTTTATAACTAAAGGAATACAAGAAATGGAAGATAGAAACTAAACCGGATTGCGCAATTGATTGTCGAATAGTGATTCCGGGTCGACCTCCTCTTGATTCCACCTTCTCTGCCTTCAAAAATCTCCTCTCAGCCTTTCTCTGGTCGAACACAGGTGCAGAATGACGAATTGTAACCCTAAAATCGAATTTATATCAATCAGGCTAAGTTTGCGGATTTCGGACCTCCAAGCGTATCGCTTAGAGGTATCTTATCACTAGGCGATACGCCTAACACACATGTCGCGACAAAACAGTCGGGTTTCACCGACTTTGACTTTCTTTGACCAGCCACTCCGCACGTAACGCTTAGCACTCATCAAGCCCCAGGCGATACGCCTGGGACGACTTGTTCAACACTTCTTCTTCTTTTCTTCTACTTCTTCCAACTTTCTCTCGTGGCCTCGGGAATTCATCAAACTCCTGCAAAACTTAAATAAAAACATAAACAGGACTCAAAGACACAAACTCAACTAAAAACAACTAAAACTAAAGAAAACCGACTTAATTAGACTCAATTACATAAAGAAAAGACCCCGGAAATGAGATGTGTTTGCAACACATCAGTATAAATACAAAATCTGTAACAGCCCAGACCCGTCGCAACCAAGATATTGTCCGCTTTGGAAGCGGGCATGCCCTCAGGCATCCACCCCCTCACGGATTTAAAACGCATCTTGGTAGGGGAGGTATCCACACCCTTATAAAGCAGTGCTTAGTTCTCCTCCCCACCAATGTGGGATGTTACAATCCTCCCCCCTTAGGGGACCAGCGTCCTCGCTGGCACACTGGCCGACGACTGGCTCTGATACCATCTGTAACAGCCCAGACCCATCGCACCAAGATATTGTCCGCTTTGGCAACCGACATGCCCTCAGGCATCCGCCCTTCACGGATTTAAAATGCGTCTTGATAGGGGAGGTATCCACACCCTTATAAAAAGGTGCTTATTTCTCCTCCCCACCAGTGTGGGATTTTATAATCCTCCCCCCTTTAGGGGACCAGCGTCCTTGCTGGCACACTGGCTGACGACTGGCTATGATACCAATTTGTCACGCTCCCAGCGGTGGTATTCCGCGAGTGGATTTTTGAGGTGTGACAAAATCCGTCGCAATCGTACTAATAATGATACTGAGTTCAATAATGCTAATATGACAGATTTTTGTGATTCTCTTGGAATAGTACAAGAATTCAGTGCGCCGTACACTCCACAACAGAATGGAGTTGCTGAAAGAAAGAATCGAATATTGATTGAGACGGCACAAACTATGCTGTCTGGTGCACATTTACCGATCAAGTTCTGGTCTGAAGCAGTTCACACTACATGCCATGTGCTAAATCGTGTTCTGATTGTCAAGCGATTAAACAAGACAAGTTATCAACTTCTTAAGGGTCGCAAGCCGAATCTACATTTTTAGAGCCATTTGGGTGTTTATGCACGGTTCTCAAGGAAGGTGGGAAGTTTGAAGCTAAAGATGTTGAAGGCATCTTTGTTGGGTATCAGTATCTGATGAAACGAGTTTACTTTCTTTCTTCAAAAATAATTGAGTCACTTGAATGTGGATTGTCAAAGAAACACTCTTCTAACACCCAAATCGGTTGATATTCCTGTTTCCGACTACAAGTATTTATTTGATTCTTTCTCGACTGCACATAATGATTCTGCTAATGAGAATACTAAAGAACTTCCAGCTGCTGCTATGTTACATTCAATACTTACTCCTGGTTCATGGATCCCAAAGCTTCCAAGTGTTTCTAATGCTGCTTCAACTAGTCAGAATTTTCTAACTTAGAAACAATGATTTCGTCTGATGATGATGAGAGTACGTTTCATGAAGCTGAATCAACACCGGTTGATGATCCAATTAGTTTACCAAGTACAAGTTCTTCGGTTCTGGTTTCTTTACCTTTTAGTGATCTTTCCAGCTCAGAGGAAGCAAATGCAAATTTGAATAATATTGCAGACAATATTATGGTTCCTGATACAACCACTCTTCGGATTCATAATATACATCCTCAAGAGAATATAATTGGAGATCCGAATTCTGGAGTGTGCACACGACATCAATCGGCTGATTTTGTTGATGCTTTAATTGCTGAAATTAGGGATTCCGGTGTTCAGAATGAAGTATTTCACTAATGTTTTTTGTCTCAAGTTGAGCCTACCAATGTTGATCAAGCGTTGGAAGATGCTTCTTGGGTAGAAGCGATGCAGGAAGAGTTGCAGCAATTTCAGAAATTAGGAGTTTAGCATCTCGTGAATTTACCCGCTAATTCTAAAGAACCTTGTGGAACGAAATGGGTTTTCAAATGCAAGAAGGACGATCGTGGTATCATCGTCAGAAACAAGGCTCGATTAGTGGTTCAGGGTTTCTCTCAGATTGAAGGCATTGATTTCAATGAAGTTTATGCTCCTGTAGCAAGAATTGAGGCTATTAGGATTTTTCTGGCTTTCGTGGCACATCATGGATTTTAAGTGTGAAACACGTATACGATCTTGCTAAGACATGATTGCTATCGGATTCGGTACACAACGAGTAAATAAACAATTCTTCGATTGATTCACTAGCTCGTTTACAAAAGAGAGATTACAGAGAGAATCCACTATGGAAAACACACAGTTAAGCAATAACTCTCACAACTTGTCTCTCTCTACACGAAATAAACTATTAGTACTAAACTGTCCAGCGTACCAACTAACCAATGTACCAGATGGTTCATGCGTACCATCTGGTCCGCCACTGGTACGCTGAGACCAGTTTTTACAAAACTATTAATTACAAAGACCTAGCACTAGACATCAAAACATGCTCTAACAAACTCCCCCTTGTCTTGTGCTAGTCTTCAGAAGCTTTTGTCTAATTCTTCTTCCAATGTTGTGTTCAGTTGTTTCCCGCATGAATAACAAATGCAAAACATACTCTAATCACACGTTGAAATTGCAAGGCTTGCTCAGCATGTTCAGCCTTATACAAAATATTATTGTGATAGAGCTTGTTTATATCATCTTTTGACAAATTAATCAACCACATTGGATCATACAGCCTGACCACCTTGTTCTGCTCTTTAACCACCACCACCGCTTCTCCAGTATTTTCGTCATAATACCACCATATTAAAGTTTTGATAAAATCTTGTTCGTGCTTCTTTAATGGAACTTTCTTCAGTTGAACTGGCTTTTTGTACTTTAACACCACAACTGGTTTTCCAGTAATTGAATGAATATCCGTAGGATGTTCAGCATACTTCGGTCTTTGTGGAGTTAAGAATCTAAACTTGCATTGACATTCTTCGTTCAATTTGTTTTTGAAGACCTCAGCCAATACATTACTTCCATAATTCAAGAATGGCTTTCTTGACAAATCTCTAACATCACAAACCGGAAAAGTATTAAACCTTGTAGCATGCTTCAAATACATAACTCCAAACTCCTTTTTAATTACATAGCATTTGAGTTCCGAGTCATACATCCAACTGATTATTCCACCAGTAGCTTCACCACCTTTTCTATCAAAATATTTTTCTGATCAACAACCTTTGTTGGTTTCACTACTGGCAGTTTCTTGGCTCTCTATTCTTTCAACCAAGCATCAAATAACGTTTTCTTTTCTTCTTCTTCTGATAACTTCTCAGATTCATTTGATTCTGGTTGCTTAGTTTCAAACTCTTTCTTCTTTAACTCTTCATCCACTTTTTCCTCATCTTCATTACCAAAGAAATTAAAGCCTCCAAACTGATCATCAGCAGAAAAATTTCCATAAACCTTAGGATCATCTGGATATTCTTCAGCAGTCATATCTTCCACTTCTACATGTTCTTCTTCAAAATCCATATCAACATCAGAATTTTCTTCTCCGTAAGGATCAACAAATGGAACTTTATTAACATCATCCACATTCAATGCAAAAATAGCCGCTAGTTGCTCTTTTGAATACGGATTATG